>JAQFVV010012561.1:1082482-1301234 GCA_028023455.1 Epiperipatus broadwayi | reverse complement strand
TATACATTTATACAATATATATATATATATATATATATATATATATATATATATATATATATATATATATATATATATATATATATATATTAAATAGATAAAGACATATTTGTGCTCAACAAGTATGCATTATTATAAACACAAATCCATATTTATATTTTTTAAATATTGAAAATTAAAAATAAATAAAAATAAAAGTATATTATATCCAGCAAATATATAAATTATTGGTTAGGTCTGCATAAGAATTATTATGTGAAGTTAAAAAAAAATGAAAATAGATAAATAAATAATAAAGAAAAAAAATGTATAATAATATTTGCGTATATAAATTTTACTTATTAAAATATACATATAGCAACCCATATGCAACCCAAACTTATAAGCCATACTTTAAAATTTTAAATTACTTAAGTGTTAATTTTGACACCTGTTAAATGTTTGTTGTTTTTTAGAAAAAAAATGCTTGAATTGAATAGACTGATATTTACAAAAACGTTTTATTTTTATAATTAAATATAAAAAAAATATTGATCTCAAAAATATATATATCATTTATATTAGTAAAATTATTTACTACATTTTGTTTTAAAGTTTAACTTGTTCATTTTTCTTTTAAAAGTCAACTTATTCCATTGTTTTATTCCTTTATTTGTTTAATATTAGAATGCATTCTATCTAAAGTTAAATTGAAGAAATAGCATGTTAGAAAAAAATATTGGTTTCCAAATGCACATATATATTTCATTTTTTTAAAATTTCTCTCCTTGAAAATAAATAATAATTGCCATGTTGAATCCAATATATTAATTAATTTTAGTGACTTCCAGATTTTTATTAGATTGACCATTATAGATTCCAGATAGCTATATCAAATTTAGGCTTCAGACACGGTGAGATTCATGTGTTGAAATTTGCTTAGTTTTTTTTTTTAAACTGCTTTGGATTAAATGAAAGGAAACGGTGCAGCTCTCTGGCTGTGATATATATATATATATATATATATATATATATATATATATGTTAGCCAGTCATGTTTTATGTATTTATTACAGAAATTTATCAATGGCAATTTCAAAGAAACAAAGCACAACAAATTTTTATCCTTCAGTTTGTTTAATCCCTATCTTAACAATAATGGCTTCTTTTGTTGTTGCTGTTGTTCCATGTGCTAGCAAATGCTGTTTTGAAAACCACTGTTACATATGTTTTCTTTTAAATAATTAATATTAAAAAAATTCTAACCATATAAAAAAATATTAAATCGAAAATTTATTTGACAGCTTTAAAAATATATCTATACATAAATAATAATATTGCATTTTTTTAATAATCACTACAAATAAAATAATCTTTTTTATAATCAACAATTTATATGTCTTTATTTATCTATATTAATTAAATATTCACATTGACGTACCATCAATAAATAAAAAAAATAATAACTCCAAACAATTATAACTAATAACCATAAACTATAATAATACTTCATATATAAACATCAAATCAAAGAGATTTTTTTTAATAACAACAAATAATTTTTAAAATATAGATAAGACTTATCGATATTTACAATATATATATATATATATATATATATATATATATATATATATATATATATTGAACTGCTGACCTTATTTATCTAATATAAAAACAATAAATATAAATCTGAATACTTTTCCTCCTTTTTTGAACTACCCAATGTGTAAAGGTGCTTCGTTCTCAGGTAGAGTATAAAATATCATTGGCAGCAAACTACCAATAACATAAACACTTGGCTACTGGACAAATACCAACCAAACAAATACTTTATTTATTTTTAAGGTAAAACCTTTTAGGTGCCAGCTAATTACATTCGTAATTAATGTGTTTATCTGTTTAGCACTAAATCCAGTACCTGAGTCTCAAGCTAGCTCAATGGATTTTAATTTCCTTTTAAGAGAATAACAACTCTGCCCTAGAAAATATTTCGATTTTTAAAAAAATAACAATGTACTGAATGAGAAAACAATATATGTCTTTGCACAACAAATACTTACTTTTAAAATTATGATTTCCCTATCCTTTTACTTTTAAATTAATTATTTCTTATTTAATGATTAAATTTTTCTCTTTCCACTTTATTAAAATATTACTCTGTATAACTGTGTGTGTTAAAACATAAACATAAATATTTAAAAAGACAATTGAAATTATTTTTTTTAAAGAAAAAAAGCAATTGTTTTGTTTTATAATTTAAAGATGCACACTCTGTTCATTTTAGATAAATATTTTTTAATACATTATTATTATAAATTAAATATATACAATGCATTAACTTAAAATTCACACATTTATACACACAATGTCTTTAAATATAATTAAAGATAGAAGCCAATATTGTTTGTATTTTCCAAATATTATTTTAAAAAAAAGTTTTATTTAGCACAGTTTATTGTTTATCTTTAAAGGAAATCAAGAATGAAAGCATATTAAAACAAAAGTTATCCAGGATTTATGAATTTGGAAATGATTTTACACAGTACAATGTAGATTTCTTAAAATTACTTATGACTGGTTAGCGCTAACTTCCAACAAATCTTCTTGGATCCTGTGATCTTATATAAACTTTCATGGATTTTCCAGAATACACACACTCTGCTACTTTACTTGCTTTATTTGAACATGGTTCCCTCCAAACTAAGAAAGCAACAGTTGACTGTACAACATGGTGATTTAACAGTCCATTGTATCGGAAGACATAACAATTTATATAATTGTTATATCTGTAGTTTCAAAAATATTTTTAAAAAATGTAATAACAATAATAATGAATGAGAATGATAAATGTTGAAATATTTAAACTGTTTAAACAATGAAAATTTTTTATTAAAATCAGCATCTATTGTCTTGTGTAATTACTGGCCTTTGCTTCACTTTGATTGGGCTTCTAATTTTTCTTTAAAACTTTTACACACACATGCACACATTTAATTGTTTTATTGTAAAACAAAACAGAATTTCTTTATTTCTTTTATTACAAATTAATCAAAATAATATTAAATCATTTTTATTTCATAAGTTTTTTCTTTCTTTTTTAAATAAAAAAAAATCTTATCCTCTTTTAAAGCATTTATTATTTATTTTTCTTTAATAATAAAACCCCAGACCCTACTCTTTAGTTTTAAATCTTTATTCTTTCAACTTTTATTTAAAAAAAAGAGATTTCTTAAAATATTAATTAGATAACAATGTACTTTGATACATTATCTCCGTCCCTCCCCTAAACTAAAATATCATTCTGAGCATTTTAGTTTCCACAATTTAAATTTATAAATATTATATGGCTTCATTTAATTAAAGTTCATTTACCTATAATTATTTATTCTAATTTCCATCCCATTATATTTTTATTAAGATCGATCAGAAGACTCTTTTTCCATTTTGTCACTGATCTATCTAGCATTATTAAAAAAAAAAACATTTTTCTATTTCAAAACATATGTACAACCAACCTTCACTCCTCTAGTTCTACCTTTATGCCTCATGTTTTATTATCCTCATTTATTCAGTGTGCCCCTTATTTATTTCTTTCTTTCTTAAGGATTATGCTTCCACATTATATAATGTTATATAAAAATCACTTTTAATAGTTACGTTAATCTGACCGGCTCTAAAAAAAAGCAAACACACTACTATCATGTTTTCTAACCTCTCTTTCACTAACTATCACCTATATGATTAATGGCCAACTTTGACCACTCCATTTAGAAAACATCTAACTACAGCTTAGGTTGTTCCTACAGTTGAAACAACCAGGTTCAGGCCATGTCGATGCACCAAATGAACATCCAACCACAGCTTATGTTGGCCCTACCATTGGCAATGACTATTTCAGGTCCTGTTATTGCACCAAATAAATGTCCAACTACAACTTACATTGGTCCTACGTTAATGTGCCAAATGACTGTCCAAAACAACTTTTATTGGTCCTACCAATGCACCAAATAAATGTCCAACTACAACTTACATTGGTCCTACATTAATGCACCAAATGACCTTCTAACTACAACTTACATCGGTCCTACCAACGCGCCAAATAAACGTCCAACTACAACTTACGTTGGTCCTACATTAATGCGCCTAATGACCATCCAACAACAATCTACATCGGTTCTACCACTTGAAATGTCTAGTTTTGGGCCACATTGGTGCACCAAATGAACCGTCCACATTATTTATCTAACATAAAAACAATAAATATAAATCTGAAAACTTTTCCTCCTTTTTTAAACTACCCAATATGTAAAGGTGCTTGGTTCTCAGGTAGAGTATAAAATATCATTGGCACCAAACTACCAATAACATAAACACTCAGCTACTGGACAAATACCAACCAAACAAACACTTTATTTATTTTTAAAGTAAAATCTTTTAGGTGCCATCTAATTACATTCAAAATTAACATGTTTATCTGTTTAGCACTAAATCCAGTACCTGAGCCTCCAGTTAGCTCAATGAATTTTAACTTCTTTTTAAGAAATTAACAACTCTGCCCTAGAAAATATTTCTATTTTAGAAAAATAACAATCTACTGAATGAGAAACAATTTATGTCTTTGCACAACAAATCCTTACTTTTAAAATTATGATTTCCCTATCCTTTTACTTTTAAATTAATTATTTCTTATTTAATGATTAAATTTTTCTCTTTCCACTTTATTAAAATACCACTGTGTATAACTGTGTGTGTTAAAACATGAACAAATATTTTAAAAGACAATTTAAATATTTCAGTTTTTTTAAAGAAAAACACAATTGTTTTGTTTTATAATTTAAAGACGCACACTCTGTTCATTTTAGATAAATGTTTTTTAATACATTACTATTATAAATTAAATATATACAATGCATTAACTTAAAATTCACACATTTGTACACACATTGTCTTTAAATATAATTAAAGATAGAAGCCGCTATTGTTTGTATTTTCCAAATATTATTTTAAAAAAAATTAAAGTTTTATTTAGCACAGTTTATTGTCTATCTTTAAAGGAAATCAAGAATAAAAGCATATTAAAACAAAAATTACCTAGGATTTAAGAATTTGGAAATGACATTTACAGTACAATGTAGATTTCTTAAAATTACTTATGACTGGTTAGCGCTAACTCACAACAAATCTTCTTGGATTCTGTGATCTTATATAAACTTTTGTGGATTTTCCAGCAATCACACACTCCACTACTTAACTTGTTTTATTCGAACATGGTTTTCTCTGAACTAGGAAAGACTCCAGTTGACTGTACAATGCAGTGATTTAACAGTGCATTATATCGGGAGACATAACAATTTATATAATTGTTATATCTGTAGCTTCAAGAAATATTTTTTAAAAAATGTAATAACAATAATAATGAACGAGAATAATAAATGTTGAAATATTTAAACCGTTTAAACAATGGAAATTTTTTATTAACATCAGCTTCTATTGTCACATGAAATTGTTGGCCTTTGCTTTGCTTTGATTGGGCTTCTATTTTTTGTCTTTAAAACTTTCACACACGCACACATTTAATTGTTTTATTATAAACCAAAACGAAATTTCTTTATTATTTTTATTACAAATTAATCAAAATAATATTAAATCATTTTTATTTCATAAGATTTTTTTTCTTTTTTAAATAAAAAAAATCTTATCCTCTTTTAAAGCATTTATTATTTATTTTTCTTTAATAATAAAACCCCCAACCCTATTCTTTAGTTTTAAATCTTTATTCTTTCAACTTTTATTTTTTAAAAAATGAGATTTATAAAATATAAATTAGATAACTATGTACTTTGGTGCCATATATATGAAAACAGAACTTGAAATATATCATATGATTAATTGAGATATTTTATTATTATTATGTAGAACTATAAATTGTATAAAATTTGCTGGCATATATTTTGCTTTATAATTTTTAAATGGAACATTGAAAATATTAATATTCTTTAATTAAAAAATACTAGAATTATCTAGAAATCTGTCAAAATATCTGGATCTTTATAACTATAAACATATTTAAAGAAAGTAATTTGAAAGTCCAAAAAATTATAATACTGTCATTGTGTTAACTAAATCATATTTTTGATTACATGATTATATGAAATAAATTATTAATATATTGAAAATAAAAGTTATATTTTGAAAACTATATTCTTCATGAAATGAATCTGTTGTCCAACATTTTTACAGGAAGTACAGTTGGAAAGTAATATTGCATAACAATTAGTGGAGCAATAAAATATTATAAGACTATCCAAATCATGTCAGTGTTAAATTTTACAGTTGGAACAATCCTGTCGAACAGCATTTTTTGCTTTCATTGCCAACAATATGTAATGAAAGTAGGAATGAGTAAAGATCTTTGAATTTGTTATTGTCTGGTTTCTGTATTCCTGAATGTTATTGTTTTTACATTGAAGATTACATTTTATTATACATCAGTCATTAAACTCATTGTTTTTGAAAGTGAAAAAAATATTACAAAAATATTTGGGATATATACTAACTTGTGTTATGTATATTGATTTCAATTCTTTTTAATATTAATCATTATCTTGCTATGAATATTTATGGACAATATTTTCTATTTTTACCTAATTATGATACTATTTTAAAAGAATTTCTCACCTGAAATTAAATAATTATGGAGATTTGTGTTTCATATATTGAGCATCAATAACTTGACACTAATTCAAGATTCAAGTCAAGTAATTTATATAATCTTTTATTTTCATAAAAATGTTAGTAGGTTGGTCAATGTATTATATATTCTCAACTCCTATATATAATTGTATTTTATTTAAATGAAATATAATTGTATTTTATTTAAATGAAAATTGCGTAGATGGAAGACAGAAACAGATGGTTATAGTTTATGACGACATCTTTAGTAGGTATTTAATGAAGACGAAAATTCTATTTTTTCATAGATTGTAAGTGGTTATTTTATAATGAATTAATTGATCAGTTTTAGCTTATTTAATTAGTTATTATACTTTAATTATCATTCTAATATATAATAAAATTTTGTTTATGATTGTAAAATTAAAGTATCATTGTGAATATTTTAGTTGTTTCTATAAAAATTGCGCAAATATTTTCAAGAAAAAAGACGTTAGAGCAGATTTCTTTCATACCAAAGTTAAAAGTGATATTAATTTTATGACTATTTAGCTAAAATAGTTGAAAGATGTCTATGATCGTAGATTTTATTTAATGTGAAAATAAGTCAGTTGTCAGGACAAATGCTTTCTCTTGAGACTTTTAAATTAAGACAAAGTAAATGATTGAATTAGTTGTTGGAAACAGTTTAAACAAAGTTCTAATTAATAATTAAATCAAGCTTAAAATTTAAATAAACTGTCAAAGATTTACTTGTGGTCAGTGAAATTATATTAATTATACAAAACTTTAAATTAACATATGAAAACCCATATTTTATATATATATATATATTATTGCATAAATTTTATGTATGTATATATATGATAATAATGAAGATTAAAAAAAAACAAAAACTATTTTTTACAAATAAACAGCCAAAGTAAAATTTCTAAAATGCAAAAACTTTAATACTGTTCCATACAATTTAATAATTATTGCTTTTTTTTAATGATTAAATAAATAAATAAATAAAAAGCATACAAACTAACATTAAGAAACTCTCTTCATAGCAAATGCTTTCCATATTTTTTTCAATAAACGATGCCAAATATTTGATAATATTTTAATAATGATTGATGAGTTATATTTTTTGTCCTTCAGTTCTGAATGTGATAAAATATGATGTGTTGTTTTCCACGCAGTAAGTTTGGCCATCATCATCGTAATAAAAATCTATTGTAATTATCATTAGTCTATAGAAAAATGAAGTTCTGTTCAAGTGTAATCCAGTTCATCTGATCAGTTGCTTCTTTCTCCACATCACATCAGTAAACCATCTTATTTCATTAATCTCAACCGTGGATTTTTTCTAAGATCTATTACAAACTCATGGAATCTAGATATGACTTCAAATTTTCAACTATTATCATCCTTTTAGCAATATGTTCAGACTGGTTCCATTAAAATCTCTTAATTCTTTCAATAATATTTAGGATACTTGTTTGATATATCACCCATGTATTTTATTTTTGATGTCTTCTTGTTACTCATAAGATATATGTCTCTATACCTCATTGACTATTTTGAACCTTCTATATTATTATTCTTATAAGTATTTAAAATCCAGATTCCCGAAACTTTTCAAACACATGTGCACATTTTCTTTTAATATTTAAGTTATATCTATCAAAACAATTACATGGAAATTGAATTTTAGGACTAATGTGAGAAATTATGTTTCGACACACACACACACACACACACACACACACACACACATATATATATATATATATATGATCATTAGATTGAGCTTTACCAATAGCTCCTAACAAGCTTTGTTTACATAAACGCTGAGAGAGATAGAATTCAATATCTCTTTCATTATCTCCAACCTCCAGACCATGGTTTTGAGCTAATTGGCTCACCTAAGTGGAGGGCAGGGAGTTGAAACTAGATCTCTCCCTACCCTCCACTGAGGTGAGCCAATTAGTTCAAAATTATGGTCTGAAGGTTGGAGATAATGAAAAAGATATTGAATTCTATCTCTCAGCATTTATGTAAACAAAGCTTGTTAGGAGCTATTGGTAAAGCTCCATCTAGTGATCATAAAATACAAGCTAAGATCAAATTATGAAATTTATAACTTGTTTTGTTTATCATATATATATATATGACCAAGGTATTTGTAATTGATAATTTCTTATAATTAATGTTTATCAATTTTTTTTTCATTTGAAAAAAAAAAAACCTTTTAAACATTATATTAGACTTTTTAGAATTATCTTTAATATCATTTTTTACTTTCATCTGATAAATTTTGTAATATTTCATAAAGATCTAAATTATTATTGGAAAAATTAACTTCCATTTCTTTTTATACCTTTAGCTTTCCCTTTCAGTCCATAATATATTTTTACAAAATTGCAGTAAAAGCTTTTAAGGATATGTAATCACTACATCTATAACCACTAAACACCACATGATTGTTGCTGAAATGACTTCAGACCCATATGACTATATAAGCTATTGAGATTAGATTGAAAATATGGTATTGTGTTTTTTATTTCATTCTCATAGTTTTGTAGTTAAATAGAAATAAAAGGTGGCTGCTGGAGGGTTACATTAAACCCTAAGATCTAGGTGCAGTGCTGTCAGATCAAAAGCTCCTCACTGATGAAGGCTATAAGCCAGAAACAAGTCTGGGGATATTGGATGAGTGGGCACTAGATAAGGATATTATGCACAAGTCTTCTGGCATACATTGATTAATCTGTTTGGCACAGGGTGGAACTACTGTATGGAGAATTTTGCCTTGTTTGATATCTATAATCCTCACAATATTCTTTTTCATAGTATCACGATGCAATAAAATTATTAGTGTTGCCTTTTCATACATATTTTTCAGAATATGACAAGGTCCCAAATGTATATCTTGATGTTTTAATATTTTAATCACTTCACATATGCTTATAGAATCAAATGCTTTTACATAATCTACTACCTAAAACACAAGTACAATGGCTACCTACATTCATTGGTCCTTTAACGATTTTTCTCCATAGTAAATGTAATTTATTAAGATAAAACTAATTTTAAATCAATTATTTTTGTCAATTAAAATCCAAAGTTTTGAAAGGACGTTGTAATTATCTGGATTATAAAATTATATAACACTGACAGAAGTCTGATATTCTGTATTTTCTAATATATTTATTCTCATTTTCTTAAAGATTACCATTATGCAATTTTTCAAACATCTGATTCATTTTCATCATTTAGATCTTTGATATATAGCTTTTCAACAATTTTTCTATTTTATCATTTACTCTTTTGAATTTATCAATTATAAATCCATAATTTAAATAAGGATTTTTTTTTCTTTGTAGATTTAATTACACATCTCACCCCTTCATATAAACTTCTAGGAATTTGTTTTCTCATGTTTTATGTTATCTTTGTTTTTATAAATAATTCCATTTTTTTCTTTTCATTGGTAAAATATGTTTCTTCTCCATACTAAGATGGTGCTGTACATCTTTGGAACTTTTATTCATATCTATAGCTTTCCTTACCAGTTCACAATATTAATTTCTTAAATCATTTTTAACTCTTTTTTTTTTACCATTTTACAAAACTCTAGCTATTCAATTCATTTTAATATATTATTTTTAAAACATTTTCATATTCTTGCTTTTCTTCATACATTGTTTTGTCTCAGTAAAAAAAAAAATATAAGATTTTTTATTTTTTTGTACCATCTATATTTCTTATATGTTTTTAATAGAGTTCAGTTTATTTTATTACTAGTTTTAGTCAAACACTAACTTTAAAGTCTTTCCTAATTTTGAAACTATTTGCAGTTTTAATTTAAATTCATTGAAGTGTTTCATCAGGTTAGAAATATCAATTGTTAATACTGCAACTTTAGTTTTGTAGTAAAACATATCTAACATTTTGTGTTAAATCTATTAAAAACATCACACTCTTAAAATGCTTATTTTTTATTAGTCAAAATATAATCCAATTTGGCTGGGTCTTTAGTTGGATGCTCCCATGTAAATTTCCATTTCGCATTTTTCTCAAAGAATTCACAATGTGCAATTTTTCTTTTTCTGTAAACTAGACAAATTTGTATTCTCTATCATTTTTTGTCACCACGACCAATGTACTCAAACCACTTTTAAAATTCAATCCCATAATGGTTTTTAAATATTGTTTGATCTAATCAAATGCATTAAGTACATTTGTATAAAAATCCTTTCTTCTTCATTATAATAATTTTTTGGGGTATAAACCTAAATTATCTGCATTTTGTATCTTCGTATTAATTTTAATAACTAATGTTGCCACTTCATCTGATATATCATCTATTTCCACTGCTATCACCCCACATTTTTTATAATAAATCCCCCCCCCCCCACACACACACTTGCTTTTTTAACATTTGTAGCTTTCTAATAAAATAAATTCTACTTTTTAAAGCAACTATTCATTCATCACCTTGTTTTCTAACTTCTTATTTTTCAAAAATATCCTATTTACTGTTGAATAATTCTTTTTCAAATCCTACAATATTCCTTCAGGTTTATGTGATTTTCAGTTATGGTGTTCTCAAAAATACCCTTTGATTGACATACAAGTTTTGTATTGAAGAACCTCTTTTTAATGCTTTATTCATTATAAAACTATTTTTCTCTTTACTTGAATAACTATGTAAAATGCCCTTTATCATTAATCCACATTCAGGAAGATAAAGTGTTTAGTATATTATCTACAAGATTTCAAGTCATAAAAAATACTTAAGCTCGTTAGTTAGTAACCATTTTAAGTACATATTTTTTCTATTATTAGAAATAAAGAAAGCACTCTATCTTCAAGAACTGAATTTAAAAAATATTTACATCCATTGTGTGATTAGTATCCTTTTTCTTATGTTGAATACTATTAATATGCTATGTATGATAGAAACCATATCTAGATAATTTTCATATCTTAATCAACTCTTGATTTTATCCAATATCTTGTTAATTGACATATTTATATCAATAAATATTTTAAACATGAGTCACACTGTAAAATATAATTTGAAAACAAAAATAACAATAGACAAAATAGATGTTTAATATGATATAATATATTAGACTATTTTCATCATCCATCAATAAATGTTGCGTAGAACATTTTAAACTTTAATTAAACTTGTTAAATACAGAGAAGTTGTTAGTAATTACACGCAAATTGACAACAAAGATTAGTAATCACACAATGTTGCAAGTAGAAAAGTGGTGAGTAATACTAATGGAACCATTGCATAATTACTAACCATTATTGTCTTTTTATTTGCTATTACTAACAAATTGTTTGTATTTGAAAATTTTAAATAAAGTTTAAATTTTTCTAGACATTCAATATTTAATGACAGATGATGGAAACACAAAAATTTTATCACATCTAGCATATTATCATCACTAGCCTTCAGCAAATAGATGTTTAATACTATTTATGTATATCCCACTTAATTATTTATAGTTTATATTCAATTTTTGATTTATTATAATAATTTTGACTAGTGTTCAATAATTATAAATAAAACTATTATAGTTTGGAAATAATTCATGTTGAGTTCATCTTATATCAATGTCTTATCAATGAATATAACATTTTTCTAAGTTTTAAATATAATACGTACTATTTGATTATGCTTATTTAAAATTTATTTCTATCTTGTTTATAATAAATATTATTTTTCAATTTCTGTTTTAAATCACCAATGATTTTTCCCCATCTCTTATCACCTCATTGAAACTTCAGCAATTCTTTTGAAAATAAGTATTATCTTCTAATCTGATTCTAAATAAAAAAATTTTTTTCATTGACAATCTTATAATTGAAATAAAAAACCAATCAAATCATACTCCCATGGTTTAAATCAATTTTTATTTATATAATTATATTTTTATAAAATTATTTACAATAAATGATATTCCTATGTAATTTTCAGATTAGCATATTTGACAATTTTATATTTTCTTCATTTATTTATTTACATAAATTACACAAGCTACTCCTGGCATTGAGCATCAGGAAATAAATTAATACATATATATTGAAAACAGTATTTGGTCAATATAATAATGTGACCATTACATAGCCTTATTTGTAATGCTGGGTTCTCAAGAAGAACACACATTTCTCCTGACCATGCAATCTTACATAAACAAAGTAACAGATGATGTAATAATAATTTATTTACAAGTGTACCTATTAATTGATGTATCATTTATTTTCTTTAATAAAATTAACAAATCATGTAACTGTAATTTATTTACAAAATATAATCGTTAATCGATATACAATTTATTTTTTTAACAAAATCCTTTAATATTTATGTCATAACATTAATATATACATAGATAATATAAGACATTTACCTACTTTGAACCCTAGAATCAATAAATTTCAATGTAATTCTACACATTTATGAATCCCTAAATATAAACATTTATTTGATTCACATATCTCCTAGTACTTACTTACACATATGCTGATTATGGGGTAGACATAAACACTATCTTTTTCATAATAATCACAAGGAATTATCTTTTTTATATACTAATCATAAACATAACTACTTATATAATAATAATAATAATAATAATAATAATAATAATAATAATAATAATAATAATAATAATAATAATAATAATAATAATAATAATAATAATAATAATAATAATAATAATAATAATAATAATAATAATAATAATAATAATAATAATAATAATAATAATAATTTATAAAGGTATGAGATATTAGTCCTCACTCTAATTTAATACAACTACAATTTATACAGGGATGATTCATTATGAGATCGATCCTTAACTCATTGAACTGATGGAAATGTATTATCTGTTATGAATACAAACATATGTAAATTATTAAACATTGAACAAGCAACTGTGCATATATAAATCCATCTACATAAAATCCAATTTTTAGTAAATAAATATAAGTTTAACTATGAACATGCTTAATAAAATTAATTACATTGTTAACTATAGTTATTTAAGATTTAGGTAATTTACATATATGCATTGCATTTACATGATTATCATTATTTTTTAACCTTTTTCTCTTATTAATAACATATGAAATTCATAAGCTTAACATATATGTATGATATATAATAGTATTTTTTCTCTTTAAAAAATAATTTTAACAAGTAAAGAGATGTTATTACAAATTCATTTCTTTCTTTTTTTTTAAACTGAGTTTTTTTCAAATTAATACCCAGATAATAGGCATTATTTACAAGTCCAAATTATTTAAAATAAAGTACAAACCACTTTCTAAATATAAGACGACCAAAACAAAATAATTGTCATTTACTTCTTTCAGACAAATAGTTTAGAATGATAATATAGTCTTGTAAATTTTAGCAGTCATTTAAATAAGCGTATTTCATCATTTCAGATTGAGTTATTCAAAATATTAATCAAAAAGTTCCAGATTAGATCTAGTTAACTGTCAGAAATTTCCTTTCTTTTTATTCACAAGGTATAATCTAATAATAAAAAATTAGACGTAATGACTTTTCTTCCAAATTACACTTTTGTAATATATATATATATATGCCGTTACATTAATTTAATATATATATATATATGCCGTTACATTAATTTAAAATAAAAACTTTAAGTTCACAAATAAAAATAAATTTATTAAAAACTAAAAGCTAAAAAAATTAAAGAGTTGTTAAACGTGTATACATATAATATATTTGCACAGATGCAAAACTTTAAAAATTATTTTCTTTTTAAAAAAATATATATTTGAACTTACTTTTTTAGAAAAAAGTACAAGATCTAAAGATAAAATATTTTTGTAAATGGAACTGATTGTTTTATAAATTAATTGAAAAGCAAACTAGCCCTTGGGGCTTTTATAGAAAAAAAGGTCAGTTGAAAGATATAGATAAGAGAATAAAAATAAATAAGATGTCAAATGTAGAAGCAGCAATGAAGGCCCGGACCATAATGAAAATGAGTGACATTTTGTTCGTTGAATCCAAGGAGTACTATAAAATGAAACATATTGAAATTAAGAACATTTCCAGCTTGATTTTTGTGAGAAAAGCGATAAGACACACTTGTTGCTCTCTCTCACTTATGTCAAATAAAATGACTGTAATACCAAGATTGAACCAGCTTAGACTTCCTCCAGAACAACTGACAAGACTTCAAACAGTGACATCATGGGAATTGGCACCAGGAACTGTGATTCTCCTTCTGTAAGACATGAACTATAAAATTGAAAAATAATTAAGGACTTTCATTCAAACTTTTAAGATTCAGCTAACCTAAATTTAAAAATGAACTGTTATCTGACTTTCAATTTTTCAAACTGATAATTAATGTTTAAATTATATATATTTGAGTTTGCTAAAAAAAAGTCATTTCCATTTTTATTTTTATTAATATTTATTGTAGAAATTATTAAATGCATTAAATTTAAGTTGGACATAGATGTGTGCATAGATTCATTCACATTTAATTATGTTTTTGTTTTCATATATGATTAAAATATATAGACATTCGGTAAATAATGATATCTTACGTTGAATATCTAAAATGTATTTATTCGGATGTCTTTGGGTTTCTTGTGAATTCCCTCTGCAATTACATCAATCATTTTATGTTATGATCATTTATGTTTATTTTGAGATGTTTTTGAGCATGTAATCTGTGTGTCGATCTATATTCAACATTAAAAAACAAACTTTTATAAAATTCATCTGTGCAAATTTATATAAATGTTAAATTTAAGTCGGGCATAAATAGCTATATAGATTTGTAAAGTTATATTAATTAATTAGGGGAGGGTAATCTTAGGTTATTTGTTTCGTAGTTAAATTAGTTCAATGTATTGGATATATTGGTGTAATTAGTAGATGTAATATGAGGTTCACCACATGCAGGATCTCCATTTATATGCTGCACACCCCCTTTTTTGACTATGGCAGGGATAATAAGATAGAGAAATGCAGTCCCTTTCTATGGAGTTTTTTATTGTTCTTCTTGCCATACAGATGTAACATTACTGTATTGGACAAGAGTGAATGTCTTCTCTAACCATGCTGTTCAGATGTACATTTCTGATGGTATGATATATATTTGTGCTGTCGTATTTTCATGCTACATTGAATACCCGTTTGACTGCGAACTTTTGGCCTAAGGTTAAATAAGGGATAGAATATTTTCTTTTCAAATACAATCTATGTAGTTTATTTATACTTGACAATCTTAAAATAAATATAAAATTCATCTGTGTGGATGCAATAAAATTTTAAATAATAATTTAAATTAAAAGTTAATATTAAAATCTAAATAATATATGTTATTCCTCAAATTTAAAATAATTATATATCTTCGTAAATAAATATTGTTTGTGTGTTAATTACTGGCAGTGGCTTTTATTTTTTATATTTAAGATATAAATTAAAGTTATATATTATTATCTCTGCATCTCCACTGAGCTAGTAACTTGGGCTAATGGTGTCTTAATAAATAAAAGTGGGATCTTTAACAGCACATATCTGCCTATTCTATAAATTTTCTAAGTTCAAATGTCTAGACGGCGCCCTTGAAGGCAGATTCAGTAAGATTCGATCTTCACTTTGTTTAGACCATTATAATATATATATATTGAAACAGACAGATCGAAGAATCGATCTTAGTTTCATGGTTGTCATTTAAGAATGGTAATTCTAAACCACTATTTACCCGCAATGAGACTTTTTCTATTCCAAGCCACATAGATTTTAAGTTATTTATTTTGTGTTTGTTTAAAAAGAATTTAATGTAAAGAGTATGAGTATAAATGTCACAAATCATGATAAATAATATTCGTGTGTGTGTGGTTTGTGGATTTATATTAGCTCAATTTAAAAGTTTCAATTGCGTGTATATTTTCTTTAAATTTTAATTTTGCAAATTATACAAAGTCATTTAAAAATGCTGATCAAAAGTCACATTCCTTTGATCAGTATTTTTAATCAAAATCCTACTTGTACAAAAGGTATAGAATGATTAATTTGTACTTCGATAAATTAAGATAATGAATGTATATTTTTGTATTCACGAATTCCGATGTAATTGTTTTGTCAATTTAGAATCATGTATTAAATTTAAAAATAAATGAGGAACGTAGAACTCTTATCAAGAAAGGCAAATGCTATTGTATAGTCAAATTAGATATTGCTGGAGGCCGAAATCAAAGGAGGCGGAGTTATGAACAAAAACTAGGCAGAAAGGTCAACCGTAGCCATCTTAAATATAATATAGACACTCTAACTTTTGACTTGGCTGTGCTTAGATCGTCTCAAGCTACAGCAAAGTAGTTGTTCCAGAGAAATCACTTCAACTGTTATTAAGAAGTTGCCCGGTAAACTGCAATCATGATGGGCTAAGTCCAAGAAGCTGATCCCTGTTCTGCCAATTTAAATCTTTCATACCGCTGATCTGTAATGTTTTCCGTGCTTCCAGTCTTCCAAATTCCAACATTTAAATTAACCATGCCTTTCTAAGAAATTCAAAATGCGCGCCTACGTTCTTCATACATATCACCGCAAGAAGAAAAGCCGGACGAAGAAAGAATGGTAACTTTTGTTACATGAACTTTTTAACTTTCCTCTCAGTAATAATTTTATATTTAATCTGTAAACCTAATTAATTGCATGTAAATTTCTTGTTTTCCATTTGAAAATGTTACACTAAAACCTGTCAGTAAATCTCTTCCCTAATATTTCTGTGCTCTAGTCTTTAGATAATCATTATTAATATTTGTGCCTTCTAATAATCCATTTGTGAATACATTTATATTTTACTATTACTTATTTTACAAACAAAACGATGCCAATAATAATATTTCTCAACTCTAGTTAAAGTCAGTAAAGTTATCTCATAATATTTATTATATTCATTTTAAAAGTAATTTTCTTTTATCGAACTAAAAATTGTTTCATTTATGTTGAGTTGAGAAATATTCAAATATTTTTATTGTTTCTTTTACTTCGTTATGATATTTTAATCTATACTCCAAATCTCAAATACTTAAAATAGTCTAAAATTTTATTATAATTTTTTTTATATATTATTACGGAGTAAGAATAATAAGTGAATATTTTTTGCTATTATTACCTTCCGAACAATCTGGGGAGTTATGGGTTTCAGAGTGAAATTAATTAATTATTACTTTTGCGATCGTTTGATTTCGCCATGTTTTATTGAATAGTTATATCGGACTGTTGCGTAGAAAATGTTACGGAGAGAAAAGGTTTTATATAATTTCGTTTTAAAATCCACTTCCGATCACTCTTCCTCGATGTTACTGTGGCAATGCCTTTACCTTCGCCTAAGTTGGCGTCTCGTTTTACTACCACATGGAGAGAAAGAAATTCTTCTCCAGGTAATCTCTTGGATCACCGGGGTTCGAAAATGAGCCCGGCTGGTTGTAGTGTCCCGGATCTACTTGGGGGCATTAAGACTTGTCAAAGTACAAGCCGCCCGGTATTCCGTCAATGCACCGCAAGTTATTATTTGTAGTATACCTTAATCCCTGCAACCATCAGTACATCAGTATTATATATTATATTTTTATATAAAACCGCCTCCCATTTATCCGTATACGCAATGGTTTGAATCTATTAAATAAAACAACTTAATATAAACTAGTGGTTAAATATTTTAAGTGCTCCAATTACTCTGATTCTCATATCAACCTGTACAACCATTTAAACACATAAATATTGGCATGAGTTTGTTAATCAGTACAAACCGATTATTGATGACTAGCAGCAATTTATTATAAAATACATATGAGAGTTTTACCGTACCTGTAAATAATATTATTCAATGCTTTCAATAATTTATTAAAAATTTATCTAACCTAATTTTGTCTCTCTTGCATTATTACTCTCGAAATCTAGTCAATCACCTGCTGTCTGTATCGACAACTTAAATATATACATTAAATTATTAGCCGTACCAATATCCCGACTATAAGATATCTATGAACTAGCTGATTGTAGGTAATTTAGTCTGTGTTTTTCGATGAGCTAGTAAAGGGAAAACCCCGTACCGTTGTAATGTTGTCATCGGTGGGTCATGCCAGGGTTTTGGGTTTGAATTTAGTTTGCATTTTGGAATTTATTCCTAGACGTGGACTGGGTTTGAATTCGGATTACTGTGTGTGATTAAGCATGGTGATTTTTACCGGTACAGTGTTCAAAATTTTGGACGCCCTCCGTGGTGCTCTGATGAAGAAATCTCCCACACCCTGCAGAGTGAACAAGAGTAAATATTAAATTATAGAAATATTCGATTTTTTTTTCATACCGTTGAGATATATATACTTTGCGTTATTAAAATGCGCAGTTTTAAAACGATGTTTTGAGTAAGTCAAATATACTAATTTTTTTTTCACCCGTGCTTGCAAGTAGTTTCAGTTGAATAGATTGCCTTCTAATATTGTTAAGATAATATAGTGAGATTTTTTTTTTGAAAAAAAGTGTGAAAGCGATTTTGAAGTTTTGTTTTAACGACAAAAATATTGAGAATAGTTTCAAAGCAAGTGAAAACCTGTATCGATTTTGTGCGTTTATTTAATTCAAAATAAACGAATGTTATTTCATAAATTGTTTTGCAAGTCAATTTTGTTTTGTTGTTTGAAAATTTTTTAAGAAAAAAATAAAGCAAAGAAAGTAGGATTACTTTTCATGTCTTACAAATAAACGCGTGTATGTGTGTATATATATTGTTTAATATAGAATCTTATCAAAGCCAGTGCATAATATAAATATCAGTTGAATAAAGTTTGGCCGGAATATGTGCTATCTGATATTAAGTAGAGTAACCGTTTAGGTTAAGTTTTTTTTGTATAAAACCAATCAGCCAAATACAGTCGTCAAAGTGTTAACAGTATATACACTTACGTTATAGAAACTTGAAATTGTATGATAACCCCGCAGAAGTAGCGTTAATATTAAACATTCTACATAAAACATTATGTTCTTGAATCAAATGATTTTATTAAGTCACGTAAAAAGTATATATTTGGGGATCAGTGGATTAAATTATCTATTGGTCACATGTTGCTGGCTGGCGCCTTTCAAATAAATTTGTCAGCAAATATGTTTGTCCATACAGCAGTGGTGAGTTTTGTTTGGTCTATAAAAGAGAGAAATGGTGATATATATATATATATATATATATATATATATATATATATATATAATTATTAATCAATGTCTGTATTCCAATTATAATAAAATATATATAATTATTCAAAACAATACCATAATTAATACAGTAACAATATTTTAAACAAATATATACCAATTTAATAGAAGTACTTTCAACTATCTATGTAGTCGTTGTCAACTAGACTCAAATTGTATTAGAAAAAACCGTTACAAATGTAAACAAAAGCAATACGTCATACATCAATTTTCCCACAATTCATTAATTTTTATATTGGCTGTCTGTCTATTTATCAACTGTTGCTTTTCACTTTTTATTAACATAGCTTCTTTAATTTTGCGTTTATTATTATTTCTTTCAATACACAGAATTTTAACTTTATTAAAATCAAAATCAAAACCATAATTACATGTTACATTATGATCAAAAAATACTGATGGTGATACATCATCATTTCTAACATTCTCTTGTCTTGATTTTTGCACTCGTTTATATAATAACAAATGCTCCCTTGATCTTTTCTCCAATGTACATCGAGATTCCCCAATATATGCCTTTCCACAAAAACATAGCCATTTATATATTGCACAACTTTGATTTAAAATACCACACCTATTTTTTGAATTATTTATTAATCTATTTAAATTAGGAGTAGTATAAAATGCAACTCGACATATATTTTTATATATCTGTTTTATAAATTTAACCTGTTCATTACAAATAAATGGTATTGATATCCAAGTATATTTTATTTTATCAATATCTATAGCATCTAAAATATTTCTATTATTATTAAACTTAGTAACAATATTATAAATTAATTTATGATCATATCCAACATTTAACAAATCCATAATAAATACATTTATGTTACCTATTTTATCAGAATTATATTTACATAATTTATTATTCCTAAATAAAAATGATTTTAAACTGGATAATTTATGTGCAATTGGCACATTTGAATACCAAGGAATATATCCTCTTTTTTCAATATCTTTTATTACCATACAATAATCTAATTTATTTTTATTACGTGTAACTTTAATATCTAAATACTGAATTGACTTTTTTTCTTCAAAAGATTTACTCCATTTTAAAATATACTATTAATTCATCGTATGATTTTGTAAAGAAAATTCAAAATATTAATATTAATAATAATGATAGTATTTGTACATTTGATATATGTGAGATGTACGGTTCAATAGATAGATTAAAATCTATAAAAATTATATTAGATGCTTTAAGGTTAAAAAAAGTTGATGTTAAAAAAGTAAAATTTGTAAATGATGTATTATATTTTATTGATAAAAATATATATTCTATATTTAATGAAAATTATTATAAAATGGATTATGGATGGCCTATGGGACTTCCTGTAGTTTCACAAATATGTAGTTTTGTAGTATCAAGATATGAAGATATAATTCTTAATACTAATATATATTGCCAAGGTATTAAAATTTATTACAGGTATGTTGATGATGTTTTCGTTTGTGGAAGTTTAGATATTATAAATGTATTATTCAATGAATTAAATAGTTTAGAAGGTTTAAAATGGAGTAAATCTTTTGAAGAAAAAAAGTCAATTCAGTATTTAGATATTAAAGTTACACGTAATAAAAATAAATTAGATTATTGTATGGTAATAAAAGATATTGAAAAAAGAGGATATATTCCTTGGTATTCAAATGTGCCAATTGCACATAAATTATCCAGTTTAAAATCATTTTTATTTAGGAATAATAAATTATGTAAATATAATTCTGATAAAATAGGTAACATAAATGTATTTATTATGGATTTGTTAAATGTTGGATATGATCATAAATTAATTTATAATATTGTTACTAAGTTTAATAATAATAGAAATATTTTAGATGCTATAGATATTGATAAAATAAAATATACTTGGATATCAATACCATTTATTTGTAATGAACAGGTTAAATTTATAAAACAGATATATAAAAATATATGTCGAGTTGCATTTTATACTACTCCTAATTTAAATAGATTAATAAATAATTCAAAAAATAGGTGTGGTATTTTAAATCAAAGTTGTGCAATATATAAATGGCTATGTTTTTGTGGAAAGGCATATATTGGGGAATCTCGATGTACATTGGAGAAAAGATCAAGGGAGCATTTGTTATTATATAAACGAGTGCAAAAATCAAGACAAGAGAATGTTAGAAATGATGATGTATCACCATCAGTATTTTTTGATCATAATGTAACATGTAATTATGGTTTTGATTTTGATTTTAATAAAGTTAAAATTCTGTGTATTGAAAGAAATAATAATAAACGCAAAATTAAAGAAGCTATGTTAATAAAAAGTGAAAAGCAACAGTTGATAAATAGACAGACAGCCAATATAAAAATTAATGAATTGTGGGAAAATTGATGTATGACGTATTGCTTTTGTTTACATTTGTAACGGTTTTTTCTAATACAATTTGAGTCTAGTTGACAACGACTACATAGATAGTTGAAAGTACTTCTATTAAATTGGTATATATTTGTTTAAAATATTGTTACTGTATTAATTATTGTATTGTTTTGAATAATTATATATATATATATATATATATATATATATATATATATATATACTCTATATATATATATATATATATATAGAGAGAGAGAGAGAGAGAGAGAGAGAGTTACTGACAGTATTATAAGAATATTATTGTGTTATATACTAATTGTTAATATGTTGTTTTATAGGACTGAGGAGAATAGTTCGAACTGGGTGAAATAAAGTTTTCTCTCCCCTTATTAATAATTTAGATACACGTTATCATATCATATATATACATGTAATAATAAAATAAAAAAATAAAAAAAGTGAAAAAGGGGTTTTATATAACAGAAATCAATCGGAACGTAGGCAAAAAAAGAAAGGAAGGAAGACACACAAACTGGATGAGAAAGGTGGGAACAGTATCAGCAGCGGGGAAGGATTTGGGCATATAGGATCAGGGATCAGTATCTTTTATGAATATATACATAAATAAAAAAATATTTCACGAATAACTAATTCACCTGCTAAAAAAAAAAAACACACATATAATTAATAAAAAAAAAACCAAATGGCAGAAATAGAAGGGTTCAGTAAATCATCTGAAAATGGAGCAGAAACATCAGACACATCCAGTGATCATGAGATTGTTTTTAAAAAATATCCTGATAAAAGAAAAAGTTGTAGACGATTAGAGAAGAATGCCAAGCAGAGGGAGCATGATGATGATGGGAAGTTTTACGCGATTCTCGAGGAGATGAGAGAAGATAGAAAACTTGTGATGGCTATGATGGAGCGGATGTTGAGAATTGAAGAAGGACGTATGGGGATTGATGGTAAACCAGATCGGGAAGAGAAATCCAATAGCAATACAAAGAAGGAAGAAGATGACCAAACCATACCGAAGGAGTTGGAAATTCAGCGAAGTCAGTGAAGAGAAAACAAGCCAGAAGATAGAAGTTAGTAATGATGAGTTGGAGATGCAAACTGAGAGGCAGGGTCAAATTGAAAAACCAATAGTGGCAAGGGAAACTGATATCAAAGGAAAAGAAATAAAAGTAGAACAGACAATAAATCCCCAAATAAGGATGAGTAATATACCATACTTTGGGTCATCCATTCATATTCAAATATTTAAAGGCGACCCCGGAGAAAATCCAGATGTACATTTGGATAGTGTCAAGGAATTTTTATGCTTACACCAAATGACCGAGAAGGAGAAAATAACAGTAGCCAGCCATTATCTAAAGGAATCCGCGAAGGCTTGGTGGAAATTATTGAAAAACCCACCGATTACAATTCAAGGTTATGAAAATGCCCTTTTAAAAAGGTATTTGAGTGAAGAGAAGCAGGAGGGACTTTTACACAAGCTCTCCAGTCAAAAATATAATGAAAACAACAAACAGGGTTATGCAGCATTCTTCATTCACCAAGTGACAATACTTAAATCTCTTACTGCTTTTAAGTACACTGATCAGCACATTATCCGGATGATTGTGCATAATTTACCACCGTGGGTACAAAGAATGATGCTGGGAAGCTGCCCCATGTTGTTTGAAAAAACTATTGAGCTTTTCAACCAGATTGATTATAGGGATTTGTCTCCAACAAAAAGGGAATGGGAGCAGAGTCATTACAACGCGAGACAATTAAAGCCTTATATACCTCCTGACCCAGGGAGAACATAGAAAACAAACAGTAATTTTGGGATAACCCGGTAAACGACCACTATGTTATAAATGTTTCAGATGATGAGTAAAGACCAATGGACATTAATATACAAATGATTGATATAATGTATCATTCCACACCCATGTTTAGGTTCAAACTCTCACCCAGACTGTTCTCCAAAATCGATCAACTTTGTAATGAAATGTAAGTCAGTAAAATATGTATAAACATTTTTTTTTGTTATTTTTTTTTAAGTAGGAAGAAATGAAACAGACAGATCGAAGAATCGATCTTAGTTTCATGGTTGTCATTTAAGAATGGTAATTCTAAACCACTATTTACCCGCAATGAGACTTTTTCTATTCCAAGCCACATAGATATTAAGTTATTTAGTTTGTGTTTGTTTAAAAAGAATTTAATGTAAAGAGTATGAGTATAAATGTCACAAATCATGATAAATAATATTCGTGTGTGTGTGGTTTGTGGATTTATATTAGCTCAATTTAAAAGTTTCAATTGCGTGTATATTTTCTTTAAATTTTAATTTTGCAAATTATACAAAGTCATTTAAAAATGCTGATCAAAAGTCACATTCCGTTGATCAGTATTTTTAATCAAAATCCTACTTGTACAAAAGGTATAGAATGATTAATTTGTACTTCGATAAATTAAGATAATGAATGTATATTTTTGTATTCACGAATTCCGATGTAATTGTTTTGTCAATTTAGAATCATGTATTAAATTTAAAAATAAATGAGAAACGTAGAACTCTTATCAAGAAAGGCAAATGCTATTGTATAGTCAAATTAGATATTGCTGGAGGCCGAAATCAAAGGAGGCGGAGCTATGAACAAAAACTAGGCAGAAAGGTCAACCATGGCCATCTTAAATATAGAAGGACACTCTAACTTTTGACTTGGCTGTGCTTAGATCATCTCAAGCTACAGCAAGGTAGTTGTTCCAGAGAAATCACTTCAACTGTTATTAAGAAGTTGCCCGGTAAACTGCCATAATGATGGGCTACGTCCAAGAAGCTGATCCCTGTTCTGCCAATTTAAATCTTTCGTAACGCTGATCTGTAATGTTTTCCGTGCTTCCAGTCTTCCAAATTCCAACATTTAAATTAACCATGCCGTTTTAAGAAATTCAAAATGCGCACCTACGTTCTTCATACATATCACCGCAAGAAGAAAAGCCGGACGAAGAAAGAATGGTAACTTTTGTTACATGAACTTTTTAACTTTCCTCTCAGTAATAATTTTATATTTAATCTGTTAACCTAATTAATTGCATGTAAATTTCTTGTTTTCCATTTGAAAATGTTACACTAAAACCTGTCAGTAAATCTCTTCTCTAAGATTTCTGTGCTCTAGTCTTTAGATAATCATTATTAATATTTGTGCCTTCTAATAATCCATTTGTGAATACATTTATATTTTACTATTACTTATTTTACAAACAAAACGATGCCAATAATAATATTTCTCAACTCTAGTTAAAGTCAGTAAAGTTATCTCATAATATTTATTATATTCATTTTAAAAGTAATTTTCTTGTATCGAACTAAAAATTGTTTCATTTATGTTGAGTTGAGAAATATTCAAATATTTTTATTGTTTCTTTTACTTCGTTATAATATTTTAATCTATACTCCAAATCTCAATACTTAAATAGTCTAAAATTTTATTATAATTTTTTTTATATATTATTACGGAGTAAGAATAATAAGTGAATATTTTTTGCTATTATTACCTTCCGAACAATCTGGGGAGTTATGGGTTTCAGAGTGAAATTAATTAATTATTACTTTTGCGATCGTTTGATTTCGCCATGTTTTATTGAATAGTTATATCGGACTGTTGCGTAGAAAATGTTACGGAGAGAAAAGGTTTTATATAATTTTGTTTTAAAATCCACTTCCGATCACTCTTCCTCGATGTTACTGTGGCAATGCCTTTACCTTCGCCTAAGTTGGCGTCTCATTTTACTACCACATGGAGAAAAAGAAATTCTTCTCCAGGTAATCTCTTGGATCACCAGGGTTCGAAAATGAGCCCGGCTGGTTGTAGTGTCCCGGATCTACTTGGGGGCATTAAGACTTGTCAAAGTACAAGCCGCCCGGTATTCCGTCAATGCACCGCAAGTTATTATTTGTAGTATACCTTAATCCCTGCAACCATCAGTACATCAGTATTATATATTATATTTTTATATAAAACCATCTCCCATTTATCCGTATACGCAATGGTTTGAATCTATTAAATAAAACAACTTAATATAAGCTAGTGGTTAAATATTTTAAGTGCCCCAATTACTCTGATTCTCATATCAACCTGTACAACCATTTAAACACATAAATATTGGCATGAGTTTGTTAATCAGTACAAACCGATTATTGATGACTAGCAGCAATCTATTATAAAATACATATGAGAGTTTTACCATACCTGTAAATAATATTATTCAATGCTTTCAATAATTTATTAAAAATTTATCTAACCTAATTTTGTCTCTCTTGCATTATTACTCTCTAAATCTAGTCAATCACCTGCTGTCTGTATCGACAACTTAAATATATACATTAAATTATCAGCCGTACCAATATCCCGACTATAAGATATCTATGAACTAGCTGATTGTAGGTAATTTAGTCTGTGATTTTCGATGAGCTAGTAAAGGGAAAACCCCGGACCCTTGTAATGTTGACATCGGTGGGTCATGCCAGGGTTTTGGTTTGAATTTAGTTTGCATTTTGGAATTTATTCCTAGACGTGGACTGTGTTTGAATTCGGATTACTGTGTGTGATTAAGCATGGTGATTTTTACCGGTACAATATATATATATATATATATATGTACCGGTTGCTATATATATATATATATATATATATATATATATATATATATACAATGTTAAGTGGCTTAAATATTCAACATATCAAGATACTGAATGAAATCATAGGTTGTCTAAAAAAAAAAAAAACGAAATAATTTTATTGAGTATATCCAGGAAGATCTTGTAACTTGATTGTAAAACAGTGGAGAAAAAAAGTTAATAGTTTTAAAATTGTAAAATTATTGTGTAATAAGATAGAATGGCAGAATTAGTAATGACATTGTCAAAAAATTTTAAAAAAATGTTTTTATGTTGGCCTTAAAAACATCATTTCTATTTTGATTATTGTTTTTAACATTATAGATGATATTATTAAAAAAAATTTTTTTTTCGATTTTTGCTAACATCAAAGCATAGATAAGATTTATATGTATGAAATTGGAAATTAATAACAATTATACAAAAAATGATTATGAATAATTTATGTCTAAAAATGAACAAAAATCAAATAAAGACTGTATTAAAGTCTGAGTCACTGAGATAATAATTTTCCAAAACAAACTTCATTAACAATGAATAATACCATTCATCAGACTGTTCTACTTTAATTATAATAAAGATAAACCAAATGAAAAATATTGATCCCTTTCATTTGAAAATAATGATTGTAAATAAATCTACAATTGATAATTGTGAAATATTGGAGAAGATGAAAGTAAAAGATAGGCCAAATAGAAAATGATGAATTCTAAAAATTTCCTTTGGTATGATGAATAGTTCTATTTTTTTAATAATATAATCTTACCAATATTTTAATGAATAATTAATTCTTAGGGATAAGATTTAATTTGTTAATTTCTTGTTAATTATATTTTTAAAAAGAATGAAAAATGCCAATTGTTATTTGTAATTGCATAATATAAAGAGAAAAACATTGTCTTAAAAATATATTGTTGACTCTATCTGATACATTTTTGAGTGATATGATTTTTATTAATCTAACAAAAACAATTTATCAGGTAATAAGCATCCAATTCCTATAATATACACTTATTTGCTTTGTTGCCTACTATGTCCACAAAAAAAATTAGTGATGAAGTTATTTATAATGAAGTTAAGAAAAACTAAAAAAAAAATAGGCTGAACCAATCTTACTTTTTATTATTATCTTTAATAATTAAACAAAAGAGTATCTTCATAAACTTGTAATGATGATTAGCTATCAATGATTTTTCTGTAAAAATAACCTTTAAAATATCAATTATATGAAAAAAATATGATCTGTGAATTTCTAAATTTGACGAATTTGTTTATGATTGTCTCATATTTAAACAGAATTAAGAATAGATGCTAGGAGCATTTTTTTACACATATCTTTTATTATATAATTATATGTTGGAGTATTTTCATCATTTAGAATTAATTGTTAAATCATTTTAGAAAAAATCATACTTTATTTAAACTTTTCACATAATTTCAAGTATTAGTAATAATACATTACTAGTGGTATTACTCTCTTCTTTTGATATTGCTGATCTGCAATGAGAGTACTATCATATTAAACAAAGGTAAAACTCTCCATACAGTAGTGCCACCCTGTGCCAAACAGAGTAATCAATGGATGCCAGAAGGCTTGTACATAAAATCCCTATCTAATGCCTACTCATCCAATATCCCCAGACTAGTTTCTGGCTTATGGCCATCATCAGTGAGGAGCCTTGAATCTCCTACTGTATGGAGAGTTTTGCATTTGTTTACAACAATTATATGCTAGTATAGAAATGGTGATCATGTGATACTATCATATTACTTGAATCGACAATCTTTAAATGTATAAAAACTGCATTGAACATTCATTTGATTTCCATACTAATACTGTGATTGATCATGGTAGAAACATCTGATTAAAAGAGGATCATAATATTTTTCAAAACATTTTGTTATATACTAAACTATGGGGTATTATTATAATATTTGAATGTATTTAGAAAATTTAAATGTAATTTTAATTTTTCTAATGACAATTACAATTAACTCTACTTGATGAAAATTGTCCAATATATAATGACAAATAAAATTCCTTTATCACACACTTTCAGATAACATTCAACTACACATTGGATTGAGATTCTAAAAAATTATTTGATTTATTGCAATGTCAAATAACCTAATAAAATAAATTTGTAAAAAATGAAATCAATTTACTTGAATGATGAAGTATAACCAGATTTTTATTTGGAGATCTATTATTAATCATATATATATATATATATATTGACAATCTATATATTAAATAAAATATTGTTTAGCTTAAAAAACTAAGGATTACATATATATAATTTTTTACCTTAGAATAGCATAGGTTCAATACTTTGTAAGTTATATTTTATATTCATTTGGAGAACTGATGTTTTTTTTGTTTATTTAATAACTTTACTTGATTTCACCAACTTATCAATATTTTTTGCTGCGCAAAAATAAAAGTCTAAAAATGCTAACACACACACACCCACCCACACACACATATATATATATATATAGGCTTAACTGTATATGCACATTTTTATTTAAATACGTCTTACATCTACACTATTGTAAATGAAATATATATATGCAAATATTTTAATTAAATACTCACATATTTAGATTCAAATTTAAATGTAATGAAATAGTAATGACATCTTGATGTTGGTACATTGTTGTCATATTTTCTTTAAAAGGTTTAATTTTATTTTTTAAACTATTTTTTTTTAAAAAAAAGACTTATAAATAAAAAGAAAAGCGTAGAGGCAAAGAATGTTATTGAAAATATGTTAGGTTATATATATTAAAGTTTATATAAATGTAAAATAATGTAATTTATCATTGAAAAAGTTTATATATTTCAAAGGATTAAATAATTATTATTTACAATTATTTAGTTATTTTAAATCTAAAAATAAATAAAAAAGTTTTCAAACAACTTATAACATAGGAAAACTTGCACCAAAAGATATTTTAAAATTTCGTTTCAAAATCACCATGATTTTGTTTGACTGATGACCTGATATGCTGATACAATGGTCTCTCCTTTTTTTAGTTATCATATGTTAAAACAAAAATAATACACAAAATAGACATTACCTTCAGACAACTCATGATCATCCTTGAAAGCCATTTACTTCATAATTAACTCCTGGACCAGCAATCTATTATCTAAAAATTGTTATACTTCATAGATGTCAATATGTCACAACAATTTAAGCTCACAACAGTTAAACACCATCTCAACTAATTAGCGAAAATCTCATAAATGAAATTAAATTAAAAAAGATTTTTTTAAAAATTCAATATTGTTTTACTTAGTAAGTAGAGCTTTAATTAATGATGACTGATATTAATTGCTAAAAATAATTAACTATTTACCATGTTGTTTATTTAATAATATTTTATTAAACCATTTAAGATAAACTTTGACAAAATTTTAAAGGAATTATCATGTTCACCAATTATCCGTTTTATATGCATATTAATCTACTCTGCATATATTATTATCACAAGGAATCAAACATAAAAAGGACTATATATGTGAAATATTAATTTTCACATTTATCTGTATTTCTTTAGCATATGCATCAAAACTGTAGTGTACTCAGTTTTATCAGATAAAGAAATAAATCGCTTTATTATAAATATGTACATACATAGTCTAAAATTTTATATATATATATATATATATATATATATATATATATATATATATATATATATATATATATATATATATATATATAATGACAGTACAAAAGCAAAGACATAGGGAAACTTGCAACTGAATAATTAGGCATTGAATCAGGCTATATTCAGGGTTCTCTGTTAGTGTGATTTATCCCAATAACAAAAAAGATCATATGAGTAATAATGACAATGATAATAATTATTAAACATTATGAATACTCTAATTGCAATTAGAATAAACTTTAAGATGAGGAGAACCCTCAACTCACTCTTACAAACCAGAAAAGCTCTCCATATTTGCAATATACGCCATGGAGTAATTAGGTTATAATAACGTTTCTTTCTCATAATAAAATTTCTTTTATTATCCTACTATTCCAACATCTTATTATCATGACCAGATCCACAGCTCAACATTTAGATAAAAATAATTGCAGTGTTTAAATTTTATTTGTTTATATGTGCCACTTTGCTTTTCTTTTCACAATATTTTTTTTTACACAAAATATAGTTTCTTCTCATTACTGAATTATGATATTAAGATCTCAGAGTTCATTGTAAATATTTCTTAGTATTAGATTTTTCAATATTTTATTTCAGTTGTAAGTTGTTAATCAAATGAGTTGTATCCTAGTGAAAGGTGTGAGAAGACCTACACTTATTCCTAAGATAATGTTTATCAACTGTACAAAAACAACAACAGCAGCAGCAGCAACAACAACAACAACAACAACAACAACAACAATAATAATAATAATAATAATAATAACGATGATGATGATGATGATGAATTTTAATAGAAAATTTTTAAAATGCATAAAAATTCTTAATTTTGTATAATGTCACAATCTTCAAATACTAAGATTGGAAAAGAAATTTTAATGCCACTAAGAATATCAATGTTTTTTAAATGAAGCAGATAATATTCTATTATAAGTGTAGTATTATTTCAAAATAATTGCAATTAAATTATAGTTATTAGTAAAATCTTAAGAAATAAATAAATGTTTTATTATTTAGATGTATTCTCAACATCTGTAAATCATTATAATTTATGTGAATATATCCTGAATAATCATAATGAAACATAATTGCATCATGAATTATACTATCATTAGATTTCTGCATAAATGATGTATGAATAAGATACAATAGAGACTCTAAAACAAGACTTAGCATTAAAATATTACATTTATTTACAATAAAACAATTTAACAACACTATTCCTGTAGGAAATCTACAAATCGTAAAGGTGCTTAAATTTAAAATATAAAATATAAATTAATATTTTAAATATTCACCAACTATTGTTTATGTCAGTGGGCCAATGTACATCTCATGAACACAGATATTGTTACAAGAAGTTTCATATTTCTGAACTAATAAAAGTTATATTACTATTAGCATTATTATTGCAAAATCTTCTATATCTTCCTAAATGATAAAGTTTTATTAACATATGCATTATTACACAAGTTTTATACTAACTTGCATAATAAAACTTTCTATTAACATAAACATTATTTAAAAAATTCTGTACCTTCTTAACTTATAGAAATTTTACTAAGTTATGCATTATTTTAACAATTCTATACCTTTATACATGATGGAATTTTTATTTAAACTCTGAATTATTTCATAGAATGATACCATAATATTGTCCCAAACAATGAGTAAATCTAAATATTATTATGTCATACCAGTATAGTGATGACTTGCTATTGGATGATGATGATATATATTATATATATATATATATATATATATATATATATATATATATATATATATATATATATATATATATATATATATATATATATATTGCTTATTTAGGCTAAGAAATACATTTTTTTTGAAATTTTGAATAAACTAATTATCAGTTTCATTTTCTGTAATGCTGTCAAAACAGAGCTGGACAGATTTATATATCAGAAACATCTCTATATACAATAAGAGTAGTCAAAAGTGCACCTAAAAAGAGGACACTTCAAAAACAAACAACCATATCAATTGCCATAACAATAAAGATATGATATTTCTGAAGGGAATGATAAATAAAGGCAATGAACCTAGTAATGGCATGAACCCAAAATATTCACCGACATTCTGAGTGCAAATAAATATGCTAGGACTTCGTCTCTAAATATGTGAGAAAAGTGAGAATGAACCATAACCAATACTGAGAACAATAAGGTTTGCCTTAAACAAAGAATTTATATAAGCAGTCAAGGACCAAGCTAACATCTCTTTTTAAAATATATGAGCTAGCTAAATCAATATCTTCAAGAGAGAGATAGGACTAAAATTTCTTGGAAACATAAATTGCAAGATAAGCTTCTAACAATACACAGGAAAGAAACTAATTTTAATTTGTTAATAAACATAATAATTATTAATTGATGTATAAAACGGATAAGATAATTATTTTGTGACAAATCTGATAAAATATAGCCTTAAATAATTAATAAAATAAGAAAATACAATTTCTTTTTATGGATTACTTATAAATATATTTACTAAAATAGATAAATTACTTACAACATGGAACAAAGCAATAGTTTAAAACTATAATACTAAAATCATTATATAGCATTAATAAAACACTAAATATCCTGTGAACTTCTGAATATTATCAGGAACTGCATAAAATATATTAAGCAAGAATACATAAAAGAAGCAAATAATAATAATAATAATAATAATAATAATAATAATAATAATAATAATAATAATAATAATAATAATAATAATAATAATAATAATAATAATAATAATAATAATAATAATAATAATAATAATAATAATAATAATAATAATAATAATAATAATAATAATAATAATAATAATAATAATAATAATAATAATAATAAATTATAAATACATAAGGTACAATTCTAAATTATAACCAGTTTACCAAATTTTAACAGTATTAAAGTTTTTTATCTTGCAGATTTCAAAATTTTTAAGAAAACAATTTTACAAGCAGATAATATTTTCCATTTATTGGCAGTAAAGCAATCTAAATAGATACACAGTATTGAAAATTATTTTAGATTTTACTAAACATCATTGCACACAAGTACATTCACAATGGACATTTAATTTCATAGAATATTTAACCATATAAGCAAGTAAGTCAGGTTTCAATAATTTATACTATAGTATTAAGATGTTTTTTTAATTTTAACATTTTAAGAATTATATTCAAATATAGTAGTTTAGAAGCAAATGATTATTTCCAAAACTGAGCACATATTCTTCCAGAAAAAAATAGAGACCAGATATATACATTAACATTTGAGCATTAAGAAGAGTCATAAATCATATAATAAGTAAATTTAGTAAATTTAATGACATTTAATCTTTAACCATAATTTTCTGGATATATAAATGCAAAGCTTTTAAAACATGAGAATAGACTTAGAATATATTTCATTTTAGTCAATTTATTTTAAGTATAACCTTAAAGTATAAATGAATGATTATTATTTGTTTTTGTCAGAAAATCTAACAAATAACTAATTATTAACAGCAATTAAAATGTCTCTTTAATTATAACATAAATGGCTCATTCCTCTTGAATTAATAGTTTATTTATAAAATAAATTTATCCAAGATAAACCATTTATCACACAATACTGAAAAATATATTTTTAAAACTATTATTAAAATAAAACATTTGAAGAATTCTTTGTAATTATTCTTTTTTTAAAATAGTAAATACACATTTTTAAAAGTATTAACAAGCTATCATAAATATTTCCAAAATATGAGCTTTCAATAATTCTATTTTAAAGATATAAGAAATGTGATATTTATCTTAAAGTTCATTGAAAGTATGAAATATAAAATAAAGAATTCTTACACAGCCAAAAATGCCACACATAATCCTCACAATGTGCTGTTATCAAATAGATATAATTTAGCAATTAAGATTGAACAATTGTTTGAAAATTTTTATGCTGTGATTTTCTTCCTTTTTAAACAGTGTTAACTTTTGGATTTAACAGTGACTTTGATTTAAACTTTTAATACCTAAATTTAAAGGCTTTTAAAGATATATGCTACTTTAAAATAAATAATTAAAAAAATATATAACTTATAATTAATTCAACAGCAGAGAAATTTTGAAATTTCTTTCTCCTTTGCATGTCTGTATTTCTGCTAGAAGTTGAGTGATATTTTATAGTTCAGACAACATAATTCAGGCAATGTAGTTCAGTTTAATGTTAATGTGTGTTAATCTTTTATACACCCAGTCATGTCATTCTTTTCAGTTGGTAAAAAAAAAAAATAACATTGTTTTATTAGTTCCTTTGACCTTCCCATGTTAGTATTTAAAAAATCGATTTTGTATTTTTGGAGCTAAGCTAAAAATAGAAACTTATTTACATATTTTTCAGATGTTTTAACGAATAAACGCTGTCTAAAATAATTATTTTAAATTACAATAAAAATAAAATAAATTACAATGGTAGAAAAAATATATTTTAATTAAGAAAGAAAACATTACAGTACTTTTTTATACCTATTTTAAAAAACTAAACTAGATAAATAAGTTAGAATTTCATTATAGTTTAATTTAATGTTTTAATTAAATCATCATATTGACAAACGATATTCACTATTTTATAATAAAAAAGTGTAAACTAAAATTAATAATTGTAAGCACTCTTACACACACTTATACTGGAGTTATTTCAATTGAAAATAAATACTTTAAGCACTAATAAATCATTTTTCTCTCTTTAAAGTTAACTAAACTAACTTTATCTCTATCAGTATAATCTTAATGATAGTAGCTTATGAATAAACTATTGCTAATAATTAATTTAAATTAAATGATTTATTATAAATACAAAAATTCAACATTACCATCTGATATTAAAATTTTAGAGCTAATTATATTATTGCTCATTTAAACACTAAAATTTGAGATACCAAAGGATTATATTAAAATAAAAGTTAACTTTCAGCAATCAAAGGGTTGGCATCAAAGTTAAGACATCAGGTCAAATAAAAGATATATTAATTACTCTTATAGATATTTTTACTTACAAAATTAAATTGTTGCACACGCTACATTTCAAGAAGTTAATAGTTTTAATATGTTATATTAGTATATGTATTTAAACTGGGTGTGCATAAGATATATATTTACATGAAAGTACCAATCAAAAAAAGTTTAAATGTATTTTAATTTAAATATATTCTGTTCATCATACTGATTATTGTTTCTTGTTAATATTTAAGTAATGTCTATATTTTATTTTAGGATAGGGTCTTCTTTTATTTTGTAAGTTTTACTTATTTATTAGATATTGATTACTCAAAAAATAAACCATTTGGTCTTATGATTACATGGTTTTTCTTAAGTTGATCCTATGAAAGAAAAGTTGATCCAGAAGCATATTACATATAGTTATTGTTGAAGTTAGATAGTAATTATTAATTATACTATTTAGAATTTTAAGCCACAGATAAGAAATGTGGTTATGCCAGAGATGCGACCATTTTTTGCAAATGCCTTGAGGATTATTTTGTTACCTTATTTATTTTTGAACATATTTATTTGTTTATACAGACTGCTTACCAGTTTTTATATATTAATAATGAATTAATCTAAGGTCAAACTATAATTCCATTTCATTAAATTTATTCATCACACAGATACTCTATTTTTATACATTGTATATGACTTTCATATACATATATGCTTGTGTTTTGCAATTTATTATTTCTTTTAGGTTTTCAGGAATGAAATGTCAAATTTAAAAGTATTCTGGTAGCAGCTTACTATATTAATATGTCTTAATTTGTTAGTTAAATTGTATTTATAAAATAAAAACTTGAAAGCTGCTGCTATGCTGGTTCTTCTTCTTATTTTTTTATTATTATTATTATTATTATTGTTGTTGTTGTTGTTATTATTATTATTATTATTATTATTATTATTATTATTATTATTATTATTATTATTGTTGTTGTTGTTGTTGTTGTTGTTATTATTATTATTATTATTTTTATTATTATTATTATTATTATTATTATTATTATTATTATTATTATTATTATTATTATTATTATATATTTCAACACTATGCTTTATTGCACAATAAGTAGATTACATATGGTATCACCAGGAAAAGTACACTGATAAAATAGATTTACAGATTCTACATGAGTTGATTTGTGTAGTTACAGTCAAATGAATAGTCTTTGTTCATAATTCCTGCCATCTGAAGCTTCACTATAGCCTTGATCTTTGCTTAATGAGGAACCAAGTGGATACATATATGTCTGGGCGTGTGATCAATTTGTCCCTATTTTGTATCTGCATTAGCTTGTTTTGAAATGTTGAAGGGTGTCATCTAGTGTTTTTCCCAATAAGAGATTTGCACCTGATGCACCACAGAGTATACAGTAGAAATGTTGCTGCTCTGATGGTAGGTATTGATTTCCTTTATAAGCTTCCATTAATTGTTCAATCCTGGTATTGTTTTTCCTGTATATGTAACGTATTAAATCTCTTATTTGATTTAGTCCTCTACATTTGTTGTTGTTGTTGCTATTATTATTATTACTATTATTATACTATTATTATTATCATTACTTTTACTATTATTATTACTATTATTATTGTTGCTGTTTTTATTATTATTATTACTATTATTATTATTATTATTATTATTATTATTATTATTATTATTATTATTATTATTATTATTATTATTATTATTATTATTATTATTATTATTATTTTGCACATCATAACCTTATTTATAACTATATCTATCTGCAATATTCAGATCTATCTGAAAAACTTTATCTTCATTAAATATAAAATATATTTACTATTGAAAAAAATGATACTACATTCAATTTTTCATTTAGTTTCTACTTTTAAACCTTGTGTAAAGCATGTAAAGCCATATTGGAATAACTCACAATAAATTGAAAATACAGCATAGCGTTGATACTGACACATTTAAAGATGTAAATAGTGAAAGTTAGATTTTTATATAAAATAATCTAAACTAAATAAGTCAAGACTGATTATAGATGTATATATTTTTACAACATTTATCTGTTTTTAATAAAATAATCTAGTGTTTGTAGTAATTTTTTTTTATAAAGTAATCTAAAAATACAAATAGTTTGCAAAAATTTTCACCATAGATCTTTGTCCATAAAGTGAAATTGTTTTTTTTATTTAAACATTAAATGAAATATTTTATTTAACTAAATATAGCCATTAAACAGCATTTTGTCAATCTGATGACTGGAGTAATAATTAGGAATTCATGGCAGGAATCCAAATTCTGAAGGAAGAGCCAACTATAGCCCCCAGATTAGCAAAGTCTCATCTAGATCACAATATATTATCTTAGCAATAAAATATCCATGAACAGGAATTTCTTTTTAACCTTTCTTGGGGTCATTCATTTGATGGTAATGAAAATAAAATAAATAGAGATATTCTTTATTTTATATTAAATGCTTTTATTTTCTATTAAATTCTCTATCCCCCACTCACACTTTTTTTCAAGTTAAATGAAAAAACTCTATTCTTCTTGAAACAAATACTTTATTTTTGCTTTCTAAATGCATTGAAAATAAAATAATTTAACACTAATTTTTGTTTACCACTATTTATTTTTAACTTTTTAGTATTGGCACAATAATGTAAAAATGTATTGTACTTTAAATCAATTTAACACTTAAGGTTTATAAATTTATTTAAATCCACATTGATTATGTAAGTAATATTTACTAAGGCTGTAACCTCAAGAATATGCATGTAAAAATGCGATATTAGGGACCTCTAGAGGTCTTAACCACAAGCTTACATATTTTACATGCATATTCTTGAGGTTACAGCCTTAGTAAACATTACTTGTGGTTTATATATACATATATAATTATAATAAAAATAATAATTTTAATGGTTTACAAACTATTTCGGTTAATTTCTTAAACTGCCTCAACTGCCATTAAATTAAAAAAAAAAAAAAAACAAGAACAAAGTGGAAGCAAATGTCATCAATTCAAATCCCATGAATCTCATATTTTAATGATAGTATATTGTCTATTTATTAAATGCATTTTATTTGTATTTATAAAAATTGCCTTCTTAATTTTTCTTTTATTGTGGTTTCTCTCTTCATGAAGAATTTTCACATTTTCAAAATCAAATTTAAATTTATATTTACATGTTTTTTTATGATAAAAGGAAACTGAAGGAGACATTAAATCACCATTATTTTTATTTTTACACACTTATATAATAATTCATGCTCCCTCATTCTCTTTTCAATACTGCACCTAGATTCACTTATATATGATATCATACAGTCACAAAAAATTTGATATATGACATTACTTTTCTGCTTGACAGATATGACATCCTTAGAATTATTGATTAATTTATTAATATTGTTTGGAACATAGAATTAAACATTAAACACATTCTTATATATATCCTTAAAAAAATTTACTTGAGGATTTGAAATAATTGGAATAGATATCCATTGTTTACTATTAATCGTCATTTCCTTTAAATCATTATAACTTTTTTTTAAAATTGACATAAAGTATTGTTTATTTGTTCCATTTTATAACCAACATCAAGTAATTCTTTGGCAAATATCTCAATATTTTTTCAGTATATCACTTTGGTAATGACATAATTTTTCATTCCAAAACAAAAACGATTTAAAACGTGTCATCTTATGCATCATTGGTACTTTTGATTTACAATTTATATATCCCCTTTTTTGCAGTGGCTTAATTATTAATTTATAATTTAATGTACTGTTATTTCTTGAAATAATTAAATCTAAATATTTAATACTTCTGTTCTGTCCCTTTTCAATAGTTCATTTCAAGCCATTCAACTTATTTAATTCATGTACAAGCAAATTTATAGTATTAGTATTTCCACAAATAAAACATCATCCACATATCTTTTGTAAATTTTAATATCTCCAAAAGTACATATATTTAAAATACTACTCTCATATATAGATAAAACAAAATTGCAAACTTGTTTCAACTACAGGCAGTCCCATAGGTCAACCTTTAGATATTTTATAAAATTGACCTTCAAAAGATGCAACAATGTTATCATTAAAATTGTTTAAAGAATCAACAGTAAACCTTATCATATATAATACAAATACTTTTACTTTTTAAAATATGTTCAATTATTTTTATGGAATTCATTCTGTCAATAGATCCATACATTTCTGTTACATCCAAAGAAGCAATAACATCATTCTCATCAACCACCAAATTTTTAGTACTATTTTCAAAGTCAAATGATGAAGCAGTAGTATTTTCCCCAAATTCTAAAAAAATGGAACAAGCGAGCAATACTTTATGTCAATTTAAAGAAAGTTATAATGATTTAAAGGAAATGATTAATAGTAAACAATGGATATCTATTCCATTTATTTCAAATCCACAAGTGAAATTTTTTAAAGATATATATAAGAAAGTGTTTAATGTTTTATTCTTTGTTCCAAACAATATTAATACATTAGTCAATAATTTTAAGGATGTCATACCTGTCAAGCAGAAAAGTAATGCCATATATCAAATTTTTTGAGATTGTATGGTAACATATATAGGTGAATCTAGGTGCAGTATTGAGAAAAGATTGAGGGAGCATGAATTGTTATATAAGCATGTAAATAAAATAATGGTGATTTAATGTCTCCTTCAGTTATTTTGATCATGAAAAAACATGTAAATATAAATTTAAATTTGATTTTGAAAATGTGAAAATTTTTCATGAAGAGAGAAACCATAATAAAAAAAAAATTAAGGAGGCAATTTTTATAAATAGGAATAAAATGCATTTAATAAATAGACAATCTGCTAACATTAAAATATGAGATTCATTGGATTTGAATTGATGACGTTTGCTTCCACTTTGTTTTTTTTTTTTTAATTTATTGACAGTTGACACAGGTTTAAGAAACTATCTGAAAGTACTTCTGCAGATATAAGGATTGTTTATAATAGTTTGTAAACCATTCAATTTATTATTTTAATTATAATTACAATTTTGTTTTAATTAATATATATACATATATATTGTAACTGGTTGGGTTACATGGTACAACCATAATAATATAGTGTGTGTGCTTATATATATAAAACAAAGGAAAAATAGAAAGAAACACAGACAAAAATTATAGTAGATATTTTCTACATTCACTAAAATAAATAAAAAATAATAACTCTGACTTAAAATAAAAAAAATTGTTTTATAAATTAAACTTTTAAAATGTCTGAATAAATATAAATATTGTATTATTATTATTCTGATTTTGAAATGTAAAAACATCCTACTTATTTTTGAACTTTTTAAATTAATTAAACAAATTTTTTATCTATTAGAAATCCCCTAAGTAAAAACATGTATATGTTTTCAAATGATTAGTGAGCTAAAATAAAAACTCTGTTTTCAATAAAGGTGTTATTATCACCTTAGATGATTCTATAAAAAATCTGATAAAAATATCAGTGAGTTCTGCTTGTAGTTTGTAAGAGTTGACCAGAGGAGTCTGGTTGTAGTATTTTAAGCAGTGGCTAACTGGGCCCACTGCAAAGTCTGGATAGTGATTTTCAAAAGAACAGTTCTGCTTGCAATTTTGTAAAAGTTGGTCAGAAGAGTTTTTTAATATTTTAAGCAGTGACCAACTAGGCCAACTGCAAAGTTTTGGATAATTATTTTGAAGAGAGCTTATGTTGTTGACTGTAGCAGAGAGTTGGCAAAAAAACTACCATGAACTAATGCTGCTGAAGACAGGAGCGGCTACTATTTTCCTTCACAGGAGTTTTGGTTTACTTGAAGCTGGGTCACTTCTGAATCAATAGCCTGAAATCTATCAAACCAAGACAGCTGCTTGCCTGGAAAAATTCTAGATAGAAAAAAACCAACTAGGCCAACTGCAAAGTCTCGATAGTGAGTTTGAAAAGAATAGTTCTGCTGCAGTTTTATAAGAGTTGGTCAGAAGAGTTTTTAATATTAAGCAGTCACCAACTAGGCCAACTGCAAAGTTTGGATAATGATTTTGAAGAAAGCAGTATGTTGTTGGCTGTAGCAGAAAAGCTAGCTGTAAAGGTGGCTCATGTATTTTGTGAAGAGATGGTAACTATAGCAGGAAATGGCCATATTAAAACTAGCTGCAAAGATGGCTAGAATAATTATCAAAACAACTTCCATGAGGATATAAGAAGGCAAGATAGTAGACTGTTTTCCTTAGCAGGAATTTGAATTTATATGGAGGAAACGGGTCAAGAATCATTGTAATTCATAGCCTTAAAAGTGTTCTGGAAAACAGCTTGCTGACCTGAAACTTACAAAAAACCAAGTATAAGTGGAACTGACTACAGAAGGTAAAAAAAGCCAACCATACCTGAATTATGTACTTTTACCTGATAGTGTCAACAAACTTGGATTATATTTTTATGATGGATCAAAAGAATCAGCTTGCCCAAGAGAAACCATCAGTGGATGAATAATTAATTATATGTATGCTATTTCAGCTATATGCAGAGAAGCACACATAAACGTATACATAGCTGGTGAGTTGTTTTAAAATAATTCATATAAAAATAGACATGTATAGAACAATATTATTTTTCAGTCGGTTAAAAATCTATGTATTTTAAAAGAATATAAAGTGGTTTTGCTTGAATTATAATAAAGAGTCAAGAATAATTCATTGACCAACTGGTTTTAAAGGCAAAAGAGACGTTTTTGAACAATAATCCTCTTGGACATTATTTTGAAAAAAATATATATTAAAATAAAAGTAAAGAATTCTATAATTTATATTTAAAAACGTGATAATTAATCAACAAATACCTGTCAAAAATGATTATACTTTTTTTAAGGAAAAAAAAGGAACTTATAAATTGATAAATAATTTAAATTTATATCTATATTTTGTTTATACACATGTATGGGTAGGAAATGTATGTGTTTCCAAATGAATTATGAAAAAAATATATTATTGTAACAAGTTTAAATAGGTAAAAGTCAGTGTGCGCATATATATATATGTAAACCATAGTAATAATTTGAATATATTTTATTATACTTTTTGTAAATTAATGTAACAATTTAAATTTTGAATAGTAATTATGTAAATTACAAATGTAATAATTATTTTATGTTTAATTGAAATGTCTTCCTTGTATATTATAAAACGCACGTCTGTGTACGAATATATATATGCATTTGTAGAAATTAATTAAAAAATAATGCAAATTGATGTAATAATGTGAATTTTGTAGTAATATTGTAGATTACAGTGTAATGACTTTTATTATTGAATACTTTTCAAAATCAGAATCCTTATAAGACCTTAACCATTTTTTTTTTGTTATTAATAAACTTGTATTTAATTGTTAAAAATTGTTTTCATCATCTCTTGCCCACATATAGTAAATAGATCTTGTGTTCTCTGGGCTAGATTTGGAGACGGATAAATGGGAATGTGTACTTAGTGCTTTGGGCATCCAGTGATGATCAATCATCATCCTGGTTGGCGCATAAGATTATATTCTTTAAAGCCCATGCACTATTATCTTTTATTTTACTTTAGACTTATTAAAAATTTAATTTTATAATTGGCCAGTACATTAATGGTACTAAGTGGCCAAAGCATTGATGATGATCAGTATGTTTTAATGTCCCAGCATTATTGTTTTGATTTCTGATTATTGTGTATTCTAATGGATGGGCACTAAATTGATGCATCCAAGATATGTTTAAATAATTGCCCAAGCTGGCAAAGGCTCACTAGTTAGCCTGGTCTAAAGAAGACCCATTTTCTGATCCAGTCACAAGGTTGACTGTTGATTTTTATTGTTTATTGTTCAAATCCAGCCACAAGATGGACTGTTGATTTTATTATATCTTATTCCCATCAATGGTGATGATAGTTGTTTCTCTTGAGTATTCACTTGTACTTATTTTTTAAATTATAATGCTGGTGGATTTATAGTTGCTTTTTTGAGTTAACTGGCTGATCTTGCAATGTTCTCAAGAGATTTTTATAATCTCATGCTCTTATATCGTTAAATATTTACTTATATTTAATATTTTAAATTAATGATATTTCATTTTTTATGACTTGGGGTTGATGATGTGTTTTCATCACACCACATTCTTTTACTTTCCATCCACTTTCACCCACCCCATCCTGTTACAAATGGTTACCTAACTGAGGGCTGATGATGATCATGTACTGTGGCAATAATTATAGATGGCTGCCCAATGTATGGCTGATGTTGATCATATACTGGTGATCATCACTTCAAAAATATTAACTTGATCTCAAACCATGACTGAGAACGAAAAAAATATGCACTTTATACAGAATTAATTTTAAAAATTACTGTGAAATATGTGACAAGAGTATTGATGATTATTATAAAATAGTAATTTTCATGTATGTTTGGAGAGGTTCCTGTTTAGAGTTCAATAGAAAATCGATAATTTTGGAGGTTGGATTTGGTATTTGATTGTTGAAGTTGGTTTAGCTGTATTTTCAGTTTTGATGACAGATGGAGATTTTTGTCATTGGCTTAAGGATGTAATGTCTTCATGCAACTCTGTGTTGTATCTCCACTATTTGCTGTAACCTATTTTTTATATTTCATATTGTTTGTGATAGAGCAGTTAACATAGTCCTGCCATGATTCCAGTCTCTAACTCCAAATAAAAGGAGCAAGGCATAGCTTGTATTTCCCAGCCATAAGACTCAAAAGAAGCAGGGCATTGTTTTGTATTTTCCAGATTATCCATGAAAGAGGGCTTTGCAATAATTTTGCATTATCTTTATTAAGGGTTGTAGTAGCTTATAGTGTCTCATTTGAGGTAGCACTCTTGGTGTTCATGGTGCATTGGGTACATACAGTCCGATGGCTGAATTCTTTATTTATCTCAAAATTGCAGATCACTATTAATTCTGTTAACTGTCATATTTCTGTCAGATCTCTAAAGATATTTATGAGTACATAGTTTTAGATATGAGCTTTGTTTTTATTATATATCCTAAGTTATGTAAAATATTGTTAAAAGGTGTTTCATTTCTATTTTCCTTTTTCCTCAGACCAGGGCAATGTAACCAGTTGGGTTACATGGTACACCCATAATAATATAGTGTGTGTGCTTATATATATATAAAACAAAAGAAAACTAGAAAGAAACACAGACAAAAATTATAGTAGATATTTTCTACATTCACTAAAATAATTAAAAAATAATAACTCTGATTTAAAATAAAAAAAATTGTTTTATAAATTAAACTTTTAAAAGGTCTGAATAAATATAAATATTGTATTATTATTATTCTGATTTTGAAATGTAAAAACACCCTACTTATTTTTGAACTTTTTAAATTACTTAAACAAATTTTTTATCTATTATAAATCCCCTAAGTAAAAACATGTATATGTTTTCAAATGATTAGTGAGCTAAAATAAAAACTCTGTTTTCAATAAAGGTGTTATTATCACCTTAGATGATTCTATAAAAAAGCTGATAAAAATATCAGTGAGTTCTGCTTGTAGTTTGTAAGAGTTGACCAGAGGAGTCTGGTTGTAGTATTTTAAGCAGTGGCCAACTGGGCCCACTGCAATGTCTCGATAGTGATTTTGAAAAGAACAGTTCTGCTTGCAGTTTTGTAAAAGTTGGTCAGAAGAGTTTTTTAATATTTTAAGCAGTGACCAACTAGGCCAACTGCAAAGTTTTGGATAATTATTTTGAAGAGAGCTTATGTTGTTGACTGTAGCAGAGAGTTGGCAGAAAAACTACCATGAACTAATATTGCTGAAGGCAGGAGCGGCTACTATTTTCCTTCACAGGAGTTTTGGTTTACTTGAAGCTGGGTCACTTCTGAATCAATAGCCTGAAATCTATGAAACCAAGACAGCTGCTTGCCTGGAATAATTCTAGATAGAAAGAAACCAACTAGGCCATATGCAAAGTCTGGATAGTGATTTTGAAAAGAATAGTTCTGCTGCAGTTTTGTAAGAGTTGGTCAGAAAAGTTTTTAATATTAAGCAGTCACCAACTAGGCCAACTTCAAAGTTTGGATAATAATTTTGAAGAAATCAGTATGTTGTTGGCTGTAGCAGAAAAGCTAGCTGTAAAGTTGGCTCAAGAATTTTGTGAAGAGTTGGTAACTGTAGCAGAAAATGGCCATAGTAAAACTAGTTGCAAAGATGGCTAGAATAATTATCAAGACAACTGCCATGAGGATGTAAGAAGGCAAGATAGTAGACTGTTTTCCTTAGCAGGAGTTTGAATTTACATGGAGGAAATGGGTCAAGAATTATTGTAATTCATAGCCTTAAAAGTGTTCTGGAAAACAGCTTGCTGACCTGAAACTTACAAAAAACCAAGTATAAGTGGAACTGACTACAGAAGGTAAAAAAAGCCAACCATACCTGAATTATGTACTTTTACCTGATAGTGACAACAAACTTGGATTATATTTTTATGATGGATCAAAAGAATCAGCTTGCCCAAGAGAAGCCATCAGTGGATGAATAATTAATCATATATATGCTATTTTAGCTATATGCAGAGAAGCACACATAAACGTATACATAGCTGGTGAGTTGTTTTAAAATAATTCATATAAAAATAGACATGTATAGAACAATATTATTTTTAAGTTGGTTAAAAATCTATGTATTTAAAGTATTTTAAAAGATTATAAAGTGGTTTTGCTTGAATTATAATTAAGAGTCAAGAATAATTCATTGACTAACTGGTTTTAAATGCAAAAGAGACATTTTTGAACAATAATCCTCTCAGACATTATTTTAAAAAAAATTATATTAAAATAAAAGTAAAGGTCGATGATTCTAAAATTTAATTTTAAAATGTTGATAATTAATCAACAAATACCTGTCAAAAATTGATTATACTTTTTTTAAGGAAAAAAAAGGAACTTATAAATTGATAAATAATTTAAATTTATATCTATATTTTGTTTATATGCATGTATAGGTAGGAAATTTACGTGTTTCCAAATGAATTATGAAAAAAATATATTATTGTAACAAGTTTAAATAGGTAAAAGTCAGTGTGCGCATATATATATATATATAAACCATAGTAATAATTTGAATATATTTTATTATACTTTTTGTAAATTAATGTAACAATTTAAATTTTGAATAGTAATTATGTAAATTACAAATGTAATAATAATTTTATGTTTAATTGAAATGTCTTCCTTGTATATTATAAAACGCACGTCTGTGTAAGAATATATATATATGCGTTTGTAGAAATTAATTAAGAAATAATGTAAATTGATGTAATAAAGTGAATTTTGTAGTAATATTGTAGATTACAGTGTAATGACTTTTATTATTGAATACTTTTCAAAATCAGAATCCTTATAAGACCTTAATCATTTAGTTTTTTTTTTTTTTTTTGTTATATATAAACTTGTAATTAATTGTTAAAAATTGTTTTTATCATCTCTTGTTCACCTACAGTAAATAGATCTTGTGTTCTCTGGGCTAGATTCGATACCGATATATGGGAATGTGTACTTAGTGCTTTGGGCATCCAGTGATGATCAATCATCATCCTGGTTGGCACATAAGATTATATTCTTTAAAGCCCATGCACTATTATCTTTTATTTTACTTTAGTAAAAATTTAATTTTATAATTGGCCAGTACATTAATGGTATTAAGTGGCCAAAGCATTGATGATGATCAGTATGTTTTAATGTTCCAGCATTATTGTTTCGATTTTTGATTCTTATGTATTTTAATGGATGGGCACTAAGCTGGTGTATCCAAGTTATGTTTAAATAATTGCCCAAGCTGGCAAAGGCTCAATAGTTAGCCTGGTCTAAAGAAGATCCATTGTCCAATCCAGTCACAAGGTTGACTGTTGATTTATATTGTTTATTGTTCATAATCCAGCCACAAGATGGTCTGTTGATTGATATGTACTGATTTGTTTATTCCCATCAATTAATGATGATGAATGGTATTTTACTTATACTGATGCTTACTTTATAATGCTGATAATTAATTGTTATAGTTGCTCTTCTGAGTTAGCTAGCTGATCAGTCAGTGTTCTCAGAGATTCTCTAATCTCATTTTATTCTTTAAAATATATTAATTAATTTATACGTATATATAACTTTATAAATTATTGATATTTCATTTTGTAGTGACTTGGGAGTGGTGTTGATTTTTCCATCAATCCACATTCACTTTTTTATTCACTCCATTTTATCTATCACCCCCCCATCCCATTACAATATATATATATATATATATATATATATCAATTTCTGAGTTTAAATCCATAAAACTTGTTTGGCCTCAGGGATTATCAATTAGTAGTAATTGATAATTTCTTGGTAACATCAAAGGTTAACAATTATTTTCTAATTACATGAATCTTATTTCTCATTTCCATTCTTTATTATATACATATATCACTAGATGTATATCCTTTGAGCATAAATCATATTTAGTATGTGTGCATAATTATATATGTGTAAAATAAAACATGAAGTAACTTAAAATATGATATTATCTCCTCTGTTGAATATGTTGGACAATTTTGATTTTTTATTTGAAAAGTTTTTTTTAAAAGCATAGTAAAACTATATTTTAAAGTATCTTTATTTTAACTTAAATTATGTTTTCAATTGAAACCAAAAAATCACTTGCATTATTCAAAACATATTAAAGTTCTAAGAAAGCCTTTAAATTTAATATCAAAATATTCAAAATTTCCCCATCTAATGATCCCAATCTAAGAAACTAAGTCAGCTATCTAAAATATTATAGTACCCCATTGCTTTGGTACTGATTTAGAAAGAATGTACAAATTCCACATGACTATATTGATTTTAAATTGATTCAACCTCAATTTTAAAATTTTATTTTAATTTAAATAAGTGTTTATAAATACTTACAAACAAACACCAAACAGAGATTTTAAGTTAAATAAAAGCCTTTAAAATATATAATAATTTGTCATTTTTCTTTTCTTTTTTAATATTAATTTTTGGTTATTAATGTATCAAATTTTAACAAAATATATTGACTATAAATCTATTACACCTGAATTTTTGTTTTTTTTTTTTTTTTTATATATATATATATATATATATATATATATATATATATATATATATATATATATATATATATATATATATATAAGTAAAACATATCATTTATAATGAATTTATCCATTATTAGTGAATTTCATAAAACCCAACATGTATTAGGAAGACCTTTTTTCTTTTGAAAGACAAAGAAATTAAAATAGTTTGAAGGACAAATAAGAAAATTACAAAATAGAAAAACTCAATATGTAATTTCCAAGTAAGAAGATTTTCCAAAAATATAATTTACAATGAATTTATTCTTTAGTATGATATACTTTACAACAATTAAATTTTTCACTAAAATGGTTAATTTATTGACGAGTTATTCCAGTATGAATTCAGTAAGTTCATGCAAGGTTAAAAACAGAAACTAATAAAAATAGAATGTAGTATGCCATCAACTATATCGGCATAGGTACTTACTCCCCCTTCCTTTTATTTTTTTTTTTGTAAAAATCAACAAATAGTTATGCTTCCCATATGTGATCTTCTTTGTATATTAAATAACATTGTTTCAGACAAATATTCCATCTTGTAATATTAACTAATTTTAAATTGTATTATAATAGAATTACTATTTAATATGATTATCTCATCAATTTTTTCAGTTACAATGTTATTTTAAACATTTTTATATTTTTTCCTTCTTGATAACTTAATTTATTTCAGTGATAACAGTGATTATTGTATTTTTTATCCACTATGTTTTTTATGAATTGTTTACTTTTTAAGTGATAACATATTATTTGAAAATATACATATGTGTATAAAGAAAAGAGTTAGTGCTTATAAGGAATGTTAATGACAATAAAAGTTCAAGCTATGAATGTGCATGATTAAGATTTCAGATTTTCAACATTCACTCATAGTATTCCTGAGTGATAGTTTGAGATAAATATGTGTTAAGCCATTAGTCTTTATTACAGAAAATTGTATTTCTTATTATTAAATTTATTAAACAATGTTCAAGCTAAAAGGTTCTAAGTATATGAACTATAAGAGATGCATTTATATAATTTAAGCAATTGTTTGAAGTAGATCATGTATTTATAAAATACAAACCATAGTATAGATAAAAATATATATGTGGGTTTGCAAAAAGATGCAACATTTCTCTGGATTATTATTGCACAGACACATGTGTAGTCAAGATATAACATGAACTGCTCAATGTGAAACATTTGAATTAGAATTGTGCTTTATAATGAAATAAACAGATATTTTAATTATGACAGAAATATATTAAGATTTTGGAACCTGTTCAAGTCTTAGAAATTGGCAAGATTGTTTATAGATATGCTATTATATTATTTTAATAGATCAGCATGATAAAACATTGCATGTACTCCATTTCCTATGCTTATACAAGCTGTTAATCTCTCACCAGTAGGTCCAAGTTTTTTCATATTTTTTCAGTAATTCTTTTTCTAGTGAGAATTTTTGCAAGCATTATATTGAAAACTGCTTATTTGTCTATATACATTATAATATAAAATTGTAGTAAAAAATTTCATAGATGGCAAGAAAATCAAACATTGGGCAAAGATAATGGGGATTTAGCTCTGCTTTCTGACCACCTTGATAATTGGCTCTTTTGTAGTCTGATATTTTTAATGTCACCATTCCATTTTAGGACATTGTTTATATTCAAATATCAGCCTTTCTAGCTAATTGTGCAAGCGCATTTTGTGAGTGTTAATAATAAATGAATACTTTCCTTTCCAATACAAGATATAGTATGTATGCAGGAATAAAATGAATCCACTTATTCCTACAACTCAAATGCTTATGTATGAGCAAATCTGAAATACCAGCAAGGAAAGCGTGAGGATAGACCACTCACTTTAAATTACTATTTACGGTGTCTAAATGAATGACGTCTGTGAAATTGTCTACAATTTACTAAATGTCACTCTAACTTTAACTTAATCATATGCAAATAAGCATTTATTTTTATATAGCACTGTGCCTACAATTGTATTCCATTCAAATATCATCCTTTCAAGCTAATTGTGCAAGCGCTTTTTGCGAGTGTTAATAATAAATGAATACTTTTCTTTCCAATACAAGATATAGTATTTATGCAGGAATAAAATGAATCCAAATTATTCCTACCACTCAAATGCTTATATATGAGCAAATCTGAAGTATGGCAAGGAAAGCATGAGGATAGACCACTCACTTTAAATTACTATTTACAGTGTCTGAATGAATGACATTGGTGAAATTGTCTAGAATTTACTAGGAATAGGTGGATTCATTTTATTCCTGCATAAATACTATATCTTGTATTGGAAAGGAAAGTATTTATTTATTATTAACACTGGCAAAAAGTGCTTGCACAATTTGCTTGAAAGGCTGATATTTGAATGTAATACAATTATAGGCACAGTGTTATATAAAAATAAATGCTTATTTACATATGATTAAGTTTCAGTTAAAGTGACATTTAGTAAATTCTAGACAATTTCATCGACGTCATTCATTCAGACACCGTAAATAGTAATTTAAAGTGAGTGGTCTATCCTCACTCTTTCCTTGCCAGTACTTCAGATTTGCTCATATGTAAGCATTTGAGATGTAGGAATAAGTGGATTCATTTTATTCCTGCTTAAATACTATATCTTGTATTGGAAAGGAAAGTATTCATTTATTATTAACACTCACAAAATGCGCTTGCACAATTAGCTAGAAAGGCTGATATTTGAATAGAATACAATTGTAGGCACAGCACTATATAAAAATAAATGCTTATTGACATTGTTTATAGAAAATAGTTTGGATAACCAAAACATGTTTATTTGTAATTTTATTACTATTCTACACTTCTTTAATACAATAATTTATACAATATTTATTAAAAATCAATAATAAAATCTATTAAAAATTTATTTTAAACAGAAATACTTTATTTTCAAATATAGAATGTTATAATATTGGGAAATACAAAAATCAAGTTTATCTTCTACTTGATCAGTCTAATCATAATAACTAGTATGAAAATATTATAATTTTGTAATAAATATTGAAAAAATTTAAACTTTTAAAAATAAGAGAAATAAATAAATATTTGTTCAGATTAAAAAAAAATAAAGACAAATAAGCAGATTAACAAATAAGATTTTGTTCGTTTTATAAAATGAAAAGTCTTTCTAGAAATGATAACATATGAAGCTTTCTGTTTTAATTATGATCTTTTCTAAAAAATATTTTTAAGAATAAAATCTGGATATTCAGAATTTATATCAGTAATAAGCAAAAATATCTATCAAACAAAGTCAAATTTATTATTTTCTGATAAATATATATAAAGGTTTAAGCATAATACTATGTGCCTTGAGTGTTTAATTTTACAATGAGAGGGACCTCTACAAATCATAACACAAGATTATGACTTTGTAAGCACAGCCATCTTATCTTCAACCTGCTTTCTAATTATATAGGCAGTGATATTGAATGTTCACAGTAACTGAAAACAAAGGAAATTGACAACTGGTGAGCAGAATACTAGTTAACTCTCCATACTGTAGTGCTACTCAGTTCAATCCATAATAATCAATGAGTGGTAGAATGTTTGGGCATAAAATTCTTATCTGGATACCTATGTATTAAACAAGATTTTATGCTCACCCATTCTAGCATCCATTGCTTACTATGGCTTGCACTGGATAGTACAACTGTAAGGAGAATAGGCTACCATTTTAGATCAGCAGGCTCTGTCAAAAATATTATACATAAAACAAGGAAGTCAACAAACAATGATATTGAGGGAGATGGTGGAGGATAGCACTGAGAATTATGTTAACAGAAATATAGTTTGGCTATAATGTAAGTTACAAAAATCTTGGGAGTATCAATTATTTATTATAATTGTCTTTCATATTGAATACCAGATTAATATTTGTTGTAAGAAAATTAAACAATTTTAAAAAGCTCACAAATAAACATTAACTTCAAACAACTGTCAATTTCTGAAAATCCAATTACAATAATTCTTCAATTAAAATTTTGCTGAGTAGTGCTTTAGTAAATAAACTATTGATATTTACTATTTATAAAATTTCAATATAATCATATGTTTATATTCTGAAAGGATTAAAGTTGAAAAAAACATCAATCATTTATTATTAGTATTTTACTTTAATATACACATATATGAAATATCACATGAAAAGGCTTAATTTAATTTTATAGAGAATAATGAATTGGTCTATATGCATAATTAAAAATACCAAATTTGAGGATATCTACCATGTATTTATATAATTTATAGTTAGTTTATTAATGTTTTATAATATTTCTACACTATAAGAAAGATAAGAATGCAGATAGATATTTGTTTGTATGCATCATTGGCATTATTATTACCACTTGTAAATAATTTTCCCCTATTCTACCTCCAGAAAATAAAAATAGAAAATAATCAATCTATCAAAAGTTAAATTTACATAAATTTGGCAAACACTCTGGAGACCAATTCATGATAAACAAGCTCATGCATTATCTAAATGGTTCTTCCATCAGCTCATTTATCATATTCTAATGCTATCATTTAATTTAATGAGGAAAGTCATTTAACTATTTAATCATATTGACTAACTATAACTTTTCATTCCTATTTTATGTCCAACTACATTACTTTAAAGTATCTGAGAAAGATTCTTTTTAACATGAACTGGATTTATAAAATATCATATTTAAAATCTCCATAAAATATATTTGTATGATGTTTATTATTATGTATTCAATTCACATGTCCAAGGCAGTTTTAACATTAACAAATTTAATCCCATCATATTACAAAAATATGTCATTGGCAACTTCTGAAATAAATATTTACAAGAAAATTATTTAATACCAATAAGGGATTTATGTTTTACTTTGATTCAACAGAATTGACAGAATAAAATCCTTTCTGACAAACTTAAAATTTTCATTTACTCACACAATCTTGAAATTTGTGCAGAAGGATGTTTGAAAAACACAAATGCTATGAAAAACAACTGTCTTCAATTGGATCATCTTGCTGAGAAATTATAGAATAATCTGGAGCCTAATGAATAGTTATTAATAATGATTGTTATATTTACCTGAAGTGAAAGGCATCAATAGTATGAGTACAGAAAGTTTTTGAGACAATAAAATCTGTACACAAAAGTAATATTATTAAAGTAATCTTTGAATACCACAGATGTAAGTCAAACTTCATTTAAGTAATATTTATTTAGCTTACATCACACTATCATTAAAATAAAAGAACATAGAATGATTGAAGAAATTGTATCACTATATTGGAATACTCTATCTTTCATTAGCAGTCCTATGTAGGAACTTAATACATTTATCTAAAATCCCACCAACTTATGCAAATTAATTCACTTTCAAGCTAAATTTCTTAAAATTGTTTTATAGAGGCTTATAAAGTATTAATTAATAAACGAACTTCTTAATATCTTAACTTCATTTGCATTCAAAAGAATATGTATATTGTGAATAATATTTCCTATTATAATACGTAATTTATAATTTTTACAAATCAACAGAATGTAAAATATAAAGACAATAAATCTGGTTATAAGCAATATTTTTGTTTACATTAAAGTAATTAATTATTTTTGATTAACTAACTCTTAATAGCTACTTGATAATGGTTGATAAATTATGGTATGTTGTTTTCACTATAATTTTATTTATTAGACTGACAAAATAGTTTTTAATTGTATTTTTATATTAAAGTTAAGTAAAATAAACTGATGTAATGTTTTGATAATTTTATCAATAAATTTTAAATGTCTGAAAATCTTCAATTTAAAAACAATTCTAATTACCTGAAAATATAATATTTAATAAACTTGAAAAAAAAGTCTTATAATTAATTAAAATGACCTCTAGGTTTATTAGAATTATATGGCAAGAATAAAACATTCTATTTTAAATTTAGAAAAATAACTCAGTTAATTCTTTGGCGCTTAAGGATAAGAATGAAATATATTACTAATTATATAAAATCAAATTGTTTTGTTTGCTTTGCTACAAACACATCTATTTATCTATCTATCTATCTATCTATCTATCTATCTATCTGTCTGTCTGTCTGTCTGTCTGTCTGTCTGTCTGTCTGTCTGTCTGTCTGTCTGTCTGTCTGTCTGTCTGTCTGTCTGTCTGTCTGTCTGTCTGTCTATCTGTCTATCTGTCTGTCTGTCTGTCTGTCTATCTATCTATCTATCTATCTATCTATCTATCTATCTATCTATCTATCTATCTATCTATCTATCTATCTATCTATCTATCTATCTATCTATCTATCTATCTATCTATCTATCTATCTATCTATCTATCTATCTATCTATCTATCTATCTATCTATCTATCTATCTATCTATCTATCTATCTATCTATCTATCTATCTATCTATCTATCTATCTATCTATCTATCTATCTATCTATCTATCTATCTATCTATCTATCTATCTATCTATCTATCTATCTATCTATCTATCTATCTATCTATCTATCTATCTATCTATCTATCTATCTATCTATCTATCTATCTATCTATCTATCTATCTATCTATCTATCTATCTATCTATCTATCTATCTATCTATCTATCTATCTATCTATCTATCTATCTATCTATCTATCTATCTATCTATCTATCTATCTATCTATCTATCTATCTATCTATCTATCTATCTATCTATCTATCTATCTATCTATCTATCTATCTATCTATCTATCTATCTATCTATCTATCTATCTATCTATCTATCTATCTATCTATCTATCTATCTATCTATCTATACACAAAGTTTTTAAAGATTTTTAGCCTATAGGAATTAGTTTTGTTATCTGATACGTAACTGTCTGTAATATTTTAGTGCTTAATTTCTGTAAGTAGCCATTTTGCTTTCTGATGAAAACCAGTCTGCTGGTTGAAATATAAAAGCTTTTTTATAGAAGTAATTCTGTTATTATATATATATATGTGTGTGTGTGTGTCATTTTCAACCATTATCGATCCACTGCAGACTAAAGATAACTTCAATTTTAATCCATCTCCGATTTCTAGACTCTCTTCTTTACATTATCACTGCACTCTTCCTTATTTAATTTATCCATCTCACATATGGTTTTTTTCTAGGTCTTTTACAACCTCTTAGAATCCCATTTAAGAATTCAGCTAAACATCGACATCTTTTGTAGCAATATGGCTAGCTCAACTCCAATACTGCCTAATAGGATAGTAATGGCTATGGTTATTAAAGAACCAGACACCAAAATGTATAGGTACTGAACTGAGTTCAGACCTATATGACTATATAAGCTGATGAGTTTGGATTGAAAATATTATTGTGTTTTCAATTTAAGACTTATAGTTTTGTAGTTAAGTAGAGATAAAAGGTGGCTGTTGGAGGGTTGCATTAGATTCTAAGATCTAGGTGCAGTGCTCTTAGATCCAAGGCTCCTCACTGACAAAGGCCCTAAGCCATAAACTAGTCTTAGGAAATTGGATGAGTAGGCAGTAGATGGGGATTTTATGCACAAGCCTTCTGGCATCCATTGATTACCCTGACTTGCACTGAGTGGCACCACTGTATGGAGAGTTTTGCCTGTTTTAATAACAGTTATAAGCAAGCATAACAAATGGTAACCTTGAGTTGTTTATTAAAAATACTCATGCAAATTTTCAATTTATTCATTCATCTTTGATTTTTAGAAATGAAAGTAATAAACTTGATCAGAATATAATTGAAGAAAATGGCAATATCTATCATGTTATTATTTGTCAGAATTATAGTGTTAAAATATTTACAATTTGTAATTATTAAAAATAAAATATCAGATTTTAAAGCAAAACTCAATAGATATATCATAAATCTGCCTTGTTGTTCACATTAGAAATATAAACTTAGAATAAAACCATTTTATTCATTTTCTAAAGAGTGCTTATACCAACTTGATAGATGACATGTATGGTATGCTGCTTGAGTTGCAAGTCAGATTTGAAAACAAAAAATGTCATATTTTAAAATATTTCTTTATAAAATGAAATTAAAAAGAAACCAAGTCCAACTTACTGAGTTTAGTATAATATAAAGCTTTTATGTAATATTGAAAGTGAACATTTTCAAAAACTCTCATAAAAAACAGAGCAAAACAAAATGTTCAATTGTTAATTGTTAAAGTTGAATTAATTGTCTTTACAATATGAATAAAAATGTATATGAATTTATAAAATATTTTAATTGACAATCCAAACAGGCAATAAAATTATATTTGATAATCATTGATTGTGACTCTTTTTAAATGTATGTTTAAAATAATGGACTGTCAGCATTTGGAATACTTTATTAGATTGTAAATAAAATCAAATTAATATTTATCTGTCATATATATATATTGTACAAAATAATATGTTACCCATTTACATAAATGTAATTGTTTAAACAATAATATATTTCAATTACAAATTATTGTTCTTTTTTGATAATATAAATTAAAAATTAAAATCATAAACCTTTAATATAAATAATAATTAAATTAATGTAATATTTTTATAATTTTTTATATTATTATAATGTTTTATATCTCCAATAAAATATTATAAACATAATAAAAGTACTAAAACAAACTTATTAAAAGTAAGTATAAATATATAATAACATTTTAATGTATGTCAGCAGGAGCAATCAAAAATAATTTGATTTCTATAATTCCAAACGAAAAAAATACAACAACAACAATAATAATAATAATCGTAATAATAATAATAATAATAATAATAATAATAATAAGTAATAATAATAATCGTCAATATCATCATCATTTTTTTGAAATGAGTTTTGTGATGATTATACAAACCAGACTGTGTTCATAAATAAATCCACAAAAAAATTATCCACTTTATATATATAATATTTTTCAGTAATATATTTTAACTTCTATAGCAAACTATGTTTCTGAAAATTTTTAAGTTATTTAATGTATTTTATCACCAGTCAGATCTTTTTAATAAAAACAAATAACGTTGCATTTATTTAAAAATTATTTAAAATAATCATTAAAATAAAAATGTAGTATATCTCTCACATGCAAATTTTGGTTACTATTTAACAAAGTACATTTAAGAAATCTTATTTTTCATTTATTTCACATAAACTTGAGAAGCATACAATTTTATGCTACATTCTTTATAAAATTTTTAAAGGATTTTTAGATTATATTAATAGATTGTCAAGTCTCAAATATAATAAATTTTGTAAAATAACAACTTTTATTACGTTATATATAGTTGCAGTAATTATTCTATTGTGGTAAATATCTAGTCTTTTAAGTTGTTAAAAGAAGCAGCACCACAGTGAAATGCTGCAACCCAACATTTAAGTCCATCGTTTATACTTATAAAATTACGAATTTAAATAATTTAGTTTACATTGTCAAGATGATAACTCACAACACTAAAAATTGCTGAAGATTTTTTTTCCATTATTAATTGGTAAATGCGTTCAGCTATTTGAATATAAATTATTAATGCCTTTTATATTACATTCAAAACAAATAGATATATTCTGTAGACTAGCTGCTAAATTAGAAAATATACTACTATCTTCAGCACAAAGTAAATTCAGTATTAAAAATAAGTTGTTTTTAAATCAGATTAAACTACAAGTTCCATAATTAAACCTATACCATATTATGATCTCTGATTTATTTAACAAACTATAAATGATCCTATAATAAAAATTGAAAAGTGCCTATAAACATTTCTAACACTATCATAAATATTAAAAATGATGAAACTAATATATATTCTTGTATGACATCAGTTTTATGTTTAAATTCTCATAATTTTTACCTATAGTATTCAAAGTGCAAGCATTCTGAATATCAACAAACAAAACAATAAATAATATTAATAGCAAAAAAGTTATTGCTACATTGGTTCACTTCCCTTAATATATATATAAATAATATTAATAGCAAAAGTTAGTTCACATTGGTTCACTTCCCTTAATGCACTCTCTTGAGCCTGGTTTAGCTGCTGCATCAAAACACATTGACTTTGCACAAAAGTACTGCCCCATCTCTTAACCATTGTGCTGCATGAGTTCTGTTTGGCTAAGTGAGTTAAAACTCTAAACTTTTGATTGGTCAATTACAGAATCAGCAGTAAAATATATTCATTTTTTAATATTATATTTATTTTAGTTTTGTTTGTTAAAAGTATATTAATAATTTGTCAGATTATGAAAGTGAATGAAAGTTTTTTCAAAAATAAATTTCTATTTATAATTATAAAAATATTCGATAGTATAAGATTTAAAAAGAAGTTTGTAATGAATTACAAAGTATTGTAGATGTCATTGATTTGTTCCCAATTCATGTTAGTGTAAAAATAAAGAATTTTTTACTAAAATCTTAATATTTTTATAAAATAATTATATTTTTATCATATTTTATAAAATATGTTATAATATGTAAAAATGCTCTAAAACATTTATTTCATTTTCAAAATCAAAATGAAAAAATTGGAGTGGTGATAATAATTGACAGGCACTCTTCCATTCTTTGTGATGAGAACCAACCAATCCTCATCTAGGAAGGCCTGCCTTATCTCTTTGTTGTAGTTTTGAATGCATATATTGTTGATGTTTTACTTGTAAAATAATTCAAGAGAGGGCAACATCTTATGGAACTTTTTAAGCTTTAAATCAAACCTAAATATGCTACAGTAATATAAAAACAGCCAAATTTAGAGTAAGTTAAGCTATGTACAAATTAACTTGAGACATCTGGCAACTGGTTAACCTACTTATACTTTAAATGACAGAGAAATATATTTTGGCCAATTCACTTCTGGTGAATTTTACTGTAAGTATTATATATGAAAATGCATGTAAAATGGTACATTTTATTATAATAAATTTTTTGCCTGAACTTTCTGCAAAAACCCCACAAAATTCAAAATTTCCACTCTAACCATAGACATAACCCCTGCCCTAACATGATCAGCCATTATGTGTTGCCAAGACTGTAAAATGTTCGAAGTTTTATGACATTAAAATTTCCAATGATGCAAAAACATGTTTATTTGTGAATTTATTATGGTTATATACATTTTTTAAAAAATAATTTACACTATATTTATTAGATATCAACGAATATAAATTATTAAAAACTTACTTTGAGTTAAAATACTTTATTTTCAAAAATATAATGTTATATTATCAGCTAACATAAATATGGCCTGAGGCAAATTTGGAGACTTGTTATGATGTAAAGAATCTACTTATATTTACTAGGAAGAAAATAATCACAATTTTGCAATAAATATTTAAAAAAAATTAAACTTTTAAAACATAATTCATTAGACATTAGAGAAATAAATAATTTTTCATACAAGTTTTTAAAAATATTCATAAACAAAGAAGATTTTGTCAATTTTATAAACTGAAAATAATCTTTCTAGAAACAATGACATATGATGTCTTTGTTTTATGGCTCATTTTTTTAATATTTACAGACATAAAATGTAAACATTTAACATTTATTTCAATAGTAAACAAGAATATCTATCAAAGGAAGTCAAATTTGTTAATTTCTAATAAGTAATAATTATTTTATCATATATTTTACATTGACATAAACTGAAAATAATCTTTCTAGAAATGACATATAAAATCATTATTTTGATTACATTCTCATTTTTTTAATATTTACAGACACAAAATGTGAACATTTAAAATTTATTTCAATTGTAAACAAGAATATCTATCAAATGAAGTTAAATTTGTTACTTTCTCATAAGTAATAATCATATTATCATATATTTTACATTGATGTGTGAGAGAAAGAAAAATGTCAGATATAGTTAATATGGTAGGGTTAAGCTTCTTTCTACATACCCATCAATATCTCTGCAACTGTCCACTTGGTAACTCATTGTAAGTCAAACAATGCACTTCATGGCTGTCTTTCTATTATATGGTTTCATCCAGCCTCAGTTTTTGTAAAACTCTTGGACCCTGTTTAGCTGCTGCTCAAAAACACAATTTTTGCATTAGAGCCCTGCACCATCACTTGAGCTTCTTTCATCTATACCTACTTACATCTCTGCAACTGTCTACTTGGTAACTCACTGGAAGTAGAACATCACACTTTGTTGCTCGAACTAATTAAAGTACCCTCAGTTGGCCTCCGGCAATCCAAGTTTCATTTTTGATGTCATCTATCTTGAATTTCTCTTTGCATTTTTAATAATGCATACAATTAATTAATCTCATAGGAATTATTTCCATATAATGTAAGTTTTAAGAATTATACAAATGATTAATATTGTATCAAGAAGTATTTGTAATTAGAAAATATTTCTTGGCATTTATTGAATGCAATATTCTTATCACAAATACATAAATTTAATCAGTAATTAAATTTAACACTTATCAGTTAGCAGTCTACCAAAAATAAATATATTTCTCTAATATTTTCTTTACTTTTTCTGGAGTACAAAACTTATACTTTTTTTTCCAATTATAACAGTTTTTTCATCAAAAAGACAATATACACAATAGTTAAAAAAGGTTTACAAAGAGATGATTACATGTCAAAATAAAATTCAAGTACAATATGGTGAAGGGAATACATATGAAATGGGAAAGGGATATGGAAAGGGTGTGTAGGCCAGGCAAAGAAAAGTCTTTGTCAAGAAGCAATGTTGATAGGCTTGGTTGCCCTGGTGGATGGATAGGAGAATCCATAGGTAACATTAATTTTGAAGGAATTGCTATATGTTAAGTCTTTAGAGGTTTCAGGGATGGATAGGGCGATTTCTAAGTAATGCTTAGATGCAACAGGCTGATTTTTGCCTTTTGTAGATGGGTAATTTGAGTTTTCACATTGTACTTGGAATAACATTATGATTGGTTAGGTTGTTCTTTTTTACTTGCTTTTTACTGTTGATAGATCAAACCACAGCCTGAAGTTAGGAAAATCCAGAGGGCAATAAGATGGAGTCTTTAAATAAGTTCTTTGGGGATGATGCTTTTACTTAATATTTCTTTGAAATTCAATGTGGGTAAAATTCGGGTATTTTTGAAAGTTTTAGTTTATGTAGTTTAAGTCTCTGAATATTTTTTCTGCTAGGGGCAGCAGCCATCTTTAAACTGTTTGAAAGAATAAAAAGAGGTAAGAAGAAAACAATTTTGAAATGGGAGAAATTAAATATATTGATATAAAAGCAAAAAAAAAGACTGGAAAATTTCCTATTAACAATTTTAGTTGAGTAATGAGAAAGCTGAGTGGAATTTTAGATGGTTAGTTACCCCAGAGGAGGAGGTATCTGAAAAAAAAAAAAGATTGTTAAAGATGGCCTAAATAACAGGAACATCACACAAAAAAACTTTATACACAAGTTCTGAGTAACAGGGAAGTTGGAGTAGGAGAAATATTTAAGAGATTATTATATTATTATTTTAAGTGCATTAATATTTTTTATTCTAAAAATTTACTATATGCAAGTGAAAATTCTATAATAAAAAAATATGGTAGTTGTTTTGTCTACATACATGCGCAGGATGTCGTTGTTTTTTTTAAAAAAACAATAGATTATGAACATTCCCAGGCTTTTCTTTTTCAATTTAATATGCAGGTTTTTGAATTTTGAATTACTTGTTTTTGACTTTTTTACTTTGGTTTTTTTTTTTTCAAAATAAATAAAAAACACAAATAAATTTTTATAAACATTTATTTTTATTAACATCAATAAGTAATAAATAAATCTAAAATAAAATCAACATATTGTAAAAATTCTACGGTATATTGTTAAATTTATGCTTTGGCTTTTTTTAAAAAGTAATATCAACAAAATGATGAAGTTCCAGTGTTTTGTACAAAATTAAAGAAATATAAACAAACGCAAAAGTTAAATGTTTTTTTTTTGTTGACATCAAAAATTAACACAAACAAAGTTTTATTGGATTACCACTTTTTTTTTAAAAAACAGTTCTCAACAAGTTCAAAGTTATTAAGCTTTTTTTTTTTTGGGTTACACAAATAAATCAAAAAGTATAGGGAAGTTTGAAGGTATTTATTATATCTATAAAGATATTACATATGGGATAGAGAAAGGTGACTAATTCCGTGCGTGGTAAATTCCAAAAATCAGATATTTTAATATTTAATTAAGGTTTAAAGCGTATATATCTGTGCTAGAGTTAATCTCTAGTTTTGAGTATGTTTAGTAATAAGCATTAGTGTATTTAGCAGAAATCGATGGCGTTAGGGTTTGGAGTGGAGGGAATATTTGACAACGGTAAATGAAAAAGTAACAAATAAATCACACAAATGAACTTTAAACCTAGTAGGCTTTTTTTTTTGGAATGCCTCTTTTTTATATTTTTTTGAATACACAAATAAAGAATACAAAGTTTTATTCGATTGCCTTTTTAAAAAAAAAAAAAAAACGGTAATTATCAACAAGTTCAAAGTTTTTAAGCTTTTTTTTTTTTTGGTTGACATCAAAAATTAACACAAAGTTTTTTTTTGGATTACTGCTTTTTTTAAAAACAGTTCTCAACAAGTTCAAAGTTATTAAGCTTTTTTTTTTTGGGTTACACAAATAAATCAAAAAGTATGGAGAACTTTGGAGATGCTTATTATATCTATAAAGATATTACATACGGGATAAAGAAAGGTGACTAATTCAGTGCATGGTAAATTCTAAAAATCAGATATATTAATATTTAATTACGTGTATATATCTGTGCTAGAGATAATATCTAGTTTCGAGTATGTTTAGTAATAAGCATTAATGTATTTAGCAGAATTCGATGGCGTCGGGGTTTGGAGTGGAGGGAATTTGATAACGGTAAATAAAAATGTACAAATAAATCACACAAATGAACTTTAAACCTAGTAGGCTTTTTTTTTTTTTTTTGGAATGCAGCTTTTTTATATATATATATTTTGGATGCATAAATAAATAATACAAACAAAGTTTTATTCGGTTGGCTTTTTTTAATATAAAACAATTATCAACAAGTTCAAAGTTCTTTAGTTTTTTTTTTGTTTGAGGGTAGGGGGGGGGGGGAGTCAGAATACACAAATAATGAACACTAACAAATTTTAAACTTTGTTGGCTTTTTTTTTTTTTGATTAAGTTTTTTTTTTTATAAACTTAACATTAACAAAAATAAAACTTATCAAGCTTCACGCCCTCCCACCCATATTACAAGAATAAAATCTTAAATAAAATGTATTTTAAAAAAAAAAAAACATTTCCTATAATAAGAGTTTCAATTTTTATCACTTATTCAATCTGGTACATGAAAACTCATGCTTCTTGTATACCCAATCTGGTAGATCAAAACTCATGCTTCTTGTAATCTATGCAAAAGATAAAATCAAGAGATCAATTCCTATTTTCAAAATTCATAATTGAGGAGACTTGGAAGTTACTCCAGTTTCCTAAAAACTTAACAGAACAAAAACTATCACAACAAACAGTCTCTTTTAAAAAACAATTGTATAATTTATTTTTCATTAATATTGTCCTTTTATAAAATGTAATATTTGTTTAGCCTAATAAAAAAAATGTTTAAAGTAAGATAAACAAATTGATAAACGATTAAACAAAAGAACACATTGACAAAGTTTGGTTTTCAAAAAAAAAAAGCTAAAACTTACAGGGCTTTTTTTTTTACTTGCCGATTTCTTTAAAAACTAACATTGACAAAATTAAAAGTTTTGACAATTTTTTTTTTTTGCTATAAAGATAAACAACAACTTTAGAAAGGTTTAAAAATAACACACACTAACTTTAAAAATCATTTTTAATAAAATAACAAATATTAAACTTCTGAAAAATAACTTTTCAAACTTTTAGTTTCAGTCAAAACTTAAAACAATTGTCAAAATAAACCATTTCAGTATTCTATTTACAAAAAGGGTAAAATATTTTTAAATAAACTTTATACCAAATAATAGAAATAAATTAAATCATTCAAGATGCCTACTGTGTGTTGATGTGCTGTTTAGATGCTAAAGACATCTCTGCAAGTATGGCCAGGAAAACATCTTCATCTTTGTGGAGATGATGCCAAATAAATTCGGCCATGTAATTTGGCAAATATTGCCTGTGAGTTCCCCATTGTTCCTGTTGAGGGAATTTAGCAGGCCCCAAAGATGCACTATGTCTTGGGTGTGAGCTCCTGTGAAAGGGTCCACAAATTTATAAGTGTGGTTGACTGTCAGATGGTGGAACCCAGCCGCCTCAAGATCAACAGTTTTGGAACCCTTCCAACAGTCTGAGAAGATAGTCGATCTGGATTTAATGTTATCTTTCACAGCCTGCAAAAGAATGGATGCAGATCTGCAAGGAACGCATGTCAGAAAACATTCACATGTCTCTCGGCACACCCCACCAAAAATCCATTGTGGAGGTAGTACTCTTCCCTGGTTGTTTTTTCTCCAGCTAAAGAGAATTTCATCAACCTCAACTATCAACCCGGGCCTGCTAATTTGACAGCATGGTCAAAATGACAAACTCTCAGAGCACAACTTGCACAGACCATTGGTCCAATGCAAAACAGCATTTTTGCCTAGGTCCAATTCTTTTTGTACAGTTTCAATAGTTAGATGTTCATGGCTGCAGAAATATATTAGACATATAGCTTTAATCAACAATATTCTGGAGCTGTCAAACCAAGTCAGACTTGTAATGGAAACTGTTGACTGCATGAATGAGCTGAACATCTAAACTGACAGGTACTTTTAATGACTCTAAATTTCATGGACATTCCACATTCACATTTTTTGGCATTTGGAAGAACATTTTTGCTTTGCAAAAAGGCCACTGCATCATGTTCTGTTGTGGGTAAATTGCACAATCAAACCACATTTGCATTCTCCTGCACCATTACTATTATTTTTTTTGAGGAGGTTCTCGAGTAAACATGTTAACTACTTACAACTACGTTCAAACATACCCTTGTACAATGTTTTGCACATTAAAATTTCACTACACAAGTCTCTAAACAGTCTTTTAATTATCAAATACTTCAATCATGTCATTTTAAAAAATTTAAAATAAAAATTAATATAAAAATAACAACATTTTATTTCTTGAATTTAACATACTCTCACACTATACTCTAAAAAAGTTTGAAATGTGCAATTCGGAAGAAATAATTTACTGCAATGTGACTGAGCAGTATGTGTAGTACAGCAAAATTGTTGAATTACACATAAACATGGCTGCAATGTGACCAAGTGATCTGTCATGTGTAGTACAGCAGAATTGTTGATTTACATGTAAACATGGCTTCCAAATGTCAGCCGCGTAAATGACATTATTATGTGTTTTAGCACAAAAATTGTGCCATCTAACGGCATGTATGTTGACAAAACAAATAACAAAATTATAATAATGTTTAATGCTAAATTGGATTTTTGTTTTGTATATATAAATACTTTTTTTAAAAATTACTAGACTCATATATATATATATATATGCATATTGTAACAGTCAAGTTTCGTGCATTTGCATAACAGAATCTAGAATCCAGACAAAGAGACCAAAGCTGACCAGACTAGGATTGTGATGTCCAGAATCCAATCAAACTTCAACTCATTTGTCTGTACTCCATGATCAAGACCCTACAAATGACTACACTTGAAGTTACATGTAGTATATCTCTCTATCATGGCCAGCATAGGGCAGGGAGAAACATAAAACTTGGGACTTAAATATATGTATATTAACTAATTTAATTGCTACAAGCATGGGATTGAAGATAACTTTCATAAATAATAATTAATGCATACAGTTATATCACATATATAATTAACTAAGACTGAATTGGATTGAAATAGGAATGAGAAATAATACAAAACCAGAATAAATTTAACATATATTTATTAATCAAAACATAATTTAATGTGGAAAAAACATGCAGGCTTTATCATGTGAGGATTTGACATTTCTCCTAATTAAATCTTTAATTACTAATATGAAGATACATTTAAATAATCACTAAGTTGTGCCTAAATATGATTCTGCCAATTACTATTGAAAGTGGTAGCTACTATTATAAATTTGCTGTACGAGTCTTAGGCAAAATATTTATTATCCTTTCCTTTCAAATATATTTTATTTAAACATTTAAATAAATATTTTAAGCAAAATATCTATTTTGACATTATTACTTAAATAAAGTATGAGCATATAATTCAGCTCAAGAGTAGAGATTGAACCCAGAAACCAAATATATAAATATTAGTTTAATACTGAATAATTAATTAAATTATGGGACTAAGAATTAGCTATAAAGAGATCACTGACATGCTACAGCACTGGAAAATTACAATAACAGAGTGCCCTGCAGATAGATTAGAATCAAGGGTTTTCATGGCAAACACCGGTATGTAGCCTGTAACCGAGCGTCCTGCTGCTAAAAAAGTCAGGGTGGCTAACATGACTGCCAGGAATTATTACATCCAGTCTTACTGGTGTGTGCCCCCAAAAAAGGTAAGATGGGATGGCCTTTCTCAAAGTCTCATCTTAAAGAGAAGATGCAGCAAAATGTTAAACATAGAATATGAATTTAAGGTATCTAATCCACCAAGTGAAAGTATGACATTAATTATTACAAAAATATGATGTAATAGCCCAGTCAGTATTATGATCATGAGCCAATTCTAACAATGCTATATAAAATCAAGCACCATTAGGGGAAGAAATAAAATATAATAAACTCTGGTTTATAGGTTTCAATCCATTATATATAATTTATTACCGGGGAGGGAAATTTTATTGATCGAATGGCCAAATAATTTCTGAATATACTTTCATATTATTACTAAGACATTGCTTTAATCTCAATAAGATAAAATTCAATAGAAGACCACAATACATTTAAAATTAAGTAAAATTATAAGAATTCGAACCAGCAAGCATTGATAATGTTATTATGAAAATAGGTATGGGCAAGATATTTGCAGTTATATCTCCACATATTTATTACATTTAAATGCCCACTGCTTCGAAGCATTGGCTATAAATAAGAATAACAGTAAAGAAATATTATAGGCACAACCACAGTGATTGACTAAGAAAGTAGTGTAGGTTACATTTAGTTTAATCAAGATATAGACAAGTTATACAAATGAAATAATATTTACTTAAACAAGAATTGATAACAAAACATTTATAGGAGTTAAAAAAATTACATTATTTTATAGTTTGCTAGCTTTTTAACTTTTGAAATGGAAAATTTTAATTTAGACATAGTTCATTAACACAGAACTCTGATAATATGGATTGGTTTCACCGATTATTTAGTTGCTGGTCTGTAGAAGGAAATGTTGGCTTTCAGGTAGTATGGTCTTCTTGAGCAGGCATAGCTGGATGGTTTCTTGTGGCAGCTCCAGTGGTTGACACATTGGCTAGTAGTGATCGCACCATTCTTTCATTGGATTTAGAAGTAGCCATCGCCTTTTTCCCATCAGATCTTTCAAAGATCGATCTGACATAGATTCAGCATGGCGGCACCCTTCCAAAATTAATAACATCTCCTTACAAGCTTAAAATGTACTCTATTTATACTTTTACTAAAAAAAGAACCTACCCCACTTGGAAACCCATTAACTCTATCTAAAATATCACAATAAAATGTAAAATTTCTCAATTTGACCAAACATACTTTAATTTAGGCTTCCACGATGCCACAAATCTTCTCCCAGATGTCATATAGTTTTGCTACAGCAAGTTTAATGACTATTTTTGCTATAAATAAATTTAAGTATAGCAATTATCAACTTTCTAAATTTGATTTAATCCCAGGTGCAATGGAATCTGTTTATCACCAACTTTTTATTTTTAACTAAAAACTAAAAAACTTTTTGCTCTTTTACAAAAACAAAATTATGCCACTCTATATATATTATTATATAAAGTGAATCATACATCCACATACAAATTTATATTTATCAAATTTAATAAATTGACATTTCTACTATTTAAAATTATAACATTAAACCTTATAAATAAATGATTTAACATTATATTCACTGTAATAACTACTAGCCATATATATATATATATATATATATATATATATATATATATATATATATATATATATATATATATATATATGGGGGATGGGGGGGGGGAAGGGGGGTGGGGGGGGGGGAGGGGGGGGGGGGGGGGAAAAAAAAAAAAAAAAGATGATGAAAGGGAAAAAAGAGAGGGGAGGGGGGAGAATAAGGAAAAAAAAGGGGGAAAAAAAGAAGAAAAGAAGAGGGGAGGAAAGAAAGAAAGAGCAACAAAAAAAAAAAAAAATATATATATACAACATTTATTTATATGTGCATATAGAATGCTGTGCACCCAGCTGTGATAGAAAGTTTATATGTTTATTTATTAAAATATTCATTTTAATAGGGGTTGAACCTAGCACAGATGCGTGTGGTATTAAACTGAAAGGTCCAATCAGAAGAGCAATGAGTTCAAACCATTTTAATATGGGATTGCTATGAATAACTGTTATAAAATTAAAAATCAGTTTGGTTGGTAGAAATGTTTTAAAATTATTACAAGTTTGATGCATTAAACATATTGTACCTGTTTGAAATAAGTTATTATAAGTAATGTACAAATACAAATGAAATAGTTAACAAATAAAATATATTCAATATATTATAACCCAACACAATAAATGTTGATAATCAAAATAATCTTAATAGTGAAGTTTAAGTTGAATACAATAATTTTGAAAGTATTACTAATTTCTTTGTTTGAATTCCAATTTAAAATTATTTTTAAGTGCCAATCTCTCTTAAATAGAAAGAATGAACCCGGATATTATACTATTACCAGTCACCATTATTTAAATGTAATTCCATTGTCCCTGTCTGTCCAGAAGTATGTTTGGACTGAGTCTGAATGTAAAAACAAACTAAATTGGTTAATAAAAATAACTTATTTACATGTACCACAACTTAAAATAAATAAAAAATAAAATATTCAATCAAATAAACTTAAGTATTACATTTAATACCTTATAGTTAAATATAAAGACAGGTATTATCATGGTCTTTATAAAGAGAGTAAGCTTATTATGTATATGCATACATTTTAAACACTAGTCTTTATCAAGTCAGTCATGATTATAATTATCCTCTTTGGATGTTGGTGATAGTATCCAATGTACATAAGTTTAACTACAGTAAAAATATGGTAGATCTTATGGCAGAGCTCATTTCTTTCCTTAGGCCATGTCTCCTTAAAGCAAGCAATTGCAGTTTATATATAAACATTATTCCTATCTAGATACAACTGCATTGTTCCAGTTCTTTTGACTAGTATGTTTTCTGTTTTCTAGACAACATGTTAAATACACTTTTTGTAGCTAGTGTTATTGTACCAGATGAAGTAAGTTAGTAAGGTAAAATTATTTTGATGGAAACAGTTTTATTCAGCAGTTTTCCTTTAAAACAACTATTTCACTAGCAGCATTTTTTTCTTTCTGCATAGAGTCAATATTCCCTGCTTTCTTTTCAAGTCAAGATTCGATTACTATTATTTTAGTCAGATCTATTTATATAACATGTACTAATAACATACTTTAAACATTTAATTCATAATTAAGTTTGTATTAATTACTATCAGGATATTAAGATATAATTATCAGATGTTATATGATTTTACAAAAATGTTTTTTTTTTTTAATTTTACAGTGAGATAATTATTTTACAAATAACCACAAAATGGTTTTTAATTAAGCTAGTGGGAAAAAGAAAGGGAATTAAAGAAAATTAAAACTAAACTCTGAAATTTATTCTCTAACTTTCTCAATCGTATTGCTTTATAACTTTTAATAAAATATTTAGATTTGCCATTTAATTTACTACAGGAACTATAACTGATTTCTTTAAGACCCTATCCAGTAAGTAAATCTGACTGGGTTCCAAAATATGTACATATCCTTAATCTACAAATTTTATATTTATTTGTGATATATATATAAATATTAAATAAACTATATAATTGCTCATTCTTGCCTTTCATTACATGACTTTTTATAATTTTACAAAATAAATATATTTTACCAAATATTTCATAGTATGATTAACTACATAGACCATTTTTATTCTCATTTCCAAACAAAAGCATTTATGTTTTAGCATGGGTATTATATGCACTTAAAAAGATATACAAAATTTACTATTCAATCTATCAGAGTCTTTTATTAAGCTTTCACGGCCCTGCATTTTTGTAATATAACTAATCAGAAGTCCAATTGAATTTGTACTCTTACAATATTAAACTTTATATTTATTGAAATTTAGTTTTTGTCAAGTTTAGAAAAAAAATCCCAATGTGTATAATAATATATAACTAATGATAGAGATGAGTATAGAACACTCTGGAAATTTTTGATTACAAAACTTTAAAAAATAGCACATTATTTATCTGAATCAGTCATTGTTAGTAAGTCATGTGATATTCACTCACCAGAAATGGCCAAGTTGAACTATGATCCAGAAACTGTTATTTTTTGAATCCATTGCACTAAAATGTTAAAGACAATGATAATTGATAAGAAATGGGACTTGTTGCTTTAAAAGCTTGAATACTGGACGAGACAAAGTTACTTTTTGATTCAGAGTTATTTAGATATCCATTACTCTGTCAATGTACTAAACTGTGCAATTTATGTATAAATCTTTGAATTAAAAATTTTAATATGTAGCACAAGCTTTTGTCATTTAAATTAAATAATATATATTTTTATAAGATGCGATTTTCCAAGAACTATCACATAATAGGAGTGATATACTGTACAATAAAAACTTTGATCATTATCTTAGTATTGTTTCTATATATGTAAAACTGTTTGCCATTAATAAATGTTTAATGTTATATATGTATTGTAACATATTAAAGTGATCTTCATAACTATTTCATTATAAAATAATAAATAGATCAATTGTAACTTATGTATTAAATTATTAAGAAAAGATTCAAATATAAATCTTTAGCTTAATAAACAAAAAGCATTGAGAAGAATACCTAAATAGTGGCTATTAAACAAAAAGGTCAGATTGAGTTATCAATCATATTAAGGGTCATTGGATTAAATGAAACATATAGATTTCTCAAAATATAACAATATCAATAATTATAAACAAATTATTAATAACAACTATTATAACTCAGGTATATGGAAATCATGTGAGGTGAGTACACTAGTAACTCAATAAAATATCTGCTCAGGTATACAGACAGTAGATTTTATCCACTTTCATTTCTTGGTTTGATGTTAAGTGCATATACAAACAAATACCAAGTGAATATGGTCTATCAGGGCGCCACTAGATTATTTGAATCTAGACATGGTTATATCTAATAACCTTTTCACATGTACCGGGTTTGAATCCCGTTTGGTACCTTATTTCATACAAAATGTATGATTTGATTTTAGACCCATAGCACTGTATGCACTAATATTTAATTAAACACCTAGGTAACATAAAACATCTTTAAACTGAAATGGAATTCATTAGACATAAATCATTTCTTAGACCTTAGCATAACAAATGTGTTTCAATATTTTTTTTTTATAAGTTTTAATAGCTCAGATAACTATTAATTTAGGATGGCAATTCACTCATCCTTGCATGAAATAGATGATGGGATGGTGGTTATAATAATACTAAGAAATCACTAAATACTATGAAATCAATATTTATTTATGGCCTTTGAACATTTAAACAGGTCATTAATTAAAACGTAATGATGACGATGATGATAATAATAACAATAATGACAATGGTTTCAACCACAGCTTTAGGACTAAGCCTAAACATAAAATTTAAATTCAGAAATTAATAATTATTGTTAATCTTAGCATATTTAATCATATCTTAAACCACTAATATTCAACCATTGATGATGAATGATCACACTTGATAAAGACTACTCTTAATGAAATATATACACCTCGTTTAATAACATAAACTAATATTTATTACTGCATTTCTAACATATACATAAAAATGTATATATTTACATGAAAATTTATATTAACAATAACAACAATAATCATAATCGACTGTTTTAAAATCATAACATTAAATTTTAAATTCCTCCCTCTTTTCCGTAAATGTATTTCAAAAGTATATTGTATCCACAAGAAAAGTATTTCATATAAAAAAAAAATATTCACTCATTGGCACACATACCTTATAATCTAACAGGTAAGCAGAATGTTAAAAAAAAGTTAGTAGAATTGAAAGAGCAAGTTTTAGAAACAAGTTTTAATTATTTTCTCCCCCTCTCTTCTACCTCTGAAATGCTATACTTTAACTTGAAACAGAATAATCTAATATTTTAATACAACTTATTACTTCACATTCACTCACAATTATACACATATAAAAATACCATTATGTATGTGCATGTTTTATCCCATAATAACAAAATGTTATTTAAAACCAAAATAATAATACAAAAAATTATTTTACACATTAATATTTCATAACTGTAAATGAATAAACAAATAATTTTGATACATTCAAGATCATTTATGAAGCTCAAAGTTATTATTAGTAAGACATTCTTGTTTTAATCGATCTGAATAGTCTTTAAAAGTTCTTTAAATAAAATATACCACTTTATTGCTAAAAGTTTATTAAGACTCTGATATCATAAAAAAATATATCAAAAAAATTTTTTTTATACTACCAGTTCTTTGTAGTGACTTCTAATGAGTCAAATTTCTCTTGTTTAATGTCTATCTTTGGCAGCAACAATTTCCATGTTTCTTTGGCACAATCTCTTTCTTAAAGTGTATAATTATTTGATGATGATGATCCTATTGAGGTTATTTGCGTTAGTGGACAATTTGGAAATCTTTATATTAAATTTTCTTCTCTTCCTGTCAAGCATGATTCTTTTAGTGGATGAAATACAGCAGTTGTTTTCATGTTAATAAATTTCCTGGGTTTTAAACTCAGATGCTGGAACAATTAATTGGACTTGATGATTAATATTTATCAGTAGATTAATTCATCTTTCTGATCTTCGAATGCAGGTCAATGTTTTCTTCTTTCTATTTAAAAACATCTTATTTCTCTGGTCAGTTCAAAGGTGTAGAATATTATTTTTCAGACAAGACATCTTTTCTTTCCTATATGATCTGCAGCTCCATGATGGTCAGGTCTTGATGGGACACATATATAATTTTTCTACCCTGTCATTTCTTATATTTTCAACATTCAAAACTTCATAAAAAATGATTTAAAAAAACAATTATCTAGCAGAACTAAAAATGTTTGTCTGCTTTAGTTTCAATAATTTTTAAAAAGTCTCTCTCACAATATATTATAATAACAATAATCTAATAATAGTCTAATAGCTCAACTGATTTTCCAGACTGCTTTTATATCCAATTTTTGAGTCAACTCACCCAATTAGAGTGATAGTGTGAATTGCTATTTTTGACCAACCCCAAAAAAATCACACACCTGGTTTTCAGACACTTTTGTCTTAAAAAAATAGACTTAATCCTTTTTCACGTATATCTGTAATATCTAAAATTGGAGTTTCTTTTCTCTAATCTTAAGATAAGACAATTTCAAAATTAGAGTTACCACCCAGCTTAAGCTCCCAAAGTGACAAACAATAATTTACAAAAACAAAATTGCTACAAAAATAGATATCTGATTCAACAGATTTCCTCTTTTAACATAAAATTGTACAAAAAATAATTTGACAGATTTAACCCTTCCTTTTCTTTCAATATTTAATAAATGTAAATTTCTGTATGTAATGTACACACATACTTTATCATTTCACATCATTCATAAACTAACATTAAATAATATAATTAATAGCTTAGTAATTATAACCCTAATATTTAAAATTAAATCTGTGACTTTTTCAATTCCCACTTACAATTATAGAAAAGCAAAATAGAAATATAGAATAAGATATTAGAATTGATCAAGCATAGGTTAGTTTTAAAGAAAGTTAAATATCTGAAATATAAAACAATCAATAGCTTACACATACACTGCCTATATGTATGCGTTATAACTTTGCTTTTTAAAGAAAAATTAAAAATTGAATAGTTTAAATGTGTGTATTACCTTTTTATCAACACACAAACAAATTCTTAAGCTTTTAAAACCTGATCTTGTAGGGTTTAAACTTGGATGTCCTACAGCTTCCTTTTTATATAAAAATGTGATGATGATTTTTGTTCAACATTTTGTTTTCATGCACATTACGATAAATTTAGCTAATGACTAAATTGTAATGGCACAGTATAAACAAATGACATTATTTTGATTTCATTAATATATATCTTGGCTGTACAGCTAAACATTTGTTTTTCAAAAAAATATATATTTTCGTTTTTTTACAAGTTTTTTTTTGTTTTCATTACACAATTTAAAGAGATAATGTCGTCAAACGTTGGTGGTCGAGCGGTCAGCACAGCAGCCTTACAAGCAGTTGTTCTGCGTTAACTGGTTCACTTCCCGGCCGATGCTGTGACACATAAAGAAAATTTAAAGAGATAATGTATTTAGTTGTCAATAATTATATTTTTTTTTCAACAGCAATTTGAAACATGTTTATTAGAAGGATTGTTTCAATTTAGAGTTTTAATTAAGACTAATATTGTTATTTAGAAATTTTAATTTAGAATATATTTAGATTTCATATTTTTTCTGAAAACTATCTGCTTTGCTACATTAACAGAGTGACCGACAGTAGAAAACTTAAAGTACACAAATCATTACTGAATACTATTATTTCTAGTGCATAAAGAACATATGAATTTTAAAACAATAAACTATTGAATTATTAACTTTTACTACGTTTTCTAAGCAAGCTGAATTTAATGTCAGAACTGTGGTTTTTTTAAATACAGAAATAATAATAATAATAATAATAATATAATAATAATAATAATAATAATAATAATATTAATAATAATAATAATAATGATGATGATGATGATGATTTAAAAGTATTCCTTATACTGTTTTTAATATTTCATCTGTATCTTCCTTAAGAAATTTAGTACAGCAATAAAATTGATAAATTTATTTTATTATATATATAAATAAAAAAGTAGCTAACATAAAATACGCCCCTTCCCCTCAAAAAAGTATACACTGTATATAACGAACTTTTTAAATTCTCGGTTTTTATTTTTTCAAAGATTATTTATGCGGATAAATCATTTCCAGTTCATTATTCAAATATAGCATTAACTGTCAGAATGTTTCCTTAATTTTGTACACAGAAGGAGGCCGAGTAATCCATATTTTTTATGAAATTTTATTGACCGTTAAGTTAATTAAATCTGAAAATGTAAAACAAACTTGTCAAATTATTTTTCTCCCCTAGAGTAGAAAAAAGAACAGCAGTTTATGTTGACACAAACATACTTTTTCCTTCACTTATATATATATACAAAGAGAAAGAGCTATGCGAAACTGTTGAAAAAATAAAAGTTAAATTGAAAGATATATATATTCCTAATGAGATATATATTAAAACTATATGTATACTAGCAATAATATTACACTTTTAATTTAAATACTTATCAATATTATTTTAAGTTTAAATAATAATTATGATGGCGACAATGTTGATAATATTATTTTCGACTAATTAAAATAAATTTATTCAATAGCTCATCTGAAGAACTTTAAACTGTGAATAAAATTAACTGCAAAATAATTTTTATATATCCCCAACACTAATGACCATTTTCAATATATTCTATTAACAATAATTATTTTCAGCCTTGCCAATCTCCTACCATACCTATTAATAATAAATGTAAAGTGAAATGTGTTCGGACATTAATCTAATTTTAAATTATCAGATTATTAGCTTGATATTAAAAAAAATGTTTGTAAATAGAGGATATAAACAGTTTGGATATTCATGCTCTCTGTAAAATAGATAAAATGAATCCAAGCATCTTCTTGATAAAAAAAACATAAATCGGGGGATATTATAGAAAAGACTTAAGATGCGCTTGATTTATATATAGTATTTTTGAGATATAGTAATTGTTGATTTTAAAACTTATAGTAAATAGGTTTGAAATAAGGAAAAAAAAATTGCTATGGTCATTAAAAGTTTAAGTAATATATCACTTCTTAGCATAATATATAAAATAATTATTCAGTCAATTATTTCTTGAAGTCGTAAGAAATATAGGGCTTTCTCTTTTGATTAAATGTCTTAATTAGATTAAATGTCTTAATTTTACATTGAGGTTTTAATGTAATATTATTACATATGTTATAACTATATTATTATTTATTCGGATGTCATATGAATTTCAAGCATCCGATTGATAGATAAATAAAAACAGTTGTACTTGACTGACAAAATTGACTTTATTTTCTCTATTTGGTATTGAGACTGATATTTATAGATGTCACACCTGTGACAGTTAATTTTGCGAGTATGGTTTATTTATTTCATGTTTTTTCATTTTGTTTTTTTAACTGTTTTTTATTTTTATTTTTCAGTGCACTGATGCTGATGTCCATAAGGATTTGCATGAATTTGGGATGCAAAATATGATAAATGGAACTTGCAGTACACTGAATCCAAATTCAGCATTCTTGATAGATGGAAAATTTTCTAAGCAATATTCTTCAGCATTACTATACAACACAATTACAGGAAATAATGAATATTCTTAGTAAAGAAGTTCAGCAGAAGATGGTGGTAAAATAGCAACCATACAAATGTGAAAGACATCAAAGTAGATAATGGGTGGGTTGTTTCATATTCACTTTTGCTATCAAATACATACAAGGTCCACATAAACATGGAATACTGTAACTCCATTAAATTGATTAAATACATTTGTAAGTATGTGAATAAAGACAGCAACATGGCAGTTTTTGGCATGCAACCATAAAGAAGTGATAGAAATTTGATCGTACATATCGATGAAATTACACAGTTTCAGGCTGGAAGATACCTAAATAAGAATGAAACTGTTATGGAAAATTCTTTCATTTCCCATACATGAATGAAGTACAGCTGTTGTTAACTTAGCAGTACATTTGGAAAATGGACAACACAGTTATTTCACAGTTGCAAATATGCAACAAATAGCCCTGAGTCCACTGACTACAACATTAACTGCTTTCTTCACATTATGTCAAAATGATGTGTTTATAAAAACACTATTGTAATTGGAAGTGCCTACATATTAACATGGAATGCAAATAAAAAATAATTTGAACAATGCAAACAAGGAGAGCAAGTTGACAGACAACCTGGCATATTTAAAGAAACTATGGTAGGCAGACTGTACACCATGCATCCCAATCAAGATGAATGCTTATTTTTCACATGCTTTTGGTAAATGTTCCCAGTCCAATGTCTTTCCAGCAATTGAGAATTGTCAATAGTGTTACACATGCCATTTTCCACAGTGCATGTCAAGCTCTAATTTTTTTGGAAAATGACCAACACTGGGATGTATGCATTAATTATGCAAGCACCACATCACATCCAAATTAAATTCATGCATGTTTGCAATCATATTGATTTCCTGATATCCTTCATTTTCAACACAGTTATGGGAGAATATAAATTGTGCATGGCTGAAGATATTTTCTGTCGAACACACAAGGAGAATTTAAATATGAACATGGATTTCACAGGAGAAATCTACATTGAAGTGTTGATAATGATTGAAGGTTTGTTCTTAGAAATTGTGAATAAAGTTCTCAATCAATTGGGTATGCCAACACTGAATCAATCTGCTACTGCTTTGTTTGATGTAGAATTGTGTTGTGAACAAAATTACAACCCGAGTAATCTTTTGTCAAATATTTTTAGGATAATGCTTGAGCAAAAATGCATTTACACTCAGATAATACAGGTGTCAATAATGGGGTTGGAGAACTTTTCTTCTTAGATGTGCTAGGAAGAACTGGTAAAATATTCCTAATTAGATTGATTTTGGCAGCATTTCAATCCCAAAATGACATAGCCTTAGCTCTTGCATCATCTGAAATAGCTGCATATTACTACCTGGTGGAAGAACATCTTATTCCACTTTGAAATTGTCATTGAACATGCAATTCATTGAAACTCTCATGTGCAACATGTCCAAAGCATCTGACATGATAAAAGTATTGCAGAAATGCAAACTTATTGTTTGAGATAAATGGACAATGGTGCACAAAAAATTGCTTGAGATTCTTGATTTATCATTGCAAGATTTGTGTGGAAACAGAGCATTTGGGAACACATTAATATTACTTGAAGGGGATTTTAGGAAAACATTATCTGCAATTTCTCAATTGATATCAGTGGACAAAATTAATGCTTACCTGAAATACTCTACTTTGTGGCAACACATAAAGATGTTAAAATTAACTACAAATATGCATGTCCAGCTGCAAAACAATAGATCAGCTGAGATATTGTCACATCAGTTGTTGAAAATTGAGAACAGAAAGATGCCAGTTGATCTGACCTCAGAACAAATTTCATTATTTCAGAACATCTGCAATTTAGTATAACGATCGAAATGAAAGTGAAGATCGAATCTAACCACAAACTACGATATCTGCTCTACAAGGCACCACCTAGGCATTTAAACCTAGAAAAATTTATAGAGTAGGCAGATATGTGCTGTTAAGATTCCACTTTATTTAAATATTCAGATCATTAGCCCAAGTCACTAGTTCAGCGGAGAAGCAGAGATAATAAAATATAAATTTTAGATCTTAAATATAAAAGAATAAAAGCCACTGCCAGAAATTAACACATAAAAACATTTATTTACGCACATATAAATATACATTTAAATTTTGAGGAATAAATTCATCATTTTAGATTTTTCTATTAATCTTTAGTTTTACATTTAAGTAAATTACAACCATGAGTTTAATATTTATTTAGTGAGTCGAGGATGGATAGACTACATAGATCTGCATTTGAAAAGAAAATATTCTTCCCTGATTTAACCTTAGGCAACAAATTTCACAATCAAACCGGTGCCAATCCATCTGATACATTTATGTTTTCAATGTAGTGTGAAAATACGACAACACAAAATACTATACTGTCAGGAATGTACATCTGATCAGTAAGTAGAATTAGAGAAGACATTTACTCTCCACCAACAGGAATGTTACATCTGTTGGCAAGTAGAACAATAAACATAAAACTCCATAGGAATGGACTGCGGTCCTTTGCCATCTTACAAACCCATCCATAGGCAAACAAAAGGTGTGTGGTGTATATATATAATCCTGCCCATAGCAGATCTCATACTACATCTACAATTACACAAAGATATCCAATCCATTGAACCAATTCAACTACAAAATGAATAACCTAAGATTACCCTCCCTTAATATAACTTTACAAAACTATATAGCCATTCATGCCCGACTTAAATTTAACATTTAAATACGTTCACACAGATTATTTTCATAAATTTGTTTTTAAAATGTTGAGTATAGATCGGCTGCACAGATTCCACGGTCAAAAACATCCAAATTAAACACAATCGATCAAAATACAAAATCATCGATAACGTCAATTGCAAAAGGGAATACACAAAGCCCCATGGCATTCATTGTAAGATGCCCGCATTAACATCGTTGACCTATATATTCTAATCAAATGTGAAAACTTCAACATAATCAACCACTAATGAATCTATGCAACATCTATACCCAACATAAATTTCATCATTTAAAATTTAAACAATAAATAATTTATAGCATAAGAAAAAAAAATGAAAATGATTTTTATCAATCGGAAAACATATAAAATTAAACATTATTAATTTGATTTTAAACTTAAAAAGGTCAGATAGAAGTTCATAAGCTTGAACGAAAGTTCTTAATTATTTTTAAATTTAGAGTTCATGTCTATATAGCTTACAGTAGAAGAGTCCAGGTTTCTGCTTTTAATTCCCATGATGCCTCCATTGGAAGATAATGTTTTGGAGATGGCAATAGCTGGTTCAAGGTATTACAGTCTTTTCATTTTTATTTTTTTTAAATAGAGAGTGTGGTATGTGCATCCTACCACATTTCTCAAACACAAAATGCTCGAACTGTCCAAAAAACTGTATTTCCCTTTTTATATTATCCACACGGATTCAATCAACAAAACATCACTAATCCATCACTTTTGTTAGGGTCTGAGCCAAGGCTTAGTGCTTCCATTGGTCAAGCTAATTTCTCTTTATTTTCTTATCTATCTTTCATCAGATCATTTTAATTATACAAGAGCCCAAGGCTAGCTTGCTTTTCAAACAATTTATAAACAGTCATTTCCATTTACAGATTACGAGAATTAATTAATACCTGTTTTTATTTTTAAATCTTGTACTTTTTTTTTTTTTTATAAAAAAGTACGTTCAAATACTTATTTATTTGTTTTTTTAAAAAAAATATTTTTAAAGTTTGGCATCTGTGCGAATGTATATACGTTTAACAAACATTTTAATTTTAGCGTTTAGTTTTTTACTTTTATTTGCGAACTTTTAAGTTTTTATTTTAAATTAATGTAACGACATATTTATATATAATTACATTAGTGATGTCAAAAGAAGATTTGGTGAAAAAGTATTTCCCAATATTCAAACCAATTTTCAGAAACATGATTGGCTGAGTGAACAAGCTCTTCTTAAGATGTTTATGAACTTAACAATATTATTCACTCTAACATTCAAAGTGAGGCAGTCACATACAGGTTTGTTGACACTGTTGTGGAAGCAGATAAAGTATTAATTCACTCAATATGCCAGGGGTGCCACCACACATACTGTATTTGAAAATTGGCATGCCAATTATCATGTTGCAAAATATCAAGCAGCCAAAGCTTTGCAATAATATGTGGATTGCAGTAAAAAAAATTAATGACCAATTGAAAATCAGCATGCCAATTATCATGTTGTGAAATATCAACCAGACAAAGCTTTGCAATGGCATGTTCCTTGCAGTAAGAAAATTAAAGAGCAATCTTGTACAAGCAACAATCTTCACAGGACCTTTCAAAGGTGAAGATGTCCTCATTCCTCACATTCCTATGATTCCAATTGATGTGCCATTTCAATTTAAGAGATTGCAATTCCCAATTTGATTGGCATTTGCAATCACCATCAACAAAGCTCAGGACCAATCCTTAGAATTGTGCAGTTTAGTCCTAGACATGGATTGTTTCTCACATGGACAATTATATGTTTCATGATCTAGAGTTGGCAAACCAGCTAATTTCTATATCTGAACAGACAATGGAATAACAAAAAAATTATATACCGACAAGCATTGTGAAATTAAACATGTTAGAAATGTGCACTTTCTCTTTTTTTTTCCTATTTAACCAGACTGAGCCACAGCAATGCATGGCTGGGTACAGCTAGCATCTAAATAAATAAAAACATTATTTCAAACTCCCTTCAGCTATCAACTCCATCTTATATAACCAATACACATGATGACAGGCATGTGAAAAAGATAAGTGATCTTAAAGAACATATTTGGTATTTTATGCTGATCCAGCACACCTCTGTTTTATATCTAAAAACTTTATTTGAAATTTCAACAATTAAAATTAGTTGCTATAATGATAGAAAAAATATTTTTTTTTGTATTATGAAACTTGAAATAGAAATAACAAAGCTTGTATAAAATTAAAACTGATATTTATATTGAAGAATGTATTAGCCAAGCCTTAATTACAAAAAAAATCTATCATAATTACAAAAACATCTATCTATCTATCTATCTATCTATCTATCTATCTATCTATCTATCTATCTATCTATCTATCTATCTATCTATCTATCTATCTATCTATCTATCTATCTATCTATCTATCTATCTATCTATCTATCTATCTATCTATCTATCTATCTATCTATCTATCTATCTATCTACCTATCTACCTACCCATCTACCTATCTATCTATCTATCTATCTATCTATCTATCTATCTATCTATCTATCTATCTATCTATCTATCTATCTATGTATCTACCTATCTATCTATCTATCTATCTATCTATCTATCTATCTTCTATCTATCTATCTATCTATCTGTCTATCTATCTATCTATCTATCTATACAGCTATCCATCCATCTATCCATCCATCTATCTATCTATCTAACCATCTATCCATCCATCTATCCATTTATCCATCTATCTATCTATTTATCTATCTTACTACATAACTACTATGCAATGACCTCTGCTTGCCTGTTTACATGTGTGCCTTCATGGCTAACTATTACCTATTTATCTCTCTATTCTATCTTTTAGACAATCTATTAATCTATCTTTCTAGCTATCTATTGATATAGTTATATATTAAAAAGATTTTTGCCTGTATAGCCACCTATGTAAAGTGTTTGATATCAATCTCTCTACTATCTACCAACTAATATCTACTAATCACCTCTTTAAATATTAAACTTCCTTCACCTAACTCTTTAAGTACTTAGTACTTATCATTTGTATCATATATTTCTCTATCTAATTACCTACTACAATATATGTTATTATTTTTTATCATACATGTATACATATACACATGCATATATATATATATACTATGTAACGGTAAGATTATGTATGCCTCGCTAACATGTTGCAAAATTCCACCACCATGTTCGAATGGTGGCATAGGGGTTCAGGGCTTGTGATACTGTATTCGAACCTAGTAGTTTCATTCACAACAAAACCCACATGATAATGCATCTACCCTAACAATAGCATTATCTTCTAGGGGTGGTGGTAAGGTAAACAAGAGACTCTAACTAATGGTTTCACCTTATGGACTACTACTATATTCTACTATTCATTGATATGATTAATACTAATTATTATTAAATTAAGCAGACACAGATATGGATATAAATAATTTAAATATTTTAATTGCGGTTAATTCACATAGATAAATATATTACACTACCTGGATATCAATATAAATTACATTCTGTGCCTCACGTTTCAAATGGCGAAGGTTACGAGACACATTACGAGATCTTAATGAGGAGTGCATTTGTTCATGAAGCTCTCATCCTATTTACTTTATAATATTAATAGTTATTCTAATATTTTACTCAAGATTAACATATGTGGAGGAGTGGAGCTAGACCCAGCATAAACTTTATAATTATTATTAAAGTGACCTGTGGCAGCATGGATACTGCCGAGCTATAAGACAATCAGCTTTCAAAAGGGATAATCACAGAAAAAATATTAGAGGCTGGTGGGGTGATCAAACATCAGATTGGAGCCCTGTAGGTCTGTCATTAGTGCGATTCGGTATGGGGTCTTTGCCTTTCCATCTCTGACCGCATGACAAGGTAATTGCTAGTGGAATATAAAGAGGCTCAGCCAAACTCGGCTCAGAGCCCTTAGGAGTGGTCATGAGTGTGGTGTCGGTATGAGGTCGTAGCCTTTCCATCCCCGACCGTATGACAAGGTTCCTGTGCTATTATCTATTTTGTATGCTCCTTAAGTACGAGAACAAATGTTTACAGTACCTCTGTTACATTTCTGCGATACAAAAATTCATGTATCAATAACTAGCACAGTTCATAACTCTAATGCAAACACATTTATTTATACAAATCTATCCCCAATCTCCACACAACTAGTAATTAATTTACTATCATTAAACCCCCTTCCTTCTTAACATTATGGCTTTATTTGAGATTTAACTAACCTAGCATGAATGATAGCTCATTAACAAATACATTAATTAATAATATAGATCTTGTATTAATAAAACATATTAAAATATTATATGATTCCCGAGCTGAAATCTATTACTCAATATGATTTACTGTTACGATGTTAAATTCGCAGAAGAGGGTAGCTCGCCGTGAATTATATAAAAATAAAAAAACATCAGCTCAGAAACCATGTGGGCATGAAATATAATCTTAATGAATATAATAAAATTGGATATACAAGTAGAATAAAGATAGATTAATTTACGAGGTTCATTTTTAAAATAATATTATTACAGAAAATAGATTTAATTTTACGATTACAATAGTAGAAATTAAAATGAAAGTAATATTAGAAATATAGAGTTCAATTAGAGTTCCAAAACGAATTTTAATCTTCGGTATCATGTTACCTTTAGTTCATTTCAGTGTGCACATTGTTTGGAGAGTCCGAGTTTCCAGGTTCAATGGCAGTTACATTTAGGAGAAGATTGATTCAACGGAAGCAGCAGAATTCTAGGTTAACACATTTTGTGGGATTCTAATATTGTATAGCCATCAGTCTGGAGGAGCATAGCACAGCTCCTACTCTTGGCACATTGCTAGATATGAAATTTGGATCGCAATAAATATAATAAACATCATAATTAGAATTAACATTTCTGGTTCTGACTTTTCATTGATCAAAAAAAAAAACAATCAGTTGTGGCTTTTTATTTTTTTTTCCTTATCTCTGGGATCCATCGAGCAATATGACATTCATGCAGCTGTCTCTCAGGTCTGTGTCATACATCCCTTTATGTCATGGATGCAATAGTTATACAGGTTGGAATTTCAATCTGATCACTTTTACATTTTACCTTTTACATGACGTAATTTATAAAAGTTATTTTTAACAAACCTTTTTCTTTGTTTCTGTACATTTTAAAATACCTTTTTAGCTCTGTCATCTTTTCCCCCCTCCCACTATGACTTGCCTTTAATTAGCAGGGGAATTTTAAAAGAATCTTTATTTTAAATTGAGAATTATTTATTTTTATAATTTAAGTATTACCTGGACCTGACCTAAATAATAATATGTTTATGTTTTGAAAATATAATTATTGATTTTTTTTTAATATAATTTAAAATAATATTTAAACCTATCAGAATAATTAATAGGATTATTTAAATTTACACAACTTACGCTCGACAATTTAATAATACCTTGCAATGCGTTATTTTAAAATAAGCTTATCGGAGTATGTGCGCATATATAACATTTAATTATTTATTTAAACACTTTACAGATATTGTATATTATTACACATTAATCCAATATTCAAGGTCAGAATCCATGTAAACCCATACAAAAAGGGGCGAGAGGTAGAATGATGATAGAACTAAGGTGAAACTAAGATTTGAATACAAATCTTACAGTTTCAATATATATATCATGCCAAGCACGTTTGATGTGGCCAAGTACAAAATATTGTTAAACAAATTAATGGCCAAAAATATGTAAAAGGCCATTAAATGGGAGGGGGGATATACAATTTATATAATCAAACTTGTTATAAATTAAGAGAGAGAACTGTGGCTATAACATAAACTCACACACATATATGATTAAAGCCAATAATTAAAGGCTTAGAAATATGTATTTGTAATTTTGATTTTTGTTTTTTAAAAAGAAAAATAAATGCCAAAATGTATTTATAATTTTAAATATTTTTGTTTGTTAAAGAAGCAGCATTTATTTTACAAATTGTGATTCTGTATTTATTTTTTTTTGAGTGTTTATCAACAATGTAAAAAGGAAAATTTGAAATATTACTATTTAAAAATAAGTTTAAAATAATTTCAAAATCGAAGTTTTAATGGTTGTTTTTCTCTTCAGTTGCATTTGAGCAAGAGAAGGGGGCCATTGTCTTAAATTTAAGAAAAGCCTAAACGCATTCTGATTTCCTGTCCATTCTAAAATAATTTCATCTGTAAGAAGTTGATTAAACTTGTGATAATTCTGGGAGAGAGGAATGTCTAATTTAAGTGAAATATATATTTTTTAAATTCGATTGTATAATGTAATTACTAAAAAAGGAAAAAGATGTTATCATTCATTAAAATTTTCATTAGTGATATTGTGATCTGAATGGAGATAAAAAACTAATTGGAAATAAAATTCTTAAGAATGCACTTAGGTGATTGCATTGGAATGTTTCATGAATTGCCTAAACCAATTAGAGAAACAAAAAAGATTTAATTAATTGATTTTTCTTTCTCAGAGGTGATACCTGAATTGAGGGTGTATTGAAGAGATATAGATCTGTTCTGAAGTTGTGAGAAGGCAGTTAATTTTTGTTCTTCAAAGACAAATCTTATTAGGAGCCTAAGTCTCATTTTATTGTTAAGCTAATGTTGTTAACAGATCCACACAAAGTCTTGCAACCTCTCAATTAAGCATGCTGATTCTGATTCACCCTAATCCATGGGATTTAACCTAACTAAAAATTAATTTAGTCATTCTAAACCAATGGACCCTAATTCATGCAGTCATTCAAATAACCATTCGAGCAGTTAAGCAGTCAGTTGTCAAGGATTTAAACATCAGACAATTAAGTAGTGTAGAGTAACATCAGTTATCTAGCCAAGTATTGGAAAGCTAAATGATGGGCAGATGATTATTTAAAATATATATATATATATATATATATATATATATATATATATATATATATATATATATATATATCAGTTGATGTGATAGAAGTATAATTGAACATGTCATTGAAGTGTAATTAACTAGAATTTGTAAAACAAGAAAAAACTGTTTATATTGTGAATATCCATTGTCCAATCTAAAGATAACCAACACTTTCCTGTATGTAGAATGATTTTGGGGTAAACCCCTTCACGTTCATCTTCTTCTCTCCATCCAACAGAATGTACATGTGAGATTCAAAACAAAGTGATGATGATCAATTCCATGAACTTGTGCTGCAGTTAAGTCACTTGTTGGAGAGATGGAAGATATATACACTCAAATCCCGAGAGGGGAGTATAGATTTATCAGGATATATTTTTTGTGTTTATTTTGTTTAAATTTAATACACATTTTGTAAATATATGTCTTATGTACATATGTACAAAAACACCTCTTTCATGTAACTTGTTAATTTTTCATTGTTTGCTTAATGCACGTATGTGAGTTTATAATCCACAGATCACTATCTCTCATGTATTAGATATTTAATTCATTTTTCTTATTAAGAAAGAAATTTTCTTTATTTAATCCAATTATTGCTTTGTTAAGTATTTCTTTATGATTATAATTTTTGTTTTAGTAAATAACTTATGTAATGTGTAATATTCATTTGTATATTTAATCAATCTGGGGATATTAATTTTGTATTCATATTTTAAATGGTATGGGATAATGGGCTAATAAAAGATTTATATTATAATTCTAAAGTGACTACCACCATATATTTTTATTCTCTTTGTCATTTACTTCCTCTAACTATATTATTAATTAGTTGTGCGAGTTTTTCAATCCCCATTCTTTTAACTGAGAATAGAGTATGCTGAGCTAGCAATTGGAAAATCATCTTACCGGGTCTTAAGTCTTTATTTATCATGATGATACTTGTTTATTAATTTTGTTTGAATAATAATTTATATTCATATATGCCCAATAATAATTGAAATTGCATATTTTTTCAGGAGAATTAGTTTTTCTTCTAGGAGTGGTGTGAGGGATTGGTTTAGAGTCATCCCCCAAAGATATGTAATAATCAATCTTTATATAAGTATCTTCTGTGTCTGTAATAATATTATGGTAAAATATTAAAATTTTTCCTTATTCCAGCATGTTACCATATTTCTTTTCATGTTCTATTTGTGCGCATGCTCATATTAACGGAATAAGTGGTTGACCGGTTCAATATATATATATATATATATATATATATATATATATATATATATATATATATATATAGTAATGGTCAGATTTGTATGCCTCATTAATACACTGCAGAATTCAAACTCCAGACATGGAACTCAACATTCTAGAAAGGACTGTCTCCCAGAAATCCCAAGTTTGAATTCAAAGTGTATGCTCCACAGCACCACCTATATGACAATGCATCTGATGCTACTAATAGCATAGTTTATTGTCAGTGCAGGTGATCAGAGAGATACAAGAGACTCTATATTAAAAGTATATCCTTAGGTTTGTAAAATAATATAGACACTATTGCACCTGAATGCAAAGCTATTTTATATTTAAAACAAAATAAAACTATACTATTCTGCAAGCACTTTCAAGAGACATGCTCTCATCTTCATAGCTGTAAGTGAATTAATTATATGCAATTATGCAAAGTTCAGGTTAATTGCTCCATTTTCTTGAGATTGTGAAACATGTGTCCTTGCAGTTTATGGTGTTGCAATCCATCACTATGAAGCAGGCCTCCTTCACTTTTATTTTTAAATCGTGCCTTTCTTTGCAGACCGGGCTGACATCTTGAGGTTTAGACTGGTGTCCTGTTATTTTTTGATGAATTGCAAAAATTGAATAATGTAATGGATCTGACTGAGCTTTAATATACATATATTTATGTTGTTGTAATCTGGTTTCTATTGCTGTCTTGGTCTTCCCATAATATGAGGCTCTACAATTTGCATGAGTGCATGCAATATTATAAATGGCTTGATGTGTTTGAGACAGTGCAAATTTATTTTTAGTGTTGTTAAGCAATCTGTTAGAACTAGGGGGATATGAATGGTTAGTTGAAACTGTCTGTTAAATATTTTATTAAATTTATTATGTAAATTTGGAATGTATGGCAGCTGCAGCCTGTGGGTATGCACATTGAGTGTATTGGTGGTTACTTTATTGTTGAAATGTTTCTGTCAATCAGCCTGTGTTTGAACCCCATCTTCAGTAAGTCTTCCCTGTATAATATGAAATATTTGACAGACAGTTTCAACTAACCTTTGGACCCCCTAGTTCTAACAGATTGCATAACAGCACTAAAGATAAATTAGCACTGTCTCAAACACCTCAAGCCATTTATAATATTGCATGCACTCATGCAAATTATAGAGCCTCATATTATGGGGAGATCAAGGCAGCAATAGAAACCAGATGCATGCAAATTATAGAGCCTCATATTATGGGGAGATCAAGGCAGCAATAGAAACCAGATTACAACAATATAAATATGCATATATTAAAGCTCAGTCAGATCCATCACATTATTCAATTTTTGCAATTCATCAAAAAATAACAGGACATCAGTGTGAACCTCTAGATGTCAGCCTGGTCTGCAAAGAAAGGCATGGTTTGAAAAGAAATGTGAAAGAGGCCTGCTTCATAGTGATGGATTGCAACACCATAAACTACAAGGACACATGTTTCATGATCTCAAGAAAATGGAACAATTAACCTGAACCTTGCATAATTGCATATAATTAATTTACTTAGAGCTATGAAGATGAGCACATCTCTTGAAAGCGCTTGCAGAATAGTGTAATTTTATTTTGTTTTAAGTATAAAATAGCTTTGTGTTGAGGTGCAATAGTGCCTATATTACTTTACAAGTATTTTTATTCACACGCAAAGTTTTTGAGTTAGATTTGAATTGCATCCTTAGGTTTGCTAACTAGATCTATGGATGGTATGACATATGACCTTGAGGGTTCAAAACATATTGTAAGTATAACATGTAACCTGGACTGAGATAAGAATCATGGATATATAAATTAATAAAATCAAAATTAGTTAATAATAGGTCTATTTGTGTACTTTAATTAGATTATATATATATATATTGTAACGATATATAAATATGTCATTACATTAATTTAAAATAAAAACTTAAAAGTTCGCAAATAAAAGGAAAAAACTAAACGCTAAAATTAAAATATTGTTAAACATATACATTCGCACAGATGCTAAACTTTAAAAATATTTTTTTTCATAAACAAGAAAAAAAAAAAGTATTTGAACGTATTTTTTTTAATAAAAAAATACAAGATTGAAATATAAAAATATTTTAATAAAAAAATAATGTAAGTTAAAATAAAAACAGGTATTAATTAATTCCTGTAATCTGTAAATGGAAATGATTGTTTATTAATTATCTAAAAGCTGTTTAATTAAAAAGTCAGATGAAAAGTTAGATAAGAGAAGAAAGAGAAATTAAATGACCAATGCAAACACCAGAAATTCAGCACAGACCGTAACTGAAACACCAGAGGATTAGTGACGTATTGCCGATTGAATCCTATGATCAAATGATAAGAGGCTAAGAAAAATATAAAAGCCAAATGATTATTAAAATTGTTATCTTAGAGCTGACTATGAATAGATCGTTATAACTAGCTATATTGCAGATTTTCACGATGTGGAAGTCTGCAATAAATTTAATTTTCCGGACAACCAGCTGAGGCCTCTGGATGACAGTTCCTGACCAAATGCATGGCAAGTTGCAGTTTCATTTCAAAGAAGGACAAAATCTACTAAAGTGATCACGAAGATGGACTTCTCAATCTATTAAATCCGTAAAGTATGAACTATTGTATCTATCTAATAACTTTCCTAAAATTGCAAGTAATTAATAACTGAAAATAAGAACTCTTATCTGACTTAAAGAATGCAAATTCAATTATTGATATTTTTTTATGTAGATGTTTAAGCAATCATTTCCAGTTCATTTTTTTTTTGTGTGTATTATATTTTAACTAGAATGTATTAAATTTAAAGTTGTTTATAGACGCTTGCATGGATTCGCTTGTGGTTAATTATATTTTGGTTTTCATATTTGATCAAAATATATAGACATTCGATAAATAATGATACCTTACGGTGAGTATCTAAAATGTATTTATTCGGATGTCTTTTAAGTTATTGGTGACAACGCAAGTATCTTATGGTGAATACTATTGGGTTACTTATAAGTTCCCTCTGCGATTGTCGGTATCAATAATTTTGTATTTTGATCGTTTATGTTTATTTTGAAATGTTTTTGACTGTGGAATCTATGTAATCGATCTATACCCAACATTTTTAAACAAATCTGTGCGAACGTATTTAAATGTTAAAATTAAGTCGGGCGTGAATGGCTATATAGTTTTGTAAAGTTGTATTAAGGGAGGGTAATCTTGGGTTATTTGTGTCGTTGTTGAATTGGGTCAATGGATTGGATATATTTGTGTAATTAGTAGATGTAGTATGAGTTTCGCTACGTGCAGAATCGCTGAATACACCGCACCAACCCTTTGCCTATGGATGGGATTGTAAGTCGGCAAAAAGGATCGCGGTCCCTTCCTATGGAGTTTTTTATTTTATTGTTCTTCTTGCTATACAGACGTCATATTCCTGTATTGGACAAGAGTCAATGTTTTCTCTAACTATCCTGTTCAGATGTCCATTCCTGGCAGTATAGTATATTTGTGCTGTTGTATTTTCATGCTACACTGAATACATAAATGTATCAGATGGATTGATGCCGGTTTGACTGCGAAATTTGTTGCCTAAGGTTAAATCAGGGAAGAATATTTTCTTTTCAAATGCAGATCTATGTAGTCTATTCATACTTGACCATCTAAATAAAATATTAAAACTCATTGAAATTTATGTAAATGTACAATTAAAGAGTAATCTAAAAAAAAATGTTAAACCTGTTCCTCGAATTTAGAATGATTTTATATGTGCGTAAATAAATATTTTTATGTGTTAATTTCTGGCAGTGGCTTTTATTCTTTTATATTTAAGATATAAAATTTATAGATTTTTATCTCTGCGTCTCCACTGAGCTAGTGACAATGGGCTAACGATCTAAATATGTAAATAAAGTGGAATCCTAACAGCGCATATCTGCCTACTTTATAAATTTTTCTAGGCTCAAATGCCTAGATGGCACCCTTGGTAGTGCGGTGCGGTGCGATGCGATCTCCCACTTCGTTTGGATCATTATAATTGGTGTCCCAAGTGTGGCCTTACCTCAGAGATTGACCCTGAGAAGGGGAATTGATGCTGAAATTTCCTAGCTTGAATAAACACGAGTGCCCTGAGAAATTTAAAAATAAATGAAGCCAGTAATATTTTTTTGAAATAAGTATATATTTTTTGTATTAACGTATAGTTATAGTCCGATATTTAATAAACCACGAGTACATTGAAAATGAAGCCCGTAATATTTTTTCTGAAATCAGAATATATTGTTTGTATTATATAAAGTTATGAATTTTTGGTCTTAAAGGTACTGCCAGTAAAAAAATAAAAATTTGCGCATATGTAGAGATAAATTCGAGGAATAAAAATGTATAAATAAAACGTAATAATAATTATAAATCATAATTTTTTTTTTTTTAAAAAAAAGTCTTGTTAAATTAAAATCTAATCGTTCAACTTGCCTAAGTAATAGTTAAAGGTAGAAGAAATAAAACTTGGAAGGGAGGGGGCAGAAATTTAGCTGGTAGTAAGGAATCATCAGTCAACTTTTTTTTTTATCATTATATTTGTAATTACTGTTTTGTCTTTTTTTAAAAAAAAAAAAAGTTTTGTCCTTTTGAAATTTCATATATAACAAATTTGTATAACGTAATTACTAACACTAAGTAAAGTCTTTTTTTTTTTTAAATGTTTTTTTGTTTTTTGAGGAAGTTTACTGATATGTAACGATATATAAATATGTCGTTACATTAATTTAAAATAAAAACTTAAAAGTTCACAAATAAAAGGAAAAAACTAAACGCTAAAATTAAAATATTGTTAAACGTATACATTCGCACAGATGCTAAACTTTAAAAATATTTTTTTTCATAAACAAGAAAAAAAAAGTATTTGAACATATTTTTTTTAATAAAAAAATACAAGATTGAAATATAAAAATATTTTAATAAAAAAATAACGTAAGTTAAAATAAAAACAGGTATTAATTAATTCCTGTAATCTGTAAATGGAAATGATTGTTTATTAATTATCTAAAAGCTGTTTAATTAAAAAGTCAGATGAAAAGTTAGATAAGAGAAGAAAGAGAAATTAAATGACCAATGCAAACACCAGAAATTCAGCACAGACCGTAACTGAAACACCAGAGGATTAGTGACGTATTGCCGATTGAATCCTATGATCAAATGATAAGAGGCTAAGAAAAACATAAAAGCCAAATGATTATTAAAATTGTTATCTTAGAGCTGACTATGAATAGATCGTTATAACTAGCTATATTGCAGATTTTCACGATGTGGAAGTCTGCAATAAATTTAATTTTCCGGACAACCAGCTGAGGCCTCTGGATGACAGTTCCTGACCAAATGCATGGCAAGTCGCAGTTTCATTTCAAAGAAGGACAAAATCTACTAAAGTGATCACGAAGATGGTCTTCTCAATCTATTAAATCTGTAAAGTATGAACTATTGTATCTATCTAATAACTTTCCTAAAATTGCAAGTAATTAATAACTGAAAATAAGAACTCTTATCTGACTTAAAGAATGCAAATTCAATTATTGATATTTTTTTTATGTAGATGTTTAAGCAATCATTTCCAGTTCATTTTTATTTGTGTGTATTATATTTTAACTAGAATGTATTAAATTTAAAGTTGTTTATAGATGCTTGCATGGATTCGTTTGCGGTTAATTATATTTTGGTTTTCATATTTGATCAAAATATATAGACATTCGATAAATAATGATACCTTACGGTGAGTATCTAAAATGTATTTATTCGGATGTCTTTTAAGTTATTGGTGACAACGCAAGTATCTTATGGTGAATACTATTGGGTTACTTATAAGTTTCCCTCTGCGATTGTCAGTATCAATAATTTTGTATTTTGATCGTTTATGTTTATTTTGAAATGTTTTTGACCGTGGAATCTATGTAATCGATCTATACCCAACATTTTTAAACAAATCTGTGTGAACGTATTTAAATGTTAAAATTAAGTCGGGCGTGAATGGCTATATAGTTTTGTAAAGTTGTATTAAGGGAGGGTAATCTTGGGTTATTTGTGTCGTTGTTGAATTGGGTCAATGGATTGGATATATTTGTGTAATTAGTAGATGTAGTATGAGTTTCGCTACGTGCAGAATCGCTGAATACACCGCACCAACCCTTTGCCTATGGATGGGATTGTAAGTCGGCAAAAAGGATCGCGGTCCCTTCCTATGGAGTTTTTATTTTATTGTTCTTCTTGCTGTACAGACGTCATATTCCTGTATTGGACATGAGTCAATGTTTTCTCTAACTATCCTGTTCAGATGTCCATTCCTGGCAGTATAGTATATTTGTGCTGTTGTATTTTCATGCTACATTGAATACATAAATGTATCAGATGGATTGATGCCGGTTTGACTGCGAAATTTGTTGCCTAAGGTTAAATCAGGGAAGAATATTTTCTTTTCAAATGCAGATCTATGTAGTCTATTCATACTTGACCATCTAAATAAAATATTAAAACTCATTGAAATTTATGTAAATGTACAATTAAAGAGTAATCTAAAAAAAATGTTAAACCTGTTCCTCGAATTTAGAATGATTTTATATGTGCGTAAATAAATATTTTTATGTGTTAATTTCTGGCAGTGGCTTTTATTCTTTTATATTTAAGATATAAAATTTATAGATTTTTATCTCTGCGTCTCCACTGAGCTAGTGACAATGGGCTAACGATCTAAATATGTAAATAAAGTGGAATCCTAACAGCGCGTATCTGCCTACTTTATAAATTTTTCTACGCTCAAATGCCTAGATGGCGCCCTTGGTAGTGCGGTGCGATGCGATCTCCCACTTCGTTTGGATCGTTATAATATATATATATAGGTTACATAATGTCAGCATTGGCCAGACAATGATGCTAAAGTTTAAGTGATTAGATATTTAAAACTTAAAATAATACATATAATTTTAGCTTGGTTGAATATATATGTTCATCTATACTTTCAAGTGTAAAACATAGCAAATTATGTTAATGTGCCTACATAAAATATTTCTTTAATAGAGATGTATATTTGCTAGGAGGTACGAAAAGCAAATGGTGAATATAAGTATTGATTTATTGGTAAGCTTATTATGATGATATTAATTCCTTTGATTAAAAAATTATTATGATATAAACATAGAGACTATAAAGACTAAAATTCATTTATAAATTATGGTAGGAATAGATTAAGTTGTGGATGGTGAATAGTAGTATACAAAATTAAAACTAAGGAAAAATCAGTGGTGCTGGTGTAGATCTAATGCATTGGAATAGAGGTATGGTATGTTGAAACTGGAGCTTTGTTAAAGAGATTGTAGTGTGGTGGATTGCCATGTTTCCAAGGAGAATTTGCTACACAATATCAGCCTAAGCCTAAGCTCTTCCAAGTAACTTCATGACCATGTGATGTATGTCCAGATTCCAGGTGAGATGTTAAAGTTTACTCTATTTTGGGAATGGCAGAAAGAAGGGAATTGTCTTTGTTGTATTGACCCTAAGAATCTACAAAGCAGATGTTTTAACACCTGATACATCTGTACCTGAAACACATGTATAAATTATATAAATTATTTGAAAGATAAAAGGGCTTCCTCTATAAATTGAGCATAGATGCTTAATCCATCCCTCTCCATTACAAAATAAAATTTAAAAAATCTGTATATTTTCTACTTTAAATTAAATAAACTGGTTTAATTATGAGCACAACTTTATGAAAATATTTGCATATAAATATGCTGTCAGATGCATGTAAAAGAATCTATAAGTTAATTATAATCATGCATCTTATCCTCTAACACCCTAGTATTATATTTAATTCAAAACAAATGTTAATAAATGCATACATAATTCTTTTATAAAAATGCAGTAATGAATATATATATGTAATTGGGTTTGTACATCCTAATATATCTGGCAAGATGGCACTTTATCGAGTGATTCAGCAATACATTTAGATATAAGGGCCTTTACTATAATTACTCTACCCAAAATATACTGTGGTATCTTAAGTAAGGAAGGGGATGATTTGCTTGGTCGATGGTCATCCAGGCACATCAGCATAATACAAAAAAAATAAGAGCAAATAATTTAAAAGATTTAAAATTATTAACCCACGTATGACAGTATAGATAGGACACACTAGTTTAGATTATAGATATAGAAATTAATACAGAATAGAAATAACATTAGAAATATACACTTTAATTTAATTTAGACATAAGTTAAAATAGCTATAGCTTAAGAAAGGTATAAACAAGTATTCAAGAGCTCTTGGATTAATGAATTACCTCATGATTTATTAGAAAGTCTGGATGCATTTATAATATTTTGCTGATTGTGATTGATTGGCAGGAGTCCATTCCATAGGATAGTAGGTTTTTCACTTACTGTGGGTCTTTAAGTTGACTAATGGCAGCAGAATTTACTTGACATTCTGTAGCATATTTTCTGTAATTTTGGCAACAACATTTCCCTTATTTAACAGCAGTTTAGTAGATGTTACTCTTTGCAGCTCATTCAGGTGGTCCAGGGCCGGAGGATGGCCATTCTGGAAGAGAAAAACAGTACCCTGCCAGTCTGTACTCAACCATTTTATTTATTTTTTCACTAAATCTGGTGTTCAAATTTTTTACAAAATTTGATGTTACTCTTGGGATTTAACTTTTCTATGATTGTTGCTTCTTAAACTTCTCAAAATAACATTTTATAAACTTTTCTCAAAATATTGGTCTCTGAACTTCTCTCAAAAAATAATTTCTTTTTTTCTTTTAAAATCCACAATATTTATATCAGTAAAGCATATAATGGAATCCCAAATTCATTTAACTTGTGGCATAATAATTCATTACAAAATTCCAGTTACCGATAAAAACCTTTATTATTTATCCAAATATCTAAAGCCAGCAATAGAATATATTAAGAATTTTACCTTTGTTATTTTACTTTAGATACTTGGATAACATTCTATTTCATTATAAAACTTTTAATTTTAGATCAAAATATTTGATGGAACATATGTTTTTCTAATCTTGATTGATGAATATTTAAGCTATCAGTACATTCCTGTGAAGTAAAACTAATGAGTTCTATTGTCCACTTTCGAATCCTCATTTACTTTTTGCGATTAAAATGGTAGCATTATATTTTAAAATAGCAAAATAACTTACAAACAAAATTATTTACAATATTAAATCCAACATAAAATTATTTATAATATTAAATTCAGCATTGAAAGTTTTAAATACGATAAAATTAATATATTTTAAATTATTAGATTTAGAGAATTTAAATGAAGGAAAATGTTATTTAATAAGATTTAAATACAACAGAGCTTTTACAGTATTGCTACCTGTGCTAAACAGAGTAATCAATGGATTCCAGAAGGCTTGTGCATAAAATCCCTATCTAATGCCTACTCATCCAATATCCCAAGATTAGTTTCTGGCTTGTGGCCTTCGTCAGTGAGAAGCTTTGGATCTGAGAGCACTGCATCTAGATCTTAGGATCTAATGCAACCCTCTAGCAACCACCTTTTATCTCTACTTAACTACAAAACTATGAGAATGAAATTGAAAACACAAAAAAATATTTTCAATCTAAGCTCAATAGCTTATATAGTCATATGGTTCTGAACTCAGTTCAGCACCCATACATTTTGGTGACTTTGGCTCTTTTACAACAATAGCGACCACTATCCTATTAGGCAGAATTGGTGTTAAACCATTAAGCATCACATGCTCTGTTTATCAACAATTAATGTGCTAGTATAGGAAATGTGATCATGTGAAGTTTTAAATACAATACATTTCAATATGCGTGTAACTACTGAATAATTAATTTAAGATATGTATGTGTACTTTAAACTAACAATAATAATTTATAATTTACTATTGCTGGATTATTAATTTACATTTTATTAATATTTAAATATCTATGCCTACTATCTTAATCAAGCTTGGACTTCGGTATATATTAGTGCAGTACACGCACCCAGGAATATATTGGGGTTCAAACTGGGGTATGAGGGTAGGATAGAAATGAGGAAAGGTGAAACTAAGGTCTGCAAAGCAGACTTACTGTTTCAATATATATATATTGTGACCTTTTCTATAGGTCAATGATGGTTATAAATGGTCAATTACTAAAAAATTTTAAAATTAATATTATATAGTATTTAAAATTATAGACTATATTAAGCAGTAAAAGATTAATATGATATATTTAATAATAAGTATTGTGATGGTGAGAATTGTATCTAATTCTATATTTTTCTAAATTGTTTTTCAAAATTTTATATAATTATTTTATATAATATAAGTAGCAAATTTATTAAGACAGATAAAATTAGACTAAACACCGGAAATGACTATGTGACTGTCTGAAATATTCTATGTATAAGCACTGGTTTAAATTAATACTAATAATTAAAATATTTAAATAGTATATTATAGAAGTGGATGGAATTGTCACACATCATAATAAAAATAAGTAGTATACACCTTTATTAATTATTGTTTCAAAATTGTTTTAAAGGTAGTTAAATTGTGATAGATAATAATTGATTTAAAAATAATAATGAGTTAACATTTAAGTCTATTACGTCATGATTTTAAAACTTTAGAAATTGTTTATAAATCCAAGTAGGGATTGACCAATAAAAAATAGATCTTGGCAGACAACCAAAATCGCGCCAACTAATTGGGGGAGAACAAAATAGTGTTGACTCCAGAGCAGAGGTAAAATTTTAAGCTCTCAAAAATTTTTTTTTTCTTCAATTTATTAGTCAATTTTATTATAATTTTTAATAATATCTTTGAAAGAAACCAACTGACAATTTAAAAAATCATCCGAAGAGAATCTTAGAATAAAATTTTTTTAAAAAAAGTTTTTCATAGTAATGTTTCACTAACTTTACAGTAACCTGCCAGTGGATTCTATCGAAATATAATCGGAGTTTTCAATAGAAAATGGATAGATTCTTAAAACCAAGTTGTAAATTTTATAATGTTCCAAATATGTTAATATTATTTGTTGATATAGTTTATATAGCGTATCACTATGAAAGCTGTTTTCGTGCGTATAAAATCAATGAAAGGACATTGTGCGCAAAGTTAATGAAGATAATGGAAAATAAAAATAAGTATTATTCGTATAAGAATAAATGGACAAAAGGAATTTTAATATTGAAATAGTTTGAATTGCTTTCTTAGAAAATATTCTAGAAAATAGTTAAAGATCGGAAGTAGTGTATATAAAATAATAATGAATGAAAGTGAAGTTTACCAAGGAAAACACTTGCCTAAAGAAAAAAAAATTTTACAGAAGAGAAATATAAAATATTGGATCCATTGAAAATGCAATTGGTACCGTAATTATTAAATAATTGTAGTTTAACTAGAAATAAAGATGCATCAATGCGCCAAAGTAATATTCGCCAGAACATTAAAAAGCTTCGTGGGATAACTAAATAAAATGTTTTCTAATAATTTTGGATTAAACACTAAAACTAAAGATCATCTAAACAGTTTATTAAATGAACTAATTTATTTAAAACTTTAATAAGCAAAAAGGAGAACATTCAGACAAAAGAAGAAATAATAAATATTATGGGACTAACCAAGATTTACCGTCAGAAAAATATGTGATTATGGTTTGAATTATTTTCTTTACTAATTTAAGTTAAACATTAAGTTTTAGATAGCGATAGGGAAAACAAAATACATTAATTCATGATATAACATTATATGAAATAATATGTTTTGATTTTGAATTTTAAAATAAAATTGTATGTATGTGGAAATTTGTATATTTGCGATGCTCGAAGAGAAAGAAACCTACTACGAACTCTGATAGGAAGATAAAGATTGTTTTTGGTAACATTTATAATTATTAATGATATATAATGTATGTTTTATTTATTTAGATCAGCTGAGAATCAAATGAATGTAGCGCAAAAGTTTTATTGTTATTATTGTTGTAAAACACATTTTGAAAACAACACTCTAAAACACTTTGAGATGTGATTAGATTTTTAAAAATATGCATACGATAATCATTTTATGTGTTGTTAATATAGTTCAATATAACCGATGGTTATGTGATATTTTCTGTTAATTTTACGATTGGGATATTTAAATGTTATTTTAACAAAACGTAGATGTTGAATCTACAGTGTAATAAAGCAAGACAAATTGTTCTTATGGAATAGGGAGATGTTTTTGTATTAGCGAATTTGTTTATTGTTTTTAAAAAAAGTAGTTAGTATTTTATCGATGTTGGATACAGTAAAAATCTCGAGAGATAGTTTGGGTAGTGACTTGGTAGTACGTGGTGATTTGGAAACCAAGAGGATGTATTAAAAACTAGGATGCTACAGGGAATGAAATAATAGGTAGTTTTAGATGTTAATCAGCATAGTTAACAAAGCCCTACGACTGGTACACATGTTATCTTGGACAGTGGTATTTTATATATTTCTTGTGAGTCGTACTAGATGTTTGGTAAAGCTGAGTAAATAGCTGCCACATCATGCTTATCGCCAAGGTTATTAGACAATGAATGTCGGACCTATTCACACTGTTCCATACATTTTTGAAGTATATTGCAGATAAGTTATCTATCTATCTTCCCGATATCCTATACATCTTTCGCTATCTTTATCTGTATTTCTTGCAACTACATCATTATGTGATAAGTCTATTAAAAGGGAAACAATAGATATTTTTAGAATGTATGTCATGCTATTATTTGGAATAAGAATAGTTAAGTATTAACGAAGAGTAGATTATGATTATTGAAAGAAAGATGCAGATATCCTAAGAAGGGAAGGAGTTAGAGAATTATTTTAATTTTTTTTTAAGAAATGAACTATAATTTTATAAAAGTATATCCAAATAGAAATATACAAAAATATTAAATATAATTTCACGTTTTCTTATTGTTAATTATATTTTAAAAAATATAAGTATTGCATATTTAAAAAATACAATAACATTCAATAATTATAATATATGTGAAACTGTAACAGGTGATAATTAAACCCGTGTTATAGTATTATACATGAGTATGGCTTATGGAATAAACATATTATAGTTTACGAGCATTGGAGAACAAACATTAAAAGTAATAATAATATTTGAATAATATGCGGAGTGACTTATATAAAGTTACAAGAAAATGTAATTTTCTTTTAAAAACCATATTGACTGTAAAATTATGATGTTATAAATGATGTTTATCCACATAGATAATTTATAATACAGTAACTTTAATATTAAAAGGTAAAGAATGGTGTTATCCATAAAATAGTTAAAATAAGTGATATGATAAACCTAATGAAAAATAAATAAATAACTTTTAAAAGGCATAATAAGTTTAATTAACGATAAAAGAAATATAAATGTGTATAATTCAGCTATTGTAGTGTAAAGAAAAATGAGGATATCCCTTGTAAATAGATGTAGATGGATTTGTTTGTTTTATTTATTTTTATTGATGTTAATAAAATTTTAAAATTTGTTTATTAAAACTTTTGTCTGAGTTTTGTTTTCTCTACATCATTACATGAATTCACAGGGTATGTTCACAACCATTAAACTAAGTATATGATTGTTTGCACAAAAGATAAATAGAGAAGTATGTTTAATCTTAAATATCTATTGATGTTCTTATAATTAAATAATTATAAAATTGCATTGCGTTACTGGTCATCAATCCATTATCATAATATTTTGCTAAATTATATGCTATTAGTTGCCACTTGCTTTATTTATCAGATTATCTAAACACTGCCACTTATTAATTTATTTATTACTTAAAGATAAAAAAGGGGATATTAGATTATTAACTAATTTATTACGGTTATAAATTTGCGATGAAAGAAAAGCTGTACTAGTTGGATTAAGCAATGAAGATTGTGATTATTATTGTTTTATTATTAATCTAGTTTCAGAGTAGTAGATTATGACATAAAATCCCTTATCATATTTTGCTACCATATGTTATTAACATGCGAATAAATTTAAGAACCTGAGATTATTTCATTTGAGCTAGATGATTACGATTATTATTATTAGAGATAAAAGATTAATACTTTAATTGTTAAATGAGTCTTAGTGATTAGAAGTTGCGGAAGTCATAAAAATACTATGTAGTTATTATCTGTAATGGTAGTATAAGGGGGGATAGTGTTATTATGCCAATGAGGTGGTATCCTGTGGGGTATTGTCTCAATGTAATCTACCTTGTCACCCGTATTTCCACTTCTAGTCTCATGAATTCCTGAATATTTATTTGAGTTAGTTCAAAACAGAACCTAAATTAATTTTAAGAAACTTGAGCTAGTAAAGCATTTAATTGAATATTTCATTAATTATTAGAGCTAGATCCGGTTAGGTGATTTTCACTATATTATATTTATTTTGGGGGAAGTGGAGAAGCGGAAATGGGACGGTTAGAATATATATATATATATATATATATATATATATATATATATATATATATATATATATATATATATATATATATATATAAACATAAAGTTAAATTAGTCAATAAATAATCAAAATTATCCCAAATTCACAACTCAACAAGAGAAACTAAGAAGTTAAACTCTAAAACACAATATCAATGGTTTCACTGCCACAAGAAGACTTCTCAAATGTAATGACCTACAAAATAACTTATTTTAAATAAACATTATTCACAATTCCACTTACTGTATTCTTATTTTTTGTCCTGGTTATAAAATATGGATGCATTAGTTGGATTGATCTTGATATTTTGTATACTAGAATGTATTATGACAATCTGTTTTTCAAATTAGCTTTTGTTTCTCCATAGTAGGTGTAAAGATAGTAGTGTAATTATTAGAAACCAATAGCCACCTAAACATACCAATATAGATAATAATTAATATTTCTCACAGTTTTCAAGGCAACCAACCTCTCTGTTTTTTTATAATAAAAATGACAATCCACTCTTACTAATGGTCTAATGAATATATATGAATACTTAATGATTTCTACTTACCACACAGATTAAAATATTGATACAATGAAATTTAAATAAACCTTTTTAAACATGAAATAAACATTTCCATGTAATGAAAACTAATAAATGGTCAATTATTTAAACAATAAGTGAAATAATGCTTAGAGCTAAATGGGATAATATATAATCATTAGAAACCAGTAACCATCTAAACATATCAATATGAATAGTAATCAATATTTCTCATTGTTGTCAAGGAGAGAGATTGCTTTGCAACAGTAGGAAATATTGATTACTATCTATATTGGTATGTTTATGTGATTACTGGCTTCTAATGGTTATATATATATATATATGTAATAAATAAAGTTTGATATCTGTATTCGTTTCACAATATATGTAATATACAAATCAATATATATATATATCAAAATACAATACAATTTATATAAATTATATTCTTTTAGAAGTACTTTCGACTATACACTTTGTAGTCTTTATCAACTATATAACGTTGAATAATCAAAACGAGACAACCCTTAACAATACCCATAGTTCAATTCAGATTTCCCACAATTCTGTTATCTTAACATTTGATGACTGGCGATTCATTAACATTTGACGATTCCTTGACATCAACATAGCCTCTTTTATTTTACGTTTATTATGACAACGTTCAATTTGAATAATTTTCATATTTTTATAATCAAATTTAAATCCATATTGACAAGATTTATTATGATCAAATATAACAGATGATGAAGGTTTATTTACATCTGTTCCATATTGATTCTCTTTTTGAATTCTATTATATAAAAGCATATGTTCTTTTATTCTCTTCTCAAATGTACACTTACATTCACCAATGTATTGTACGCCGCATCCACATACGAATCTATATATAATAGAATTTTGATTAAACTTTGAATTTTGAATTTTAGAATTATTAAGCAATCTATTTATGTTATTTGTAGAGACAAAAGCAATATGACACAAAACATTATAAATTTTCCTAATAAACTTGACCTGCTCATCTGATATAAATGGCACTGAAATACATTTCATTTTGATATTTTTATTTTTAATTTTATTATAGTGTTGATTTCTTTTAAATCCTTTAATAATATTAGCAATAGCATTTTTATAATAACCAATTTTTAACAAGTCATTAACAAATAAATGTACATTTTTAATTTTATCACTAGAATATTTGCATAATTTTTCATTTCGAAATAAGAATGATTTCAATCCAGACAGCTTATGACACATAGGTACATGTGATTCATATGGAATAAAACCTCTAATTTTTATTTCCAGTGTGAACTTTTAAATTTATTTTCTAGATAGAACTTTTACATTTTATTTCTAATGCTAACTTTTATATAAGTATATAAGCACACGATTGTGTAAAATATTGTATTGTGAATAAGTATTCATATTATTTATGTTTTAAATATTCCTTGTTTTTTTAATGAATATGTCATAAATTATTGGTGTGGTTTAAGTTTTTCTCTCTATCAATTTACTAATGGGTAAATAAATGATCTTGTTTAGATAGTCTGTGTTATGCCAATCTCATGTTACATAGCTAATCAAAGGTCAAGTACTTGAAGCATGTTCATGTCACCTCATGGAGTCCAGTATAAGGTTGAATTACTTCCATAGATTTAAAACACCTTATAAATATCCCAATGAGATATATCAAGCTTCTTGAAGTCATTGATGTTGTACCTCTGTCTGGAAAGTAGACCACAGTTTGTAAATTTTTTGTTAAATCTTGGTCTGACTCGGGTATGGGTAATATGTAAGTATTAATCATATATACTCCTCTGCTTGAATAATGGGGTCTTAAAATAAAATATTAAAAATTAAGATGAGCTAATAATATAAAATAATAAATAATAAATCTAATAGCCATAGAATAAATTATAAAGGATGGTAAATCCCATTATATATATATGATAAACAAAAATGCAAGTTAAAAAACTTGCTAACGCTTGTATTTATGTCCACAGATGGCGTCCTACCAAGACTGCCAATCAAGCGTATGTTTTGTTTACATAAACGTCAGAGTAGTTAGTATTCACTATCTCTAACTATAATTCCACTTTCAGATCATGATTTCAAGCTATTTGCTATCATCAGTGAAAGACAGGAATAAAGAAACTAGATCTGAATACAAACTCTGAGCGTTTATGAAACAATTTCTATTCAGCTTGCAAGCGTGAATTTTTTAGACACGTAATGTCTTCAAACTCAGCATAGCAAACCAGATAGCTACATGGGTCTGATCTCAGTTCAGCATCACCACATAGTAGAAGCCTCTGCAATCTATATCATTGCAAGAAAGACCTCAAAGGTACATTTATGATAAATAAAAATGCAAGTTAAAAAACTTGCTAACGCTTGTATTTATGTCCACAGATGGCGTCCTACCAAGACTGCCAATCAAGCGTATGTTTTGTTTACATAAACGTCAGAGTAGTTAGTATTCACTATCTCTAACTATAATTCCACTTTCAGATCATGATTTCAAGCTATTTGCTATCGTCAGTGAAAGACAGGAATAAAGAAACTAGATCTGAGTACAAACTCTGAGCGTTTATGAAACAATTTCTATTCAGCTTGCAAGCGTGAATTTTTTAGACACGTAATGTCTTCAAACTCAGCATAGCAAACCAGATAGCTACATGGGTCTGATCTCAGTTCAGCATCACCACATAGTAGAAGCCTCTGCAATCTATATCATTGCAAGAAAGACCTCAAAGGTACATTTATGATAAACAAAAATGCAAGTTAAAAAACTTGCTAACGCTTGTATTTATGTCCACAGATGGCGTCCTACCAAGACTGCCAATCAAGCGTATGTTTTGTTTTTTAACTTGCATTTTTGTTTATCATAAATGTACCTTTGAGGTCTTTCTTGCAATGATATAGATTGCAGAGGCTTCTACTATGTGGTGATGCTGAACTGAGATCAGACCCATGTAGCTATCTGGTTTGCTATGCTGAGTTTGAAGACATTACGTGTCTAAAAAATTCACGCTTGCAAGCTGAATAGAAATTGTTTCATAAACGCTCAGAGTTTGTATTCAGATCTAGTTTCTTTATTCCTGTCTTTCACTGACGATAGCAAATAGCTTAAAATCATGATCTGAAAGTGGAATTATAGTTAGAGATAGTGAATACTAACTACTCTGACGTTTATGTAAACAAAACATATGCTTGATTGGCAGTCTTGGTAGGACGCCATCTGTGGACATAAATACAAGCGTTAGCAAGTTTTTTAACTTGCATTTTTGTTTATCATAAATGTACCTTTGAAGTCTTTCTTGCAATGATATAGATTGCAGAGGCTTCTACTATGTGGTGATGCTGAACTGAGATCAGACCCATGTAGCTATCTGGTTTGCTATGCTGAGTTTGAAGACATTACGTGTCTAAAAAATTCACGCTTGCAAGCTGAATAGAAATTGTTTCATAAACGCTCAGAGTTTGTATTCAGATCTAGTTTCTTTATTCCTGTCTTTCACTGACGATAGCAAATAGCTTGAAATCATGATCTGAAAGTGGAATTATAGTTAGAGATAGTGAATACTAACTACTCTGACGTTTATGTAAACAAAACATACGCTTGATTGGCAGTCTTGGTAGGACGCCATCTGTGGACATATATATATATAGTTAAAACAAATTTCAAAGTATAAAACGGTTTATTAGGGACAAAATAATATTTTACATCTACAATAATTATGGCTAAGAAAAAAAGCAATGAATTATATAGAATTTGTACAGGATTATAAGATATTCTATTTTATATATTAGATTCATATTACTTTTTATAAATTTCCACATATAAACCCTAATGGAAATTTTGTTACATAATTCCTTTAATTTTCTAATAGTTTTGACTGCCCTGCAGTCTTCATCAGAACTACAACATTTAAACATATAATCATATAACCGTTATTCTCTCTCTCTCTCTCTCTTTATATATATAGTACATATTTTACAATATTATTCATAATCATATTTTATTTTTAACCCTACACATTTACTTCTCTCTTTTTTTTTCTAATTATTATTTTTTCATTATGCCTTTACTATTTGTGCTTTTTTTATTTTTTATCTTTTCTTTCTATCAACCATTTTACATCACTTTTTAATATATTTATCAGCTCTTTATTTTACTTTTAATATCTATAAATTCCCTTCCTTTCTATTATTTATCTATACTTATTCTTTTATTAATAATTTTTATTCCTATTCTTATTCCCTTTTATAATTCACTTATTCATTTTACTCACCATTTGCATAACCTTCCTCTTTCTTTTTAAATTCTTAATTGTCTCTTTTTTCAAAATTCTTAGCCTCTTTTTCATATACTCCTTTAGTATAATTCCCTTTATTATCAATTTCTTTAACTTTTTATCCTACTTTTAAACTTTTTATTTTATAAAAATTTGTATATATACATGTCTCTATTATTATTAATATTCCTATAAAAATAATGTTTTATCCCCCCCCCCCCCATCTCTATTCAAATTTCATTTTCTCCTCTTAATTAATATAGTTTCTTTTATTTTTCTATCTCTTCCTTTACTACTATATCCAATCATTCTTATGCTATCTCTCTAAATATTGGTAACTTTTTGACATACCTATGCTGAATTAATATTGTATAGATTAAATCTTTCATTCCTACCACATATTTAGCCTTATCCTATTATTCCTACATACAGAACTAAGAATAAAGCCTAAATATATAGAAGAAATACAAAATTCCATCTATACAAAATTAATTCAGCATAGGTATGATAAAAAGTTACCAATTTATATGGATGATATGAAAACAGGACATATATTTGAAAAAGATAGCATAAGAATGATTGAATATACTAGTAAAAGAAAAGATAGAAAAATAAAAGAAGCTATATTACTATATTAATTAAGAAAATAAAACTGAATCTGAATAGAGATGGAGGAAGGGTATATAAAGTTTTGTAAAATAAAAAGTTTAAAAATAGGATAAAAAGTTAAAGAAATTGATAATAAAGAGAGTTGTACTAAAGAAGTATATGAAAAAGAAGCTAAGGATTTTGAAAAAAGAGTCAGTTATAAATTTAAAAAAGAAAGAGGAAGGTTATGCAAATGGTGAGTAAAATGAATAAGTTAATTATAAAAGGCAATAAAGATAGGAACAGGAATAAAAACTATTAATAAAAGAATAGGTATAGATAAATAATAGAAAGGAAGGGAATTAATTAGATTTATAGGTATTAAAAGTAAAATAAAAAGGGGACAAATATATTAGAGAATGATGTAGATGATAGATAGGAAAAAAAAATAAAAAGTAAGAAGAAAGTAGAAATAGTAAAGAAATAATGAAAAAATAATAATTAGATAAGAAAAAGGAAGTAAAGTTATAGGGTTAAAAATAAAATATGATAATGAATAATAATGTTATATATATATATAGTTATATGATTAAATGTTGTAACTCTGATGAAGACTGTAGGACAGTTGAAACTGTTAGAAAATTAAAGGCATTATATAAAAATATTTGCATTAGAGTGTACATGTGGAGATTTATAAAATAAATAATACATATGAATATATGAAGGAATGCAAAAAAAAGTAAAGAAGAAGATATATTCGATTTATCAATGTTGAAAAGATAATGTTCACATGTTATGGTAAAACTTTAATATGAGATTAAATGAAATATGAATGAGTTATTGAATTATTTTAAAGAATTTGAAAAAGTGTTTCAAATGATGAATAAAAGTTTTACATATAAATATTTATATTAAAATCAATTAGAATTAAATAATCTTTTTATGATTATATATATTTTTTTATATTAATGAATGATTAATTTATGTTTCTATGTAAATGTATATTTGTACAGGTTACACATTCTTGGAAATGAATATTCTTATTATTTAGGTCTGAAATAAAAATGTTATGAATTTTGAAAGTTATAGAGGTATTTGAAATGTATAAAACTGCATACACTTTCATTTTAATTAAATTCAATAGAATAAAAAAGAAACAAATTGAGTAAAAATAATTTAATTAATGTAGAAAATTAAATTATACTTAAATGTTAGTATTGTATGTGATGCAGAATTATTGAAGAAGTGAAATAAATTGTGGTATGTATATGTTAATTACAATGTGGCAATTTATTATTTGATATTACCGAATATATTTAAAGTTTGTTATGTTCATCTATTTAAGGTGAGATAATAATTTTATGCATATTAATTTATATTTTGTGGGTGTTTTGACATATTAATGAAGCTCTATACCATGAGTCATAGTGAAATATTAGAAGTAATGAGTTTATGTGTATTGTAATATTTAAAAAATGATTTATTAATATTTTGCCTTATGCAGATTAAAAACACTTTTATATATCTTCATGAAGATGTTATTTTACAAATCATACCATAAGTGTTGATGGAAAATCATCAAAAATGTTTTTATATATTTAATTTCATTGTTTTTGAAGGCATAATCATATCTATTTCTCAGTAATATTATTAGTTAATTTTATTTGTAAAGTATTTCAACTCTGGTATATTTAAATTGTGTTATACAGTGTGAATAATATAATCAAGATGATAATCTTAAGTACTTTACTACTGTGATTAAGAAGATTTAATATTAAGGGTTGTGAGATAATCTATTAGTCAGATAATTTATGAAGTTTTGAAAGAAATTCATTTCCAAAATAAAAACAATATATCCAAAATTAAAATCACTGTACATATACATGTATGTGATGTATTCACGATATCTTAGTGTTAAATTAGGATCAGGAAAATAATTATTACTGTAATACATGAATTTATTAAATTGTAAATACTTTGATTATCTATTTAAGTATCATTAACATCTGATAATTAGACTTAAAAGCAGAAAAAAATAATATAAGCATTAAAACATGAAAAGTCAAACTCATAGAAAAATAGATATCACGAATAAGTATTACTTTTATGCATATTTGAGATTTAATGTATTGAATAATCAATCGTTGGTGAAATTGTATACAGCTATATATAATAAAGTTATTGTGAAATTTGTTAAGCTAATTTACTCTCATGTTTGCATCCTAGTTGTGGGTTAATTCAGTATGTAAATCATAACGATTCTGCACTTTCTAACCTATTCTGAAAATGACTAACATGATGTAAGCGTTGTCAAATGAAAAGAGAGAGTCATGAAAAAGAAATGGGAAAAAGAAAAAGCATAGCAAGATATTAGTCGAGTATTTCTTTTAAACTTTCCAAAATTAAAAGTTGCATCTTAAAGTCTATTGCAGCTTAAACTCAATCTCAGTCATCTTCTAGGTTTGGAACGAACCTGGTGGCTTCCAACTAAAGCATAAATATATGCCGAAAAGCATCGGATTAAACGTTAAATTTGTAACATCAATATTATTACAAGACATTTGTTATTTATCCAATTATAATATATATATATATATATTGAAAATACTTAGAATCTGACTAATTTCTCTGACTTTCCATTCTGCAGTACACTCATGAAGTAAATACATACACTGACATATAAATATATATTTCAAACTTTTCTCTTTGAGGTTTATAATTTGCCTTTATATTAAGGCAATGGTTCTTTTATGGTCAAAGACTGCTATTAAAGTTTTCCCAAAACACCTAAACAATTATATATCCGTTAGTTTTGTTGCAGTATTTTCTCAATCTTTTAAGTGGACTATGAGTTTTAGTTTTCTCGTAAAGCCATAATTTAAAAAAAAATCTCTAGAGTCTACATTTAAAAAAGCCTATAAATAGTTTTTCATTTACAGATAAATAGAAAGTGTGAAAAGAATAAGAATTTCAATTTCGGTTTCAATAACTAGAAAATTATTATTATTATTATTATTATTATTATTATTATTATTATTATTATTATTATTATTATTATTATTATTATTATTATTATTATTATTATTATTATTATTATTATTATTATTATTATTATTATTATTATTATTATTATTATTATTATTAAAAGAATATATAGACATAGATGATTTAATAAAAACTTTTGTCAAAGCCTGTGAAACGATTAAATAGAATAGCTTTTTTTAAAAAAAAACATTAAATAAAACAATAACTGTACTATCTTAAAAAACTATTAAAATTCCTAAAATATTTTTCAATAAGTTGTCTTGCATTTAATACTTATTAAAGTATTCATATATTTTCAAGTCATTAATTCCTGGAATGTATTCACAAATAACATTGATTTCTGATCAAGGCCTAGAATCATAAATGTTTGTTTATATTGGCATATAGTGTCTATTTATTAATCAACTATACTCGTGATTCTGAAACACAATGATTAATTAATACATAGATGGTTCTATAATATTGGTTAAGGTGGATACTTTTTATCAATGCATAATTTGCATATTCATTAGGTAACATCCTACAAGATGTTTTGTGATGTCTTGCTTTGGTGTGTGTGCGTATTTTAAGACTTACAAAAATATCTTGATTGATGTGCAAAAAACTTCTATTAAGTTTTAATCATAAAATCATTATCTAAACTTGATTAATTTATTGCTTTAACCCAGCAATGCATAAAACTTCTCTGCATAACGTAATATGTATTAAGGATATATTATATTATACGCCAGAAACAAAACGATACTGCGTTATTTAAATTAGTAAATACTATAGAAGAACACAGTTTCATTTCTTTTAAAGCTAGCGAAAATTTGTAATTGATTTATATTTTGAAGTTAACTATCAAAATTAAAATTTCCCCACAGATGTTTTATCATTACAGACAATGAAAAATGTGAGATTTGCAAATATGAATTGCTAAATTTGAAAACATTGAGAAATTCTGTAGATCATATTTTAAATTTGAAATAATAAAAATAGCACAATAATTGACATAAAAGTAGTAGCCAAAAAAATGAAGTAATTATTTAGTTTTAATATATCAAATTAAAAATGTTATCACAAAATCTCTATTGTATTCTTGATACCTAATTTATTAATTTATTTATCAATTATTCCAAACATCACTCTTGAAAAAAATAGAATAGATGGTATTTATATATTTACTTAGTATCATTTTATTTGAAAGCCATCCTTTCCATTAGCTCTAGTAAACTTTTCTTTTGCATTATCATATTTATAGGAGATATAAAATTCATTAAAATTCTAGCTAATTTTGTTCAATGCTATACATCTATTTGAGCAACTCATAAAAACGATTTATATATTGCTTTCTTATAATTTTCTTCCACTTATCTGGCAAAAGTCCATTTATATAGAAACATTTTATTCGCTAAAACTATAGTGCATTTTTTACAACTTGAAACTATGTAATTAACAGAAATTTTACAGCTACTTTTGAAGTGTTATGAAATTCCATAAAATTTAGTATAACCTTTTTTATAAATTGGAACAAATAGCAATCTTAAGATCAAAAGACATGACTTCTTGATTCCTATGATAATTCCAATAGTTTTGAGGTTATTATATTACTAAAATATTTTTAATTTTTTTAAGGTCTCCTGGAAAGATGTATAGCCTTTCCATTTTCAAAACTATGAATTGATAATATAACCATTAAACTGGATTTATTTGTTCAAGTTTAAATGAGAAAATAACGTAAATATAAATAAACAATAACCCATTCTATTGTGTTATTTACATAATTTAAATACAGTATTTTATTATTACAAGCTTTCAAATCATCATATTCATTCTATCATTATTCAAAATAAAATCCAAAATACTACATTATCTTGTTTGAACTATCATACTAAGATAGAATGACTAAGGATATAATAAAATAATGTAGTTAAAAATATATATTTTGGATTCATATGTCATTTTAAAACATGTAAAAGAAGATAAAAAATAATAATTTCTTTTGAAACTTTCATTCATCAATTATTAGCTTAGCCTTATTATTAATTGTAGATCATATGCTTGTAAATATTTATATTGTTTGTAAGACTCTACATGCAATTGTATTATTCAGCTAAGTAAATAAAAAAAAACATTTTTTATTGTAGACATTGGTAAGAGAATAATTACGAGATAACTAGCCATGATTTATTTTCTAGTAAAGTCAAAAATATATTTATTTGTATGCACAACATATTTCTTCCAATAATTCCTTGTTGGCTAATATAACAATCTTAAAACTCCAAAGTAACAATTTTAATGTTTAATTGTTGCTAAAATGTAACTCATATAGTAAATAGTTTTTCAAAATATCAAATACTTTAATAACATTTTGGAATAAGAAATATTTTTAATGCAGTTATCATTATAATTTGCATCAGCCTGTGATGTATTCAACAATATGACATTTTAAGTAAACTTTTTTTACTTTTTTGTTTTGAGTTATAATTCATAACATTCTCTTATTTGAGACTCGAAGATCTCACAAATAATGGTGAAAATCATTCATCTATTATGCAAAAAATCAATATCTGCACGGACTTTACCAATCCAAAGCTTTAATCTCATTTTCCCAGTAGCTTTATGATCAATTTTATTTCTATCAGCACATGCATTATGCAATATTTTTTACTCTTTTGATTAATAATATTATGCTATGAAATTTTTTTCCTTCTGAACTCTAAATTTAATATTACTAGAAAGTTTGTGTGTAATATTCATATCTAGTGCATAAACATTATATTATTCATTGATTATCATGGTTTGCATTAGCTGACACAACTGTATTAAATATTTTCTAATTTAGCAGCTTCTGTAAGCATAACAAATGGTAATCATGTGATGTCTTAATGATTTTTTATCAATCCTGCACATAGCATAATGGTGGCTGTGGTAAATAGCCCAATATAAAAATACAACTAGAATACCATCATTACAAACCTTCAGGAAAACAAAATGTATAGATCCCTGACCAGAATTAAGATCTGTGTGACCAGGCACATGGATTAGCTTGGATTGAAAACATTATGGTGTTTTCATCTTGGGCTTATGACTTTATAGTTAAATAAATAGGCATTAGGAAGATAAAAGGTTGCATTAGAATATAAGATCTAGATGTAGTTAACTCATATCCAAGGCTCCTTACTGATAAAAGATAGAAGTTGGGAACTTAACTGGGAATATTGAATGAGTAGACAATAGTTAGGGATTTTATGCACAAACTTCTTGTATTCAATTATTACTGTCTTTAATTGAGCGGCAGCACTTTATCGATAATTTACTACTGTATTTACAGCTTATGTCAGCATAGGGAATGGTGATCAAATCTAATTATTACAGTTGGAACTTATAATTTAAAGATGTTCATATTTTAATTAAATTTTATTGCTACAAATTAATAATGGATTTTAGCCATTAATAGCAAGCATGGTATTCAAACATACACTTGCAAAATTTCTGATATTATTGGAAATAAGTTTAAAAATCATTTGTCCAAAAATGACAATAATCTACAAATGATAAATTTAATCAAAACTTCACTTCAATCTTCAGGCTAACAACATGAGTCAAATAGAAATAAAATTATATTTAATCTCATGCTTTACTTTTGTAAGTTTTAGTTTAAATTGGTGCAATATTGCATCTATTTATTTTGTTTACAGCAATTCTGAATTTAATCCAAGTTACTTTGTTTTTATTACTTGTTCAAAGCAATATTATCCTATTTAATATTTCATCTTTAATGATAATAATTTTTTATATTAATTTTATATTTTTGCATCTAGATAGTAGGTGCAGTTAAAGGTTAGCAATACCTTTTCAGTTAATCGTTCCATAGCGTAATATAAATTAGAAGTGAAATGGCTTGTTTTTGTTTATTATAATAGTTGAGTTTTTCATTTCAAATATAATTTCTTTTATTTTAATATTATTTGATAATTGTAAATATATTTAATTTTAATAGTTACATTAAAAAATATCTATCATGAAAAAGAAAAAAATATATTTTTGTGCAATATTCAGGTAGGCTTAGACATAAACAATTTTGGTCTATTTTTTCAATTTTTTAAAAACCTTTGTTATTTTTAATAGTTTTAAAAATATGTTAGGTAGTAATTATGAGACAAAATAATATAATTAGATTTTGATATACAATCTATTTAAATAGAAGTCTACATTTTTAGCTTGACATTATTATATTTATAAGAACTGAAAAAGGATTAAGGCACATTTGTTAACGAATAAGTTCAAATAATAAAAATATTAATTGAAATAAAAATAATTAATTTTCAATTATAAAACAATAACAAACAAAAAAAAAGAATAAAGTTATTTATTATAAGAGAACAAGAGAGAAACAGATTTTATTTTTACATGCCAATGAAATGAGGCATCAAAATTATAATAGCAAGTGTTGGAAATAAGCTAGTTCATATGTATAATACTGCACAATTGAATAAGGCAATTTAATGATAAAGAATGGAATAAATTAAAGTTTACTATTTCTAAATTATAAATTGCAAACTTCAAAATTTAATATTAAAATATATTATTGAGTCTTAAAATTATTTGTTAAATATAATTCAGAAACAAAGGGAATATTTTATTTAATCTGCGTTATATTTTGAATAATAAATAAATAAAAATAATTTATTCTAACAACTTAATTCTTTAATACTGTTCATTAAACTTCAAACAAGTAATCAAAATAGTTTTTCAACTTTCTGAGGGTAAAATAAATTAATTAATAAAAAAAAGCAATATAATATGACTACAAATGTAGATCAGTGATATAAAATTATAGAAAAAAAAACGAAGTCAATCTTTTAAATAAAATAATTAGTTCATATTTTATTTATGTACATATATGATAATGGCAATAATAAAAAAAAATAAAAGAAGCAATAATTCCCATTTCACCACATAGGCTTTTCAATTGATTTATGAATCTTATATACTGAATAATATGTATTACTAATATATTTATTATTATATAGCTAAATAATATCTACTAATAAAAATGTAATCTATCAATAATCAAGTAATTCAAAGATAAGAAATCCATTCTTTGGAAAAAAAAGAGCTAATACTTCAACTCAACAAGAATTTCCTTCAAACAATGATATATGTGTTTCTTTAAACTCCATTTTTCTTTTAACAAATAACTATGCATAAAGTACACCTCAAGATAATCCCTTTTATTCAAGTGATAAAACATTTTAAATACAACAAGAGCACTCTTATACTTGTACAATACTTATTTATATGAACATCTAAAAGAAATATAATAACTAATACTGTAACAATTTTAAGAAATATTGCTTGTAGTACGCATTTGAAAACGATTGTCTAGATCTCTAGGATTACACATTTATATTATTCTTACTCAAATGCAAAAGAAATAAAATACTATAAAAGCAAATTCTCCTTTTAAATGTATTTCATGATCAGAAAAATAATCCTTGGTTATATGTAACTGAAAAAATACTATGTTGCGAATAATTAAAAAAATTAAAAATTTAAATAGTCTTAATTTAGATATGAATGTCAATACAGGTTTAACTTAACATATCTATAATGTATAATAAGAATATGTGTGGGTTATGAATTATATGATTTTATTATATATATAATTAATATCTACCATTCTTTCCAAGGATATATTCTAAGAAAATAAAAATACACACATATATATATATATAGTAACACTGCCATCGGTCAGACGTGGAGAAAAAACACAACAGGTGTAAAAAAACGGCTGCGAAAAACTCTGTGACGTCTGTGATGAACTTTAAACTCTCAAATCTAACAGAATCATTTATAGTGTAAATCTTAAATAAGGAATGTAATTAATAACAACAATAATGATAATAATTATCTTAATAGAATACTCTCATTAGGCTACAATTACGAGGTTTGAAAATATCTTAAAATTTTAAATAATAGCTCAAGCTTCAACATTTGAGCTGTATTTCAGGTTCACATTATACTTAACATAAAATGATAAGTATGGCATATGCAATATTTATTTAAAATGTAAACAAAATATTTTATATCATCTTTATAAGTGTATTCTTGATATCATTTGCTCCAATCAAATATGAAAAAAAAAATCCAAAACTGTGTATATCAATATATAGGTAACCAATAATTATCATACAAAATATTCTTTAAAGCATTTTAAATTGTCTTCATGTATAAATATTTTATTTATCCGGAACATAAATAAATTTAAGTTTATAATTGTATAATAAACTAATTTATAACAATTGCATAATGCAGCAGGTAGAAAGTGCACATTTTATGCTATCCAAAACATTAAGAAACATACTTAAATTAAATAGGAATTAACGATGCATATGTCTTATTACAATGCAGATAAAATGGATAAATAAATCAAGAAAATAATAACATTAGGGGACCATTGGAATGTACTCTTTGTAAAACAAAAAATAATCCAACTTTATCATTGAGATTTTCTGGATAATCAATGCAAATAGCAACGAAAACAGAAACTTATTTTAATAACAACAAAAATATTTATTCACAATATAAATAAATATTTGAAATATATTATAATAAATATTAAAAATAGTAATTTAATAAATTAAGATAAAATATTTGTACAATTTTACGATAGAATATCCCCTTTAAGTATTCCTACAAATTATAATAATAACCTTTGCATTGTTTATCACTAGATTCTCGCAACTATCATCCAATACATTTCTCCGACTATCTTGCACTAAGGATAAAACAGCAAATATTTATGCTCATATTAGCCACTAGTGTGATATTAACTTCCACATGATATAAACTGCACCTCAAAACAAGTATAACAAAACATTTGTTTTTACATTACAAAATATCATATTGTAGAAATTACAATTACACTATTACGATACTATTAGTTTCTATGAAAGGTGAAGAAATAAATATAAGATGCACAAACTACTTGAAATATTAAATTGCAGTAACTAACAAATAATCTTAAAATAAATATGCTTTGAAAACACCTTTAATTATTCAATAATACATTCAAACATTTCAATAAAGGCAAGGTGGATAATAAATAATATACAAATAGGCACCTGTTATCTATTTGCAGACAATACCAAAAGATTCACAAGCCACTATCTCTCTTTCATAGAGAGGATGAACATATGCCTTAGCAATAGAAAATATATCAACACTAATTGACAAATTACCATGTGACTTCAAGCAGTGTGTCAATAAACAAATAATCAAGTCATCATCATCATCATCATCATCATCATCATCATAATAATAATAATCATCATCATCATCATAATCATAATAATAATAATAATAATAATAATAATAATAATAATAATAATAATAATAATAATAATAATAATAATAATAATCATCATCATCATCATAATCATCATCATCATCATCATCATCACTCATATATACTCTCATATGCATAATAAAAATCTTTATTTAATTAATTAATGTGTGAGAACTCACACAGCATGATGGTATAACAAATTATATATTATTACTTTATACACTATTTAAATTTCATGTAATGATTTTCAGATATTCTACATGTTAACATATATACCAAATAAAAAGGCTGTTTTATCTAGTACCATCATTTCATATATCATGTCAATTACTAACTCAAAGAATTTTTAATAATTATTAAAATAAAATATTTACTTGGCAGGATATATATTTTATATAATAAAAAAAACCACTTGCATTTATATTTTGTCCTACCAAATCCTTGTATAGCACATACTATCACAAATATCCTTGTAATATTATATAAAATATTAAACAAATAATCATACAATATAAAATTAGAATTACCTAATACCAAGAACAGATTTTAAATTTATAAAATATATTTATATATGCTAGAGCCTTTTATGTTTAAATTAACTGAAAGGATTAAATTTCTTCCCATAGAGAAAATTAATCCCATTAGCAAAGAGTCTCTTTTATTTTCTTCTTTGCTGAAAGTCATTATATCTTTAATTATAGGGATTAAAAGAAAACACACACATAAAAATTTAAGTTAGGACTTCCTTAAATAAAGTCTATGGTTACAATACCCTCATTGACAATATGTTGGATTATCTAGGGCAGATGAATGAAAAAATAATTCTTTCATAAGTTTTTCATTACTTAATTAACACAACAGTTGTTAGTCATGGTTAAAAATATGACAATTTCACACCACTTTCAACTATTCAAATTCCATCACTTTTAATGGTACCATCATTTGAAAAATTAGAAAAAGTTCCATAAGATGCTGCCCTCTCTTGAATTATTTTACAAGTAAAAAATCAATAAAATGGTTTCAAAACTTTAACAAAAAAAGTAGATGTGCTCTTCTTGAATCTTATTGGCTGTTACATTTTGACACAAAGAAAATAAAATGGCAATAACTCAAAAGTTACGATTTATTTTTGTTTCATTTCAAAAATTATAAACGAATGTTTTAGACAATTTTAAACATATTTTTTGACAAATTACAAATTATTTTGATAAAATATGCTAAAAATAAAATTATTTTAGAAAAATAGTTAAGACTTTAACATTTCAGCATAAAATTAGCAAAGAAAATCACTGACGTCATAAAACGTTTTTGTTGGAGAAAAATTTTCATTTTACAATTGCCACTTGCAAATATTTTGATAATTATAAAGATAAATTTGTTTTTGAAAAAACTTTCATTCACTTTCATATTTCAACAATTTATTAATATACTTTTTACAAACAAAACTAAAGTGAATATAATATTAAAAGATGAATATATTTTGATGATTGAATTTGTGTTTTGACACTTCATTTTGTGAATTGACCAATTAAAAGTTTAGATTTTTACCTCTCTAGGTCAATAAAATAATCAGCAACAAAGAGGTTAATCTTTAAGCATAAAATACATTTGAATTGATTTTTCTTTAATTGAATGGCAAATATAAACCAGTAACTACCACGTAGATTATTTCTGGATACTTGATTAATAATAATAATGATGATATCTTTATTGACATTGACTGAAAGATAAAATATATCAATAAAATATTTTTAAAAGTTTTAAAAGAGTCAAATTTAATAACTTTTTTCTTTGTTAAGTTTATAAAAAGTATTGTGAAGATATTACATTTTGTCTTGTTTTTAAAGTTAGTTGAGACTTGAAGATAATTTATGTATATATATATATATATATATATATATATATATATATATATATATATATATATATATATATATATATATATATATATATATATATATATATATATATATATATGTTAAAACGAAGATTTGCATGAGTTAAATATATAAAATACATATTTTGCAGGTTCATCCATGTTAAAAACTTTTAATATTAATATACTGACGTTTCGACTTGGTCACACAAAACCAAGTCGAAACGTCAGTATATTAATATTAAAAGTTTTTAACACGGGTCAACCCACAAAATATTGATTTTATATATATATATATATTCATCCATTTAAAGTCAAAAGAATATATATCTTCAGTTTTTATTTATAACAAGAGAAACTGCTACAGTCCCTTTACTAAAAATACTCATTGGTTTTAAAAATTAGAATTAGCAAAGTCATAATCAATAAATAAATTACTTGTTATAATTAATGTCAGTTTCAAAATATGTATGATAGATACTAAAACAAATGAATAATAACTAAAAAATTCAAATTAACAATAATTTTGTAATAAGACAAAATACATACTCATTTCCTGATGTTTTATTTACTTCTGGTAATTTTCAGTTCCAACATCTTTATCATTTCTTTTAAATAACATAAAATTAGCATTCTTTCATGACTATCATTAGGCCTCCCGTGCCATACTAGCATTCTGACAGATTTAATTGTTTTCACTTACTTTAAGTTTTTAACTTTCACTTTAATATTAAGGCATAATATTTATCAGAATATAATATATTTGAACACATTTGTAAGATATTTTTTTTAGAAATTAAATAAATTTTAAAAAATCATGTTCGATTTTGGGAATTATTTTAAAAATCAGATTTTAATCAAAACAAAGTGTGGTTTTGGCACCAAAATTTCAGGTGGAGCATATTTAATTTTCAAAATAAATAAACTTTTCTATGTTTGATGTTTGTTTTAAAAATCTGAATGAATTACTTTTAATATCTAATAAATCTGTGAATTTATGCTTTAAAAGTTACAATTTTTTTTATAATTTTATGATATCACTAAGACAGTTGTATTTCCCATGAACATAATTTCTGGTAACAATATTCAGAAGAATATATTCTTTTATATTGAAAAATAAAACATTTCTCTAAACACAAAATATGTGATAATATATGTTTTTAAATTCCAAAAATTATTATCCAAAAATAATCATAAACTTTCCAAAAAATCAAGATTTCAGACCATCTTAAAATTTTCTTGAAGTAATCTCTCATAGCTTGAGATTACCAAATCACACTAATAATTAAGAACTTTGAATATCCATTTATTTAATTAACCTGACAACTTTTGAATTTTTGTGGAATTAAAGCATTAGAAATAAATATACATAAATTTTAAAGCTATAAAATGGTTCACAAATTTCTTAGTAGAGGGCAAAAATGCAAATTCAATTTCTTGAGTGCTGGCCTGATAAAATTTCATAATTAAAAATGACAAGGTTAAATGCAGGCTTATCATATTATATATAAAGAGTAATACAAGGATGACTATTAGCTTCTTACTCCTTCAGTCAAATGATTTAACTTGATAGATAAAAGTAAAAATTAAAACTAATTAATTTTCTTTCCTTTTAATTTTAACATAACCTTTTCTTTTTTTTTTAAATTTCAACACCATATTTTTTAAAAATATTTTATACATCTGTGATTGTAAATATTTTTGCATTATTTTCACATGATATATCATTGCTGAATTGTATTTGAAATATTTAGAATGGGACATTACACACTAGTGTAAATCTGAGTGTTTTCATTTATTTAACCTTGACCTTTATAATTTAAGAAACTACCTAACCACTTGTTTGTCTAAACTTGTTACATAATTATCTTTCAAAAAATTATTTAACTTAATGAAAATAATATATTTATTTAAAAACACTTTTCATTAATTAAATAATTCATTTAAACATTTATAGTTTTAACAAGGCTGTAAACCTTAGCAATGAGCGTCTGAAAAAATCGTCACTAGGGACCTCTGTAGGTCTTTAAAACACATGCTTACACTATGAAGAAAAGAGAGAAAGCATGTGTTTTAAAAACCTACAGAGGTCCCTAGTGACGATTTTTTCAGACGCTCATTGCTAATGTTTACAGCCTTGTTAAACTATTACTGAAATAATAGTGAGCGTTTAATAAAATTTATAATTAAACATTTATTAACTTTATTTTACTTAAGAGTTTCTTATTATAATTATTGTTATTTGAGATTATTATAAAGTATTGTTTTCATTTTTTTTAAAAAAATAATTAATATTTTATTAATTCTCAATCTTACTTTATATACATGCACTCAAAACTTTCTCACACACATGTATTTTAAGAAATAATAATCTACTGTTAGATAATAATAATTCAACTCCTTAATGCAACCTATTAAATTCAAACCTTCTAATTTAATTCAAATACCATAAAGTTAATTAACACTTTGTTTACACATTGTTTTAAATATTATTTTTAGAAGCATTTACTGCTAAATAAACTATAAATAAAACATTAATATATATTTAAATAAAACCATATATATATATTGTAATGATGAGTTACAACCCCTGACTACCCCATCCAATGTTTCAAGTACTCTGCCAATTGGAGCCACATAAACATATTTGTTTAACCAAAAAATTCCAAGCAATTTATCAATATTAGCATTTTTCATTTCCAACATATATATTTACAATAAACATTTTTTTTTATTTTAAAAGAAATAATAAAAAACTTTAAACAATGAGGAAAAACTTATATGTATATTAACACTGAAATAAAACATGTGTTATGTGTCACTAACCAAAAAAAAAAAAAAAAACTATATCAAAAACTTGTACATAAACCTCACAAAACAATGACTGAAATTAAATTTAATCACATAGCAAACAACTGTAGAAAAGAAATTTAAAATGTTCACAAATTATTGTTTTCATCCCTACTATATATATATATAATATGTCTGCTTAACAATGGAAAATGACAAGGTTCATATATTTAAAAAAAATCTATGTGCAATCTAAAAGTGGTATTAATTATTATATTGTCTTCTGCCTTTGAATATAAAGCATTTTTTTTCTACTTGAAAAGAAATTTGAATAAAAAGATATATATATATAGTATTCAGAATTATCAAAAGCTGAACTTGTAAAGCAACCATATAAATTGGAAGAAATAATTTAAAAAAAAAAGATTCTATTATTTGCTGATTAAGCAACTTCAATTGTATTCACGTTGTTACGTATGTGTATAATTAAAATACACATACACACAAATGTTATATTCACCAGTTATAATACTCACTGGTGAACAATCTATGCAGTAAGCTAACACTTGCCCTGACTATATATGCATACAATAATTTATAATCACAAAGACTAATGCAGGTAGAATAAGAAAAACAGATTTAATTATAATACAGTAATATATACATATTTACACTAATACATTAAAACAATCAATCTATTTATATTAACAAATCCAAAGGTATACCAAAATAATAATGAAAAACTATGTGACCTACTTTATAGTCCCTATGCTGACTCTTGGACTTTCGGAGGCCAGCTGTCTGCTCTGGGGCTACCATGCTAAATAAGCAATGTTCAGCACCTTTCCCAGTTAATCTGCATGGGTAGAGCTCCCAGTTTTTAGTGTCCAAATGCTTTACTCTTTCACTCATTTTTCCAGTCTTGATTTTCTGGATTTGATTGGTCAAATCTTGTCCATCCTGGTCAGAACAATTCCTCCCAGTTTACCTTTTGGCTTAAGTTTTACTTTGATTGATTACCTTCTGCAGTTCGACTGCTTTTTAATTAATCATCTTGTTTATCTGCAAAGTTCCTTCATTAATTAATCTTCCTATCTAAAAGGATTTGTTTACATGTTGTTTTAGAAAATAACACAACTATTAAAATATAATATTATTTTAAATGAACAAAGTATTTTTACCTTCATATATATATATATATATATATATATATATATATATATATATATATATATGTAAGTATATATATATATATATATATATATATAACTTACATATGTATATGCAATAAATTATACCCATACATACATTTAAATATTAAATCCCTATTTACAACAATTACTATTATTATTTTGTGTGTATGTGTATTTTAATTATACACATACATAACAATACTTCTCCCAAGTTTGAAGATTATTTGTTAGTCTTCAAACTTAAAATATAATCATTTAAATATTTGGGAGGGTTTATTTTCCTTTTTAATCATTGCCATGAATTATTTTCCATTTGTAGTGGTGACTTCTCTGCAGGCAAAATGTTTAATTGAAAATCAGTTTGAGTGGTGCAAATTTCCGGTTTATTATTATTTTTTAGAGTCTCATCGGTTTCTGTTGTGCCAAAATTTGGAATCCAGTTGTCACTTTCATTTCTCCATTGCTGGTTCACATGTTTTTTTAATATCTTGCCATCACCCATGTGAACTGTAATGACTTTTTTTGACAGATGTCGAATAACTTTCCCTGGAAATCATCGATTTTTTAGTGTGTTCTTTACCCACACTCTCTCTTGTGGCTGGAATTTATATGAACATCTCTGTTATTTGTCTCATTGATTTGTTGGCACTATTTTTGCAAGTTTTCTTCACAGTTTTCTGCCTAAATATATTTCCGCTGGTGATTTTCCAGATTTGACCACTGGGGTAGAATGCTGGTGGAGAAGAGCAGTCAATACAGCTTTGTCGATTTTCATTTCGTCCATCTTTTATAGCTGACTTGAGGCTTTGCACTGCTCTGTATGTGTATAATTAAAATACACATACATACAAAATAATAATAGTAAATGTTGTAAATAGGGATTTAATATTTAAATGTATGTATGTGTATAATTTATCACATATACATATGTAAGCTATATATATACGTGAAGATAAAAATACTTCATTAATTTAAAATAATATTATACTTTAATAGTTGTGTTATTTTCTAAAACAACATGTAAACAAATCCTTTTAGATAGGAAGGTTAATTAACAAAGGAACTTTGCAGATAAACAAGATGATTAATTAAAAAGCAATCAAACTGCAGATGGTAATCAATCAAAGTAAAACTTAAGCCAAAAGGTAAACTGGGATGGACAAGATTTGACCAATCAAATCCAGAAAAAATGAGTGAAAGTGTAAAGCATTTGGACACTAAAAACTGGGAGCTCTACCGATGCATTTGAACTGGGAAAGGCACTGAATGTCGCTGATTATGCCTGTCAGGAACTGTTCAAAGAGAGCTTCGTCTAAGTAAGAACCGTACATGCAGTCTTTAGCTAATACTCACAGTGCACAATCAAAATCCTTAATCGTTTCATTTCTAGCTTGCAGATGATGGCGGAACTGTAGTCTAGCAATGTGACATGAAAGAATGGGGTTAAATAATTACTGAATTGTTTTTTGGAGTCACTGTATGAGCATTGCTCAGGGGTTAAAGGCACTACTAACTGATTTGCGATTTCTATAACCGCTTTACCCGTGAAACATAATATGGTGGCTATTTTATATTTATCATCTTCAACTCTATTAATAAAAATAAATTTTTCTATGTGTTCAATATACAATAGCCAACTGATCATCTCATTTATGTCGAATTCACCAATGGCTATATGCAATTTATTTATTACACCCAAATATTGTACTTAAAAAATTTCTGCTTTGTATAAATGTCGAATAACAGCAATTGTAATACACACTACTCTAGCTTTATTAGGTTCAAACTGTCGACTGTGTCAAATGTTATATCCTCCAGTTATAATACTCACTGGTGAACAATCTATGCAGTAAGATAACCCTTGCTCTGACTATATATGCATACAATAATTTATAATCACAAAGACTAATGCAGGTAGAATAAGAAACAGATTTTATTATAATACAATAATATATACATATTTACACTAATACATTAAAACAATCACAATCTATTTATATTAACAAACCTGAAGGTATACCAAAATAATAACAAAGATCTATGTGACCAACTTTATAGTCCCTATTCTGACTCTTGGATGTTCGGAGGCAAGCTGTCCACTCTGGGGCTTCCATGCTAAATAAGTGATGTTCAGCGCCCTTCCCAGTTCATCTGCATTGGTAGAGCTCTCAGTTTTTAGTGTCCAAATGCTTTACACTTTCACTCATTTTTCCAGTCCTGATTTTCTGGATTTGATTGGTCAAATCTTGTCTGTCCTGGTTGGATCATTCCCTCCCAGTTTACCTTTTGGCTTAAGTTTTACTTTGATTGATTACCCTCTGCAGTTCAATTGCTTTTTAATTAATCATCTATTAAAGTATAATATTTTAAATTAATGAAGTATTTTTATCTTTATGTATATATATAACTTATGTAGGTATATGCGATAAATTATACACATACATACATTTAAGTATTAAATCCTTATTTACAACATTTACTATTATTATTTTGTGTGTATGTGTATTTTAATTATACACATATCTAACACACATATTAATAATAAAATACAATAAATAACTGTGTTGTTATATAGAAATATTGCCACTAAAGAGTTAAAAAGTAAATAAACCAATAGATGTATAATATTATCTTTATACCATGGTTGCTTGCTAAACAGTTCATACCATAGAAAGAAGCACACCATCAATAAAGCTATGAAAGCATAGAGATTTCACCTTCCCATTTACAAGAAACCCGAAGAACATCTTTTGCCTTGAATAAAATGCCTAATAAAACCCAGAAGAGAACAATTGAAAAAGATCACTGCCTTTTGATCTAGACAAGAGATTGCCACTCTTTGAGAGAACAGTATTTCCTCTTCATCCATAGGAATTTATCTGGCAAATAAATAGTTTCCAGCAGACTCATCAAACTTTAATTAATATAATGGGATAAAAATTGTGATTTATGTTTTATCATTTTTTTCTGTCTATTGTAAATTTTCTGTATATTTTCGTTTCTACACTTGGAAATAAATGTGTTATAATTTTGGAAAAAAATATTTATGAGAGTAAGAAGGGGGGGGGATATTAGATATAACTAATTTTTTTTATCTTTATTTGTATAAAATAAAAATTTACATCAGTTTTGACCTCCCCATCCTACTGACTTTTGACAGCATAATGTGAAATGAGAGGTAAGAGATTTCAATATTATCTCACATTAAGCAATACACTAGATTATAACAGAGTTTATTATTAATTAAGCTTACTTATATATTGCTTTTGTATAGATGATTTAAAACCATTGATCTATCTGGACATCACAGATTTATTTATGGTTATATATATATATATTAAATTAACCAGATAGAATCACGACCACACACACACACATATATATATATATATATATATATTGAACCAACCTCCTCCGAACAACCAATAATGAAAATACTACAACTAACTACTACTTCTATTAAACACTTACTACCTTCAAGTCTCTTAATGATATAAAACTTACAATTTAAAATTTACTACTTAAGCTTATGGGAAATAACAAACACCAAGCATTGACAAATAAAATATTATCTAATATCTTATTAAAATTTTGTCCTCCTAGATTTCCCTTTCAGAAAATGCTTGGTTTTCAGGTAAAGTGTCAACTATAATCAATAGCGAACTATCAATAACATTCAACACTCGACTACCAAATATACGCTGATCAAATAAACACTTTATTTTTATTTTTAAAAGAAGAAAGAAAAATCCCTTAGATGCCAGCTAATTACATTAGAATTAGCATGTCCATTTGATCAGCATAATTTGATACCTGAAAATTCCTGTTAGCTCAACCTGTTCCAACCACCCACTAAATAGACAAAACAAAAGGTATATCTTAAACACTGCCTCTTCTAAGCTACTACAATTTTTTTAAAAAACTAAAATAATTTTCCCTGAACCATTCAAAAATAATACTTCAATCCTTTAAAGCTAATAATAATAACATTATACTGAATACTAAACATTTATAGATTTAACTTAGCGAATCTTTTCTGAAATACTATTATTAATGATTAGATTTTTTACCTCCTACACTTATTAAAAAAATAAATATTTATACTTACCCGTACATATCAGAAACAAACATAAATGTTTTAAGAAAAATAATTTAAGTGTTTTTATATATTATTTTAAAATAAATTAATCGTTTTATCATATAATGAGACACACACACTTTTTTTTAAAGATTAAAATAAGCATTTTAATATATTACTTTAGCAAATAAATTATACATGTTACATCATATTTTATTTTATCTTTTTTTAAGTTTAAAAAAAAAAAATCAAATCACACATACATGCATGTCATTGTTTCAAAAATATTATTTAATAGAAGCTGCTTTTACGTATTTTATTATTGCAAATATTAATTTTTTGAAGTTTAAAGTTTTTTTTTTTTTTAAGTTTAATTCAAAAAGTTCAAAGTTCTTTTAATAAAGTCTATCTTTATTTAAAAAAAAAATTGGGAATGTTTAGATATCAAAGTCAAATAATTACCTAGGTTTTAAAATACGACAGAAACAGCATAATGTAATTATTTCTTAACTCATCAATGACTGGTAAAATGATTCTTCCATAGATCCTGTGATTTGGTATGATTTTCATGGCTGGTTTGGCATTTCTGCACTCTGCTGTCCATTTAATCTATTTCAACATGATTACTTTCCGAACTAATCGCAGATCTTAGATGTGTAGAGAGCGGCTTTCAGTCAACTGCAAATACATTGTTTACTTCAAGAAATATTTATTAAAATGAGAAAGTGAGACCCAGAATGAACAAAAGTTGAGCTATTTATACTGTTTTAAATAATGGAAAACTTTATTTAGCAGCAGCGTTGATCTCATGAAATAAAATCAGCTTCTGTGTCTACTTTTATTAAAAATTACATACACACATGCACATGTATTTATTTATTTATTATAAGATAAAACAAAATTTCTTTATTATTTTATTAAAATTCATTTAAAGAATATTAAATCATTTATTTATTACAAGCCTTTGTTCTTCTTTTAAACAAAAAAAATCTTTTATTTTAAACAGCTTATTATTTTAAACAGCGTTTACAGTTTATTTTATTTAATACAAAATTCCCCCTCCTCCCTGCTCTTTAGTTTTTACATTTTATTCTTTTAATATTAATTTTTTATATTTTTAAAACATGGGACTCATACAATTACTTTAATATCAATGTACTTCATCTTTGTAAATAATTGGTCAAGTGCATGAATTTCTACCATTGGGTTGAGGGTAAGGACTTTATTTTTTTATAAATATCATTATTAGATATCAATATGGTAGAATCTCATCTTTGACATAACAAATAACATGTGTCAGATTGAATTATTATTTGTATTTTATATTTTTGTTAATCAATAAATGTTAATATAATTTATTACGTTAATTTGGTCTCTAGCTCATCATTATTTTCATATCCACCATCAGCTTTATAGCTCTTCATTATTCACATACCCAGTATAAAAATTATAATCTTAATTATTTGAATACATATCAATATTATCCTATTATTTTAGAGGGAATAAATAGACATAATGAAGTTGATTATTATAACTTTTAATACATATACATATACTGAACATAGACATTTTGTTTTATATCATATGAGATTTGTATATGTTTATAGGATTTTTGTTAATCAATTACTCCCTATATACAGGTACAATAACTGCTATTAGTGTGATTTTCTTCTCTGATAAGAGAGTCCAAGCAATTTTTCCTGAGTTTGAATACTGTCGTATAATGTGGTTAGAAAGAAATGAGAATTGGATGAACTGACCCAAATTGTATCTAAGTTAATAAAACATTTAGAGCTAGTCTATTGGAAGTAGATACAATAATAGGTTATGTATTTTAATGTGTAATCACTTGCATCCTATCCAAAGACCCAAAGTTCAACCATAGTAAGATGCTCTCCCCCTATCTCCTGCGAAATCCACCAGCCTGTTACAAGGTATATATATATAAATTTATTCAGTATATCTACTTTAAAACATTATACCCTAAGATAATATTTACTTTCATTTAAACAGTTAAATTTAAATTCAATGCAACTACAAACAAACTAAATAATATTTCTTAAATGATTATTAACAAGCATATTTAATAAATTGTTTTATTTACAATAGAAACATTTTATTCATATCTATAAAACTGAATTAGAACAAAGTTATCTGAGGACAAGCTTAGTTTTATTTAAGGAAAAATATTATTAATTATTATTATAAGTTATATTTAACTTATATATAGTAATGGATTAAATAAAATATAAGAGCATAACTACTCTCAGGATTCTAAATTATCATCAAGTCCATAAACTAAGCAAGCCAAAACTGTAAAGTAATAAATAAATATAATGTAAATAAGATCTGGCATTATGATTATTTATAATATAACCTGCAAACATTTATAATTTATTTAGCATCATCCAAGTTAGATATTTGGTGTACAATCAGATGAATGTGATTGATAAATCCTGTTACAGTGATATTAGGGCACATAGTATGTGCAGGTATATACTATGAATGCTTCAGAGTTTAATATTAGGAGATTAAGATAAGTGTAACACAATAAATATATGTAATAAACCCAAATGCAATATCCATCAATGATAGATTTTTGCATTCACTAACAAAATAAAATTAGAGAACTAAAAATAAATTCACAGATCAATGACATCATGGGAAATGATAACATAATAATATACAAACTATTCATTATAATAATTATAATTAATACATCAAATAAAATATTAAATAAGATAAATCAATAAATATACATTCCTTATCTACTTCCAATAACAAATTTATAATTTTGACATGAATATTTTAAATATTTTAATGAGACAAATTGATTGACTATTAAGCAACAGCATTTCAAAATCTTTTCCTAGTATTTATTTTTGTATGATACTTTAATTAATTTCATGTGTATCATTTATGATTTAAATTGTGTTTTTTTTATTAGATATTATATTTGCGAAACATAGCACACATATATCACATTATGAATAAATGATATTTAACTCTGCCTATATAATAAAGATTTAAAATGCATCTATATTTCCACTTTGCTTCGAATCATACATCTTCCAGTTATATTATATTTGTGAAACAGAATAGAAGTATTTCTCAGCAAGAGTTGACAATAACTAACTTTTATCCAAAATAAAGTTTAATAATATATCTGTAATCTGCCTTAAGTTTTACCTCTTTAGAATATATTAAAATTAATACTTATAATTGTATTTGTTGATTAAATGTTTTATATCTTTATTATATTAATAGAAATGGTTCAACTAAAACAAGCATTTTTATAATTAATTTGCATATGCATATTAAACATAATTTTATATTTTTGTACTATTAATATTGCTATAAAATGAATGCATCTGGAAATAATTTTTCTAAAATAAAAACAATAATATTACCATTTTATATTCATCTTGGATAGCGCAATTCAAAATAAAATTAATAGTTGTTCTTATCTTGTGGCCCACAGTGATCCCATGAAGCTGATACCTTAACCTTTGTAATGAAGCTTATGAGATCTTTCGTTGATGAATGATGACACTCTAATTCTGTTATTTTTAATGCTAGGATAGTTGTATTATAGTCAATAGTTAGATTTTTAAAAGTTCTGTAAGATTCTGCCCTCTTTTGAATTATTTTACAAGTAAAAAATCAATATAAATACCCAAATATGTCAAAGAATAGCAAAGCTCTGCCTTCTCTTGAATCTTATTGGCTGTGTAAATTTGACAACAAAAAAATGTCTGCCAAAAAGTAAAGAGTTACGTTCATATTTTGTTTTATTTTGAAAATGATAAATGAATGTTTTTTTGAGTATTTTTTGATGAATTATAAACAAGTTTGATAAAACAGGCTAAAAATGCAATTATTTCAGAAAAATATTTAAGATTTTAGTAAAAATATTTAAGATTTTAGCAAAAAAATATTTACTTTTCCATAATGTAAAAGTGAAAAAAAAAACAATTTATGTCAGCAACTCTTTTTAATTGGATTACTATATTTTACTTTACATTTGCCACTACAAAATATTTCTACAATAAATAAATAGAAATTTATTTTTGAAAACACTTTCGTTCACTTTCATAACCTGACAAATTATTAATATACTTTTTACAAATGAAACTAAAGTAAATATCATATTAAAAGGTAAATATATTTTAACAAATGACTGTCTTTAGTTTGTGAGTTGACCAATTAAAAGCTTTGACTTTTACCTCAGATGACCAGTAATATAATTAGCAGTCAAAAGGTTAATAGTTGACTGGATTCATTAGTAATAAATTTAGCTTTAAATCTCTGACTTTAATTCTAAACAATATTTTTTTTCTTTCACTTTCTTGTTGATTAGAATTATAAATTACAATATCTAATAAGAAAAACAAAAAAACAAGTTAAAAACATGCTAATGCTTGTACTTATGTCAACAGATGGCGTTCTACTAAAAACACCATCAAGCGTATGTTTACATAAACATCAGAGCAAGCATTCAGTATCTCTAACTTTAATTCCACTTCCAGATCATGATTTCAAGCTATTTTCTATCATCAGTGAAAGACAGGAATAAGAAACTATATCTAAACACAAACTCTGAGCGTTTATGAAACAGTTTAAGTTAATTTATCACAATACTATTCCAGGTTAGATTTTTAATCATGAAGAGAGAGTTGCATTGAATAATTCCATTATTTTATATTAAATCCTTCTTCCAATATCCTGGGAAATATTATAGAGCAGGAGGGATAAATCCCTCCTTCTTAATTAATCCATAGCAATTAATGTTACTTAAAATGTATAATTATTATGGCAGCTCTGTTTTAAAAATGGGAGATTTTGTTCAGTTTTATGTATTCTTCTCTATACTTTATCAAAAATGTGCTATTTTACCCAGTAGGCAATAATTTCACTAAATATTACTAGTTTTCTCACCTTAAGTTTTGCATTCTTATAACTTAATTAATTTACATAAATAACACAAATAAAATTTGTATAAATTATGACAATAAACAAATAATAATGTAGAATGAAAAATATATTAATTTTAGATGCAATATTTTTATTCATTTGCATACTTTTTAATATATAATCATTTATTTATTATAATACACACACATATTACATATTGACCTGTTATTGATTTTTAGCCAATATGAATTACCTTTCCCTATTAATCTAAAATACACATACTTTTTTTAATTCAACTTCTAAAAATTGAATAATTTTAGATTCAAATTGGTTAAATGTAACAAAAAATTAAAAATAATGTTAATAACTGAAGAAAAATATAAAAAAAAAAACTTTAAAAAAGAACCAGTGGTAAAACAAAAGATTTGTCATGGTGTCATTATTCACTCGGTAGCTGTCAAAATAATCTACTTTTCTGAAAAGCTATCATGTTTTCAACTTATTTTTCTTGTAATATTAAAAATTTTCCAAATCAAACTTTATATTTTGATAAAATAATGTAAAATCCTATTTATGAATGTATAAAATCATGATAGATATAATTATTTACTTCAAAATACAAATGTGTAAAAGATTTCATTTTGATTTCTTTAGAAATGCCTATTATTCAAATTACAGTTGTTAGGTGTCAACAACTAGTCATGAACAATGATTACTTTCACAAGCTTATTTTTCTTGTAATATTTAAAATATTTCGAATGAAACTTTATATTTTGATAAAGTAATGTAAAATCTTATTTGTGAATGTAAAAAATTATAATAAATATATTTATTTATTTCAAAATCAGTTATGTATGTGTAGAACATTTTGTTTTAGTTTCTGACTTTGTAATTTAGAAACACCTACAGTACAATTTCCAGATTTGGCAGGCATCCAATCAGATAAAAGAGACTGGTCTAATCACCACTATCCAGCAAAGAAAATTGATTTTTTTCCAAAATATAATGCTATATGTGGACATTTTTAGAACTACAATTTTAAATTTTAAATTTCCTTTAAAATAAGCCTATAATGAAGAAATTGCGATCAAAATTGACCAATAGATTGTGCATGTTCTGTCCAAAATTTATAAATAACATTATTGGCTATTAAAATAGCAACATGCACTAATTATATATACCACAGAAGGGGTTAAGTATACTTTAAATGATTTTTTTAACAATAACAATATGAATGTATCTTTTTTTTAAAAAAAAATATTTGAAATAGTTTCCACCTTTTATATAAACTATATAGATTCAACACACGCATACACGCACACACACATATATATATATATATATATATATATATATATATATATATATGTTTAAATACCAATTATAATTGGTTTGATCTTTCTCTTGCATTTTCTCTAAAAAAATTAAAATTAAGAACAAAAAATAATAATTTCAAAAGTATCTATTTCAGTTTTTAAGCATGGTATACTGTTGTTAGAATGGCTAATGAAGTCTTATTTGCAGAATATGCAAATCTAGAGTAATTTCAGCTAGTTTTGTATTATTTACTACTAAGCAAATATTTTATCTAGCGCCGTGCTTGCAATTATATTTCATTCCAATATCAGCCTAGCTTGAAAGGCTGATATTGGAATGAAATTATTTACTACTGAAAATGATGAACAGATTGGACAAGTAGAATTAATTAAGAGTTTTTGGAAATGCTTTTGAAGTCCTGGTGTTGATTTTTTCTTCAGGATGTGGATATTTGATTATTATGACTCTTCTTTTACATATGCATACTTATGTTAATGATCTCCATTGATGTAATTTGGCAGATAACATAAGGAGAGTGAAATTTTGGATAGCTGACATTTAATAACACGTCTTAATATCCATGTCAACTTTAAATTAAAATTTTTCCTTATTCAAATGATACAAAGTTAATTATAACAAAATTTTGCTAGTCTACATATATGCATAGATAATAAGGATAATAATAATAGTGTCCATGATGCCTTTTTACTTTTCTCTTTTTGTGACAGCCATTTTCTTAGTAATTTTTAAATTATACAACTTCTGGGGAATATCTTATCCCACCTTAATTGATAATTATCAGATTCACACACAAATAATATGAATTTTTTTTTCAACTTTTTTTTCGAAAATTATACCATCCAATTGAAGATATTAATTATAGAAAATAATAATAATACTAATAATTTTAAAAATAAAAATATTTTAAAACATTTACAAAATTATATATATACATTATAGACCTGTTTTTCAATTTTTGCAAACAGATCCACAAACACACCTGTGGCTAACTTTACTATTAATATTTTTTTATAATATCTGTTTAATATAATTCATTTATCTTTTTTTATATTGTCTTCTCGATAATTTTAAATAAAATGTTAACCTTAAAAGTGTCAAAAACAATAATACCAATAAAATTGAAAATTGAAATATTGTTTATATTTATAAAATTAATTGCAACACGTGGCAAGTAGATATAATAAACATCTCCATACTTCCCCATTCTTTTTACATTCATATAAATAAAGATATAATAAAAGACAAATGACCCCCAAGATACCTTTCGTGCCAAACATTTCTACATTTATTCTTTAAAATAAAGTAATTTAAAAATGTTTGAAAAAAATAATAAGCTTTTTTCCTTTCGTTCTCTTTTATTCTGTAACTAATCCTTACAATATATATATATTGTAAATTGTAACCTATGAAAAATCGAGAATCTACTAAAAAGCACTGCCAATTGTTTGAGGCCAAATTGTAAATGGGAAACGAGAAGTTCTTCCAGATGACTAATCCCATTGTTGGGCGAACTAAATCATAATCGAAAAATGTGTCGTCTAAAATAACTGACACAATATCACTAAACTCAATGGATTTATAAAAGAAATGTCATATGCTAAAATAGATTATTATGAAAATACAAAGCAACATTATTAATAATCAAGAAAAGGAGAAATCTCAACTTACTAAAATACATAAAAGACTTAATATTGTGAGCATATGCCATTGAAGTTACATCAAAATTTCTTTCAACTACAAATATCTACTCGAGTTATCACTTAATCCATCTTTTCAGTATCTTATAAGCAACTAATTTCTTTTATCAGATAAATACTTTATTCTTGTAAAATCTCAAATGTTCTTTAAAATCAATGCCACATAGTTTGAATTTACTTTTTTCATTATCAAAGTATATTTAAATAATATAGCCCGTTAAATTAGCCAGGATATCTCAGGGTAATATGATCTCACTTAAATTATAAAAAATAAATTCTTTTAGAAACTTCAAATTTATTCTACATGGAATAAAATCCTAGAAGATAAAATAAATAAGACATACACATCCCCTAAGCTAATGATTTATCATAATTATAATAATAATACTATTGCTATCTTAAAAAAAAATATGATAACTTATTTTTAGAATAAGATAATGAACAATCTAATATTACACTCAGATATTAAAAATAGGCAAGGGATTTAATAGCCATTCTTCATATTCCAGAAATAAATCTATTGAAACATATTTTAAATATGAAATAATTTCTTGTACAATTAAATTTTATAATAAAATAATAAGTATGATCTTCAAATATAAAACTTATTTTTAAAATAATGATGTACATTGATTTAAAATAAACCATCAGAATAGATGTTCTACTAATGCGTATATAATTCAATAAAGTGACTAATTAGTTTCAAAATTTATGTACTTTTTTAGCAAGTAAATTTGAAATAATTTATATTTTATTAATGTTTATACTTCTAATCAATATATGGAATGATTTCTGATTGTCGAGTGGAATGATGTGAACAAACAACTATGAAAAATTTCTTAAATAAGAAATACAAATATTTATACTATAGAAAAACAAATATAAAATTACAAATATTTCATATTTGAGTTCACATAGCCAAATGCTTTCACAACGTTACTTCTTCAAAATTACGACAGAAGGATTAAAAAAATTAGATCATATTTTACAAAAAAAAAAAAAAACAATCAATTGGATTAAACAAAAATAATCCAGCAAGTTAAAATAAACTTTCTATTGTTTAATCATCAAAATGTTCACATTTATCAATGCATTCATAAAATGATAATAAACTTCATATAAGTAGTATCTCTTTTTTGAATATTTAACATATTGAACAATAATATCTTACAAATCCAGAGTCATAAAGGAGTAATAAAACAGATGTTATATTATCTTTTTGTGGCTAAATACACTTTAAAAAATTATAATTAATTATTTATTGTATTTTGTCCTCAATATTAGCCAAGCTAAAATATAGGAATTATACATTTACATTGAATTATTCACAATTAAGTCAATCGAGAATGCTATAAAGGTAAATTAGGATTCATTAATATCTTGATAAAACAAGTAAAATGCCAGATAAAGCCATGGTAAAATATTATATAAGTTTTATTAAACATACTATAAACTACAGACTAAATCCATCTTCAAATAATTAAGTAAGACAAAGTAAAGTATGAGGACATTGCTCATAAAAAACACCTAATTTTAAGAGCTAATAAACGAATCTAGAACTTTGTCTCTAGTCAAGAAAATAAAAAAAATATGCATAACGGTGACAAAAATATTAAATAAAAATTGTCTTAAAATAGAGAGAAATCCTAAACTACTATTTTCAAAATATATGCTACAAGCATACAAACATTAGAAAGACAATAAATAACAAGAGAAAGACTAATCAGGAAAATAATAAGAGAAACTAACATCACAATCTCTAAATATACTAGTATATATAGGCATTCCTAAAACAGAGACTAAATATATTATTTATAACAAAAATAATATAGGTAACAAATCTGAAATATGATAAATAATAATAACTAATGCCAAATAAGTTTCCATTAGCATTAGGCAATGAATAAGCAAAAATAAATAATCGAAACATACATCTACTTATTCAGATAACAACATGACAATATACATTTATAAAAAAATAATTCATATGTAAAAGTGAAACACATACTATTCTAAAATATGGAAATATTATAGATTGCTTTCCTGAGAACTGTTAACTTAGAAAATCATACACAGTGAAAATAACATGTATCTTAAATAAATCATGGTATGCAAAAATCATAAATACAAAATAAATTCAATTTTTTACAAAAATAAGTAAAAAATAAAGTAAATTCATTTTGTTTTCTTTATCCCATAACCATTACAATGAAACATGAATAAAAATGTTGGCAAGAAAATCTTGTGAATAGCAAACATATTCATCATAAAACATAATATAACTTTAATATCAAAATCTCTACTATAACTATGAAATATGAAAGTGTTTCCAGATATTCTTAATGGAAATATTAGAAATTGTACTAGCAAGAAATAAAATACATTTATGGCTTTTCATTAAATACATCCATGAATATAAATCATGGTACTGGTTCATTATTTTGCAATAAATGTCACCATAACATTTTTATTTCAGTTTTTTAAAAATTAATCTACCAAAAGAATTAACTTATTGTAATAAGGAAATTATTTTGTATTACAATGCTTTTCTAAATCATATTTATCAAAAATTACAAAAGGATTGAACATGAGAAAAATACTTATATCTAAATGTCACATTTATAACCACAGCAATTCATATTTATACCTACAGCAATCTCCATAGTAATGTGCAAGAGAACAAACTACCTCTTAGAATTTAAAACATTATTGCAGACATTTATAAATTATTTGAATACAGAAAAGTTATTCAAGTTCATTTAAATGTAATGCTATTTTGGAAGATACATTTTATTTTCATTTATAAAATGAAAAACTTTTAAATTATTCCCAATATTTATTAAACAGTTTGGTTCAAGTTGATTTTTTTACTATCTCCTCTTTAAAAATGATTTCTTTCATCCAAGGAGAGCAAACAGTCCTAATAAGTAAAATTTTTTTTGCTGTTTTCAGATAATATAATAACTTTTATTAGAATACACCACAAATACATTTTTATTGAATTTATTATTTTAAACCTTTCTTTTGTAGACCTACATAATATTTTTAAATATCTGATAAGATACACTCTTTATATAAAAATACAGTTTTTAGTCTGAATTAAAAGTCTTTTAATCAAGATAAATAAAATTTGGACCAAATTTAATATGAAATGAGTGCTTTAGATAAAATCTTAGGAAATTATTAACACTTGGAGTGTCACAATTTCTGCTAAGAATTTGTAAATATACTGTGGTAAATTTAATATTTAAAACATACATTTTTGCATGTCTTAAAATATACTATAGTTCTTGCATCATTATAATGGCAATAATAATAACTTTTGAAGTTTTCAATGATAAAATTCTAAGCATTGCAATAACTAAATAGATTTACCACTTAATGCTGACAGATAAGAAAATTTCAATTTCTTTGAAATTTCAATTCAGATAATTGTCAAGATAGTTTTTCAATTATATACGATACTTAAACTAAAAAAAAATAAGGTTTAAATAAAATTATACTTTTAAAATTTAACTGGAGTTTTAAAATTCAACTGCTACAATTAAAAATAAAACTAAAACCAATTGAGGACCTTAAACAGGTGATAATCTCACCTATTCATACTATTAATAATGTAACTATTTTTAATTTTGCACCATTCTCTGATTAGTATAAATCCTGATACAATATAATGAGGGAAGATTGTTAAGTAAAATTTATATAATTAACATTAAATTTTAAAATAAATGAAACTTTTGTCTAGACAATTAGACATTATTAATTTACAACACTTTCTAGTTGCAAATAAAATCATTACTTAAAAATTACAAACATCAGGATAAAAGATAAATATTCTACAATTAAAATTTAGATTACATATTTAACAAAACAAATATTATAAATAATATTTAATACATTTATTTATTGTTGTTTAAAACTAGAGAAGTTAAAGAATAGAATGGTTAAATTGTTCTTTAAAATTAGACATAAATAATATTTAAAAAATATTGTTGAAATTTAAAACTCTCATTTACTCATTTCTTGAGACATTAAACTATCTATTATCTTTAAAATCCTATTATTAATTATTAGCTTGTATTAATTCTTTCTAAGTAAATTCATTTAAAATACTTAACTATACTATTATGTCTTACTTAAAATTAAAATTAATTAAAATATTATAGTTTTAATTTACATACTAGCAAACCAAAATATAGGGTTTAAATTCAGTTTATTAATCTTAAAATTAATAGTCTTTTTGAAAAAATTAAAATGATTAAATCATGACTAAATTAGCATTATTAACTTAAAATGCATTATTTATCCTCTACATTACCATTTATTCAAAAATTTAAAGACTTTAGCATAATAAAGCCATATTCAAGCTTAAAACTTTTATAATTTTAGCTGTGTAAAATGTATTTTATAGCTCTACAACCTATAAAAATTTTGATATAGTAAATTTTAGCCCAAAACTATAATATTATAAAGTATTATTTAAAATATATTTATTGCAGAATAGATCTATATAATTTTTATATGTCTGGGCACAAAAACTTGGCTGAATATTTAGCTTCTGTCAAATATATATATACATATATATTTGATGTATATATATATATATATATATATATATATATATATATATATATTGTAACAGTTTTTGTTATATTTAACTTCTCAATTTCTACTGTTACATCAAGCAAGAAGCAAATACAAACCTAATTAGCTTTTAAGTTTATATTCCTGATTGACCACTGAAAAAATATGCACATATTATTCCAACATTATATTTCCTGGTCAGATGCCCCTTGGCTGCTGGACAAGAGTATTCACAAGGAATGCTTTATTAGGCATCCAGCATTAGAAATATTTATAATTTTTTTTGGATATTATCATTGTAACAGAAGAATATATGAGTATATAGCCCCATCCTCCTTCTTTGTTTATTCCACTTTTCTTCTCATTAGAATGATAAATTTATGTATTTGTACCTTATTGATATAAATCTAAAGTTAACCAAATAAGTTTTAATGACCTAGATTTAATTTGCTACTGTAATTTGTTAGCTTGGTGAAAAAAAGAATTAAGCAAGACAACTATTTTTTAGCAGTAATAATGTGTAATTAAAAAAATTATCGAGTTAAATGGCATAATGAATTCATATATCTAAAATAATAAACAAACATCTAAAAAACTAATCTATAAACATTGAAATACTATAATTATATTACATAATAGCTAATTAACAAAAGTCCAGTGTAAAGTAATTGTTACTTTATCTTAAACAAATAACTTTTCTAGTAATAGTTCTTTTTTTTTTTCTTTTTTATTTATCATGGCACAATTTTAAACTAGTCTATTTCTTTTTTGGTATAAAATAAATCAATACATGCATGTTTTGTAAAAAAATGTTTACCTAGGTTATTAGACATCCAGCACTTTATAGAACATCCTGTGGGAAAAAACCACTTCTTTTGCAGAGATGGTTGACTCTTTGCTAGTCACTCCATCTGGTTGGGTTATTCTTGGTGTGGTCCATTGTAGTTGGTTTAGTCTTGTTTTTTGCTTTTCTGTTTAGGAGCATTCATTTTTTCTTCAGGCATAACAGGATAAATAATAACAATCTATTTAGCAGGCAAGGCAGCAGATGTTATTTCATTGGTGAGTTTGAATTCAAATGGGTAAAGACTGAGAAAACACTCATTTAGGGCCACTAGCCATGTATATTAACAGACATAAGCCTGATAATATTTCTCATAAATGCTAGTCCCATGTTTAGCTATTTAGACAAATCTGATAACAGAAAATCCAAAATCAACTGATTAGTAATCTTGATCTGCCTTATTTATAGATTTTCCGGCTATTGTTTACTGGAATGCCACTAATTAAAAAATATGTCCTTTCACACATTTATTTTTTTTCTTATACAGATCTATTATGAAAATTTTGTATAAGTTTCACATTTAATAAAATTTACATTTAAACTTATCTTTTCTACAATGTTTTTAATATCATAACTTTCTAATACCTTTTTATTTGCCTATACATTTCTAATAACTTTTATTTACCTTTTTTTCAAATAAGTGATTTTGAAAAGAAAAAGAGACATATTTTGTTATATACCCCCTTCCCCTTCTTTTTTGTCTTTCAATTTTATTCATTATTACCTTTCTTTTATATATTTTTCTTTTTTTAAATAAAAGTCTCTATAGCTTTTTAACTAATTTTTGACTAATTATTAATCCTTTCATGGGTTTTATATATATATATTCCCTTTTATTTTTGAAAAATATCACTGACCTAATTCTTGTACTTTCTTTGTTTGTTTCACTTTTACCTTTTAACTAATCTTTTTTTAAATATTATTAATAATAAATACATATGTGTGTGATTACACCCATATATAATCAGCACAATATATATTGTAACGCTATTGAGCATTCATTAAAATTGTTGCCTAAAATTATTGAAATAAAATTCTCATAAATAACATGAATGTTTAAAATTAATAATGAATAATAAAATCAATAAGCTGTCTGTAAATAAGTAAATTAAAAACAAAGAAAAACATTTCATTTAAGATAAATAAATTTATTAAAGTCTAAAGAGTTTTTATTATTGTTAGTTTAAAAAAAATCCAGTTCATTAAAAAAAAATCTATAAAAGTTTAAAAGGTTATTCATTAAAAGTTTAGTGAAAGAAACTTAAAGAGTTTTTTGTGTTTAAAAAAAGTAGTTTGCTAAAAATGATTAATTTATAGTTTTATGGGGAAAATTAAATATAGTTGATTTTCAAATAATTAAAAGTATCTTTTTTTAATCAAGTTAAAGAAAAAGGAAATCTTAAAAACTAAAGCTTGATTTTAGAAATATATATGTGCCTAAATGCCAAGGTGATTTTAAACATAGCTAAATGTAAGCTGGTTGATAAAATAAATATATGCATGCTAAATAATAAATGAAAGTTAAAACACATATATTGTATAATCATAAGAGATGTAAACAATACATTTGCAATGGCTGAGTTCAACAAAAATCCACAAAATAACAAATTTGCAATAGTTACAAAATGAAAAGACATAATTGAAAGTTTATCAAAAGAATGCAATTAAAACAAGAAAGGAATTTCAATAACAGAGATAGTCAGTGGACATAAAAAACCAATTATCAAAATGACAACAGGTCATGATACAACTAGTCCAGTTTTTTATCGGACAAGCAGTTAATTTCAATCTTATTAGTTGAGATCACAATCATATCAGTGTAGTTCAGTCAATCAACCAGTTAGTCTATTATGTATCCAGAATCAATCATGCATTATTAATACTCATCGGAAACATACAATTTTGCTCCAGCCTGAGTCTGATGAAACAGCCAATCTAACAGGAAAAAATAATGCCTGCCTAACAACCTGAAAATCCATTATCAATAACTAACTGTTTTAAAGAAAAATGCCTCAGAATACTAAGCATTAAAGCTCCTCAAGAAATACCTCACATCCAAACTAGTTGGAAAGATTTTCAATTGAAGTAACAACCAGCAGGAAATCCATATTCAAATCCTAGGTAATAAATAACATTTTCCTATTTCCATTTCTAATTAAAGTAGCCATTGCAATAATTTGAAGCTTCCCAGTGGCAATTAATAAATGAACTGTAGCATGCATAAAGAAATATTGATGTGCATGTTTGTGAAATGTCATGTAAGTGCTTTATGATATTTTATATTGACTTCATGTGTTTTTTAAATGACATGTGTAATTTAATGTTTGTGTTATATTTTATTATATGAATTCAGAGTGTGTGCATAGTCATTATATATAATTGACATTGTCTAGTTTAATTAAGTTTCTATAAAAGTAATTAAAACTAGAATAATAAATGTTTGGTTTAAATAAATTATTTTGAAATGTAATATTTGTCGGTCAATTATTTTATCAATAATTAAAGCAATAATTTGTTATTGTATTACAATTGATTGAGCTAGTCATGGGATATTTTCAACACTAGATTATGGGTTTACTGCCCAAACACATTAGTTCTCATAACTAGCTGCTGCCTGATATTTACCTCAAAACAAATAAAGTGCTTGGATAGCAGGGGTTTGACTCTAGAAGTTGAGGTGGGCTATGGTCTGGAAATGTAATCATGTTATGAATTGCATAGATTGGTCTAACTGTGGGTATTGTTGCTAGCTCTGCTATCAATGATATTCTCTGCTCTGCTTGAAGGGCCAGTCCTTTCATGTAATATTTATAATATAAAATTATAAATTTATGATAAATAAGGTTTAAACCCATTAAACCTAGCAAATGGAGTATGCTGGATCATTCTTGCTAACACATATGGCACAATATATATAAACTACATGAATAATAATATATTTATTAAAAACAAATATTTAGTAATTTTACAAATAAGTAAATAATAAATGAATAAACATAAAATTATGTTTAATTATTATGATGACTACCAAAAATAATTGTACGAAGATCAAAATGTATTTATTCATCAGTATAAGTTTACTATTGTATTTTAATTTCTTTTTTTTTTTTTAGATTATATATAACTGATAACATCTAAAAACTACAGTTTGAATGAAAATGTTAATCTATTAAAATTTTAATCATAAAAATAACTTAAAGCCTTATTTCACTTAATTTTTTTATCATCAAAGGGTCATAATGGATTTCTAATGTTAATGAAATATTGAGTTCCACTTCAGTATCAATATGCTTAGTTTGCCAGAACTTTAATGCTTTGTGATATTTAATTCAATGCTTTACATTGTCAATGCTAGAATGCAATAAAAAATAATAAATTTTTCATTCATTTCTGGGCAATTATAAAGACTTAGAAGTAAACAATAACAATGGTAAGAATAAAATTTAATTATTAGAGTTGTCATCCAGAATCATTGAGATTGGTCTCTATTGTAATTTACAAAGACAGAGATAATTTGTACTTATTTTATGATTCATGTAAAAAAACATAATGTATTATATTTTTAAAATTCATTAAGAAACAGTTAGTAATATGAAAAATAATCAGAGATAAAGTTTTTGTTTAAGGTTACTATGACAATGAATGCAGCAGCTCCTAGTAAATCTATGACACAACACATGAAATTATTTTTATTCATTTCTAAATTCCTATATAAGAAGCCTTAAAAATATATAATATTAATGAACATAAACTGATTGTTTTTGTAACCATGATCTTTCAATAAGTGCATTATAATGCATTTGCTACATTTTATTCATTCCTATATTAATAATGTTAAATAAAACTTCAAAATGTGAATACAGATGCATTATAATATGTTTCTCATAAGTCCTTTATCTGTAAAAAAAAATGTTGGTACACACACATAAATAAATACATAATCAGAAAAAAAATTAGTAAACATGTTTTTTTTCATATCTAGTCAAATATGTATATAGTTGTTTTAAAATATTTATATTTTATTTGAACATTTAAACATTCTGCACAATATATTCTCACTGTGGTTTCAATAATTTGAATATTTTTATTTAATATTCACATATTGTATAGTGTAAGAAAGTAATGGTCAATGAAAAATAATATTTCTAACATTCTAGTGGTTTATATGATTTTGGAAATTTTGCTTCTCTGAAGAAACTTAAGAGTTTTTATAAGTGAAAAAGGGTCTAAAGATTATTTAATTAAAAAGATTATATTTAAATACTAATTGCCAGCAAAAGATTTCAGTTATAAAATATAATATTGTTTACATTAAAGTTTTTTACTGACCTTAATAATTAAAGTCTCTAAAATCATTAGCAATAGTAAAAGCCACATATTTGCTCTCTATTTTAAGTGAATATTTTAATTTTTTTACACTTAATTAATACATTAATTTTTTTGTTATTGATATGTTTTTTTAAAAAAAAAACTCTTTTAAATTATATATATATATATATATAATGTTATATATATATATATATATATATATATATAACATTTTATAATAAACATTTTTATTTACTGTCGATTAATAAAGCAAAAAATAATTGTTTCTTAACCATAATTGGGGGTTTATACTTAATAAAATAAAGCATGGGCTGTTCCAGAAATTAATTAATTCAATCCTTGTGTAAAAAACATTCATTATAAAATAATTTTTATTTAATTTTTAGTCCTTATATATTTTTTTGTTATTTTTGTTACTACAATCTAAATTTTAAAGGACATTCACAGTGCATTAAAAAGTGATTCAAATATTATTTTGTTTATCAAAAAAGGTTTTTAAAAAGAATTTTTACAATCATAAGAAAATAAAATTTCATCCACATTAAAGGGTGTAACTTTGATAATCATTTGAAAATCAAATTTGTTTTACTTTTGTTTTAATGGTTCATTAATAATTTTAAGTGTAACTTAAAAAAAATATATAAGCATTTAAAAAAATATACTGTCATGTGCATTACTACAAATTTACTGAATCAGTATCACTGTGTTTGAATTTTGATCCACAAGCCCCTCTACATTATATAAACTAGGGAACTGACATGGGATTTTTTAATTTGTATGTCATAGTATCATTGATTTATATCAAATATTCAAAATTTGAAGGAAATTCTTTTGATTAAAAACATATGTTCAACTTCATTTTCAATTTTTTTTCTAAATAAATAAACAAATGAATAGAGTTATAAAATTAAATAAAGATCTTTAATATAGATTTGTTTCAAGTCATAAAAATAATGCCTTAGGAATTTCTTTTGAAATAAGTTTTTGTTTTAAAGGGGCTGTTTATTATCAAAAAGTTATCAGGGAAACTATTTTGAATGTCAGAGAAAAATATTATATATCATTTTATGTATCCTTCAATCATTTTCACAGCATTATTATTATAGTGATTAAATAATTAGAAACTCTATGGAATTTAAAACCCATAAGAGTTAGATAAACTTTTAAGCTGGAATATTTTATTTCAAACATTTATTATTCTATTACTATATTAAACTACACATTCTTGTCAATTTGATGGGAGTAAAGTATAGTGATAGAGTAATGGACTCAAGACATAATGGATCCTAAATTAACACTCAAACCTTCACTTTAGTTGATAAATATCACAAAAACTTTTCAGAAACTACCTCTACTATTTTTTTAACTTCTACAATTCTTTTAACAAATCTTTCAATATTTCTTTATTTATATATATATATATATATATATATATATATATATATATATATATATATATATATATATATATATATATATATATATATATATATATATATATATATATATATATTAATAAAACAAATTATAAATGTCATAACTTGCTTTTAAGCTTGCATTTAAATAATCACTAGATGGAGCTTACCAATAGCTCTAAACAATCTTTGTTTTATAAATGCTGAAAGAGAAAGAATTCAAAATTTCTATTGTCGATTCTACCTTCAGACCAATTGCTTTCAAGCTTATGACTCACCTCAGTGAAGAACTGTGTCTCTAGAAACTAGATCTAAAACACTAACCCAAAAGTCAGCACTTATAAAACACATTTTTATCAATTTGAACGTCTGAACTTTTCAGACATAAATTTCTTTAAATTCAGCTTTGCAAACCATATAACTATATAGGTCTGAATTCAACTCAGTATCACCATATAGTAATAGTCTCTGCAATTGAAGACATTTATGTATCTGAAAAGTTGAGACTTTCAAATTGATAGAGACGTGTTTTATAAGTGCTGATTTTTGAATTAGTATTTTAGATCTAGTTTCTAATGACCCAACCCTCCACTGATGCGAGCCATAAGCTTGAAGCCAATTGGACTGAAGGTAGGGTCAACAATCAAGATTTTAAAATTCTTTCTGTTGGCACTTATAAAAACAAAGCTTGTTTAGAGCTATTGGTAAGCTCCATCTAGTAATCATTTAAATGCAAGCTTAAAAGCAAGTTACGAAATTTATAACTTGTTTTATTAATTATTATAAGTGTATGATTGATGGCTTTTGTAATAATATATTGCAGAGGCTATTACTATATGGTGAAACTGAGCTAAATTAAGACCCATATAGCTATCTGGTTTGCAAAGCTGGATTTGAAGACCTTTATGTGTCTGAAAAGTTCAGACTTTCAAATTGATGGAAGTGCTGACTTTTGAGTTAGTATTTTTGATGTAGTATATAGAGATCCAGACCTTCACTGAGGTGATCCATAAGCTTGAAAACAATTGGTCTGGAGGTAGGGCAATGATAGAGATTTTGAATTTTTTCTCTTTCGGCACATAAAAACAAAGCTTGTTTAGAGCTGTTGGTAAGCTCTATCTAATTATATATATATATATATATATATATATGATAAACAAAAATGCAAGTTAATATATATATAATGATAAACAAAAATGCAAGTTAATATATATATAATGAAACTTAAATATATTCCAAACAATGGTAAACAATTTATAATATAATAAAAATAAAAACTCATAAAGAAATATTTTCGATTATATTCATAATCATTATCAACTCAACTTTCAATATGGAATCATCTATTACCAAACCAGAAACACATGTCGATTTAAATATCCCACAATTCATTAATTCTAACATTTGCTGACTGTCTGTTTATTATCATATTTTTATACCTATTAATAAAAACTGCCTCTTTAATTTTTTTTTTTCATTATCTCTCTCTTGGCCTAAAATTTTTATTTTGTTTATATCAAAATAAAATTTAAAATTACAATTCCTATCATGATCATAAAAAACAGATTCAGTATATAACTTAGTTTCATTATTACTATTACTATATATATCCTATCATGATCATAAAAACAGATTCAGTATATAACTTCACTTCATTATTACTAATAGTACATATCTGTACAAATGTACAGATATTTAGTAATAGTAATAATGAAGTGAAGTTATATACTGAATCTGTTTTTTATGATCATGATAGGAATTGTAATTTTAAATTTGATTTTGATATAAACAAAATAAAAATTTTAGGCCAAGAGAGAGATAATGAAAAAAGAAAAATTAAAGAGGCAGTTTTTATTATTAGGTATAAAAATACGATAATAAACAGACAGTCAGCAAATGTTATAATCAATAAATTGTGGGATATTTAAATCGACATGTTATTCCGGTTTGGTAATAGATGATTCCATTTTGAAAGTTGAGTTGATAATGATTATGAATATAATCGAAAATATTTCTTTATGAGTTTTTATTTGTATTATATTATAAATTGTTTACTGTTGTTTGGAATATATTTAAGTTTCATTATTATATTATTAATATTAGCGGACATTTTATTTTGTTATAAATATATATATATACACACATGTTGTTTGGAAATGATGTGTCCATAAAAAATTATTTTTTACAAACTTAATTATCTACTCGGTTTACTCTGTATTTTATATTGTCTTTGAAATAATATTTTCAAATTGAAACATTTATTCTCTCCCTTCTTAATAATAAATTACGTTTGAGCTTGAATATTAAAACTAATTCACATAATCATTTTTTTTAAAAGAAAAAAAATGCCATTCATTTTAGTTACTCAAAATTTCCAAGATCAGAAAATAAATAGTATAGTATTAAAATTGCGATTATACTTCTATTTTATACAACTTTTTAGTGTTTAACTTCAAGGATTCAAAACATCAAACAGTCTGAAAAAGTAGTTTTTTGATTAACTACTTAAAATAGCTATCTTTCTTTAATTATTCCAAGTTTCCTAACTTATAATAATAATAATAATAATAATAATAATAATAATAATAATAATAATAATAATAAAAATAATAATAATAATAATAATAATAATAATAACAACAACAACAACGATAATAAAATCGATTTTTTTAATTATTTTTTTAAAAATTAAATCATCTAATAATTAACAAAATATAGATTGTTTTCCAATATTCTTTAAAATTGTTATGTGACTGTGATAAATTGATCATTGATGTAATTAAAGTTTATTAATATTTTAACAAAAATCAATGTTTGCAACAATGGTAATTATATTGATTTGTTCATCTTATTAAAAAGGAAGAGTTAAATAAATTAAAATGAAGCTTCAACATAGGGGAAATAATTTTTAAATTTTTTTATTTAGTAATAATCTTTTTTTTAAGTAATATGATTTTTAAAATCCTTATATATGAGTGCATTTATCTGAATTATATATGTTTACTTAAGATAATATTTAAGCGTGTAAAAAATAAAACAATATGATTAAAGTTATTAGTTTATAATTGTTAATTACTTTCTTAAGACAAAAAATGTTAGCATATCTATATAACATTCTTTAATTTTTGGAATGTAAAAAAGAAAACTATAAGATGTCGATATATATAAGATAATCATTATTGTAAAAAAATGGTTACTATAGAAATAAAATAATGGCATGTAACATTATATGCGCATGTAACATAATTTTAAATAGTTCAAATAATAACACAGAAGAGTAAAAAAAATCCTCATCAAGAATCTTACTGACTTATTGTGAAATTGTCTTTTAGGTTTTTTATCCTTAATCTTATAATTAAAAACACATAAATATAAATTAATTTATCAGTAGGTATATAATAAAATAGTTAATTTATTGAGTATAATTTTCTAAGATTGACTGAAAATCTCGAGTAAAATAAGCAAGTGCATAATTCCAAGGTGCCCAAATATGTAATTGTTTTACAATTTGAACTGCTGACAACTCTTTCTGGTTAATATTATTCAAAGGCAAAGTGTTGATGCATGTTTGTCAAATCCTAATTCAAAGTCTTTTTTTTAATCCTAAATTTTTATGGAAAAATGCTTATATTTTTTAACATTTAAAAAATTTGATATCATAATAATAAACAGCTACTCAAAAATGAACTTCAAAAAATAAACAAAGAAAAAAGAAAGAAGACGGAGAGAGATCTACTCTAAAAAGAGTTTCATTGTCATTATACAAAGCAATCTGTGACTCACAAATATGTCCACACATAGGACATGCTGGTTTCATTTTCTGTCTACTTGATATTCTACAATGTTGCCTTTTAGTTTCAGAAGAAAACCTTTATTTGTGAAATAACTCAATACCATGTCTAATTATAACTCATCAATGTATTATATTTGTTGCCATATCTTACCAATGAAAACAATGACATTGCACTTCTTTAAAATATATTTGAGATATTCCCTTATAATATAGATGGATCTTCCTCTCCTATAAAACTCATATTTAAGTTCACAATAAAATACCTTTTAAAAGATTTTCCATTGTTTATTCATTTTACATGTCCAATACAAAGAAGGTATAATTGTAAATAGTGGACTTAATAGTGTCACAAACCCTAGGCAGACAAACACATTGACTGGGTTTACAATCTTCCTATTGTATTTATAAAATGTTAGAAGCTACCTTAAATGAAATATTTTAATGCCTTTAAATTGTGCCAATAGAGTGCTGGAATTTCACATCCATGCAATAAAATTAGATGAAATAGCTTTATATACAGCTAACATCGTTGCAGTAGTTATTTCTCTATAATAAAATACTCTATTTAAACTTTTAAAAGCAGCAGCACATTGGCATCTGTGTTGGATCTCAACATCAAATTTTATCTTAATCATCAAAGTATTTAAACTGGTTTACATTCTCAAGTATTAATTGTCTAAGCTGATAGTTGCTGATGATTTATCTTTCATCACTGGCTGCTAAAGAATTTAAGCTTTTTGAATATTAATTAATAAATGAAATCTTTGTTATTTTTTTATTTATTATTATTTTTTATATTAAAAACATTAAGAACACTCTGCAAATTATTTTTTCAGCTGGTCTAAAAAATCACAATCATCAGCATACTATCATATCCAAAATCCAAGCAGATGAAATGTTTGTTTTTAAGTGATTTAAATTAAACATTCCACCGTCAAACCTGTATTGTAAATTGATCCTTGTCTGATTAAGTCACATTTAAAAAATTTCAAAGACCACTGTCATAAAAATTGATAACAATATTGGAGCAAGTACACGTTCTTGTTACACCAATTTTCATTTCAAATGCCTAAGATTTTTTATTTGTAGTAATAACACTGCCTCTCAATCTTTCATTTTGAAATTGGATAATACAAATAAAGTCTGGGTAACAACCAATTAATTTCAAACAATTGAATCAAATGCCCTGATAAAACCAATAAATACCATATATAAATCATTTATTTGTTCATGACCCTTTTTCAACATTTATCGTGCAACAAAATTCAAATTTATATAGTGCTTCTTATTTCATTAAAATCACATTGATTCTCTGGTAATTGTTCATATGTGACAAGAAGTAATTTATTCAACAAAAATTCTTATAAGTACTTTTGCTTTAGTGGATAATAATGATATTTCATTGGGTGACACAACTTCTTGAATCCAGATATTTCTAAAAAAAAATTTAATATTTTTTTGATGCAAACATATCACACTCCATATTTTAAAACTTTTCCAGGTATTTTAACAGAATCTACAGCCTTTCCATTTTGAAGATTACAAAGAGCTGTTTTAACTTTATTAAAGATGGATAAGTTTATCCAAATCTAAGTAGTTAAATGGATATATCATTAAAATTTTTATATAATTGCTTGTATTAATATTCAAAAGATGATCAGATTACTCTTTCTACATATTCAAAGTAACATTATCATCATGTAAATGAATGCCATTGTTATATTTAATAGGTTTGTGATACTGTTTTTCAAATCCATGTTTCTTTAAATGCATCAAAGAAGATTTAAATGATTACAATAAGAAAATGCCTGTATATTCTTGTAGTTTTACTCCATTAATTATTTTAAAACGTTTCTGACAGTCTTCATTTCTTTATATTTACTATGAAGTTTCAGATTTAATCTATTATTTTGCTGATCAAAGATTGCCCTATGTTCTTTTAAACATAAACCACTAAAAATATGATCACCAAAATCCAGACATGATTTTTTTTAGAGATCTCAAAATAGATTTATTTGTATCCATGACACTCTGAATAATAAATTTTCATATTTCATTAATATGATAGTTCTGAAGATCTAATTAAGAAAATTTTCTCTTTAATTTCTGTTGAAATTTATTGCATTTAATCAATTTTTCCTAAAAGACAAACATCATTTTTTTGTGAATATGATTGCAATAATATCTGTTTTTTAATGCAACGATCATTTTAGTTCTAAAGTGTACTATATGATCTATCCAACAACCTGTCATAGTGTTATTGAAACATGAATTTCTATATTATTCTAGTTCATAACAATAATGTAATCTATCACTGCTATATTTTTGATGATTATGTTTTTAATAATCATATGACTTAATCTATTATTTATTAAACTCAAATGAAATTATTTATTTTCTAGATGTATCTTTTAAAAACTTGATGTGGCATATATTTAAAAATACAGTTATTATCAAGATGACCTTGATCCAAGTTTTAAATAAAAACTTGAATCTAAATATTTACTTCATATCAACAACAACATTATTCAGAACAAGATGTGGCAGGAAAGTTATTTTATTGAGGAAAAAGGTTATCAGAGATTTGAATCACAAATTTATGTACTTGTTCCTTATAATATATTTGACTGTTTGCCATTTAAAGTTAGATATGTGCAATATTTGATATTTTATATACAGAACGTAAGACCCTAGATTTATTGTACTTGTTGGATTATAATACTTAATTGATTTCATTATTTCCATAAATTTTATTGTACTGATATCAGTGGTCCTTATCATTTTGATTCTTATTATATGGAGCAGTAATTTTTATTCCTTTTCATATCACTCTCAGAAATGAAAGGGCAGCTTTTGATATATATATATATATATATATATATATATATATATATATATATATATATATATATATATATATATATATATATATATATATATATATATATATATATATATATATATATATATATATATATATATATATACTGAAAAAATCAACATTGAGAAAGATGTAAGACAAGGTGATTCCATATCTCCAAAACTCTTTAGAGCAGTGCTGCAAGAAGTATTTTGTGGATTAAAATGGGAAACTAAAGGAGTGAAAGTAAATGGAAAGTATTTAAGTCATTTAGATTTCGCAGATGATGAAGTTGTTTTTGCAAATAATGCTTCAGAGCTTCAGGAAATGTTGCAGGAGTTAGCAGATGAAAGTAGAAAAGTAGGACTAAAGATAAATGTTAAAAAGACTGAAGTAATGTTTAATCGATTTGCTCAAAATATGAAAATAAAGATTGATTATGAAGAATTAGAAGAAGTTAACAGTTACAAATACCTTGGTCAGATTATTAATACAGATGGAAACATAATGGAGGAAATTAATCATAGAATTAAACTTGGTTGGAGTGCTTTTGGTAGAAATAACTTGATACTAAAAGGAAATATGCCTATGTGTTTGAAAAGGATGGTTTTTAACAAATGTGTTTTACCAGTTCTTACTTATGGATATGAGACTTGGACACTTAATAGAAGAGCAATACAGAGACTTCAGACCACTCAAAGGAGTATGGAGAGATGTATGTTGGGAGTAACAAGAAGAGATCGAAAATGCAATGTATGGATATGACAACAAACAGGTGTTACTGACCTTATTGAAAAAATTAAAAGATTGAAATGGAGTTGGGCTGGACATATTGCTAGAAGAGATGATAATAGATGGACAATTGAAATTTTAAACTGGATTCCAAGAGATTGTAAAAGACCCAGAAAGAGACTACATGTGAGATGGATGGATGAAATAAGAAAATGTGCAGGGGTGTTGTGGAGAAGAGAGGCTAAAGATCGGAAAAGATGGATTAAACTTGGAGAGACCTTCATCCTGCAGTGGATTGATAATGGTTGATGATGATATATGTTTTAGTTTTACATTAATTTATAATAATCATGGCATGTTTAATGATGTGAAAAGAAATCTGGAATTTTATGATTTTCTCAATAGAGAAAAAGTACTGTTTTATTTTATCAAAAAGTGGTTACATGAGTTCAATACTGACGTAAACTTAAAAAAAAAATCTTACACAGAACCATGTTACAATTGTGCCACTGTGTTTAATGGGTATAGTTCAACAGATACAAACTAGGATGTTGTGGAAAGAAATATTGTCATATCTAAACTGCACAATTTTCTTCTTTATTCAAATTAATCCTGACAATCTTACAAGATTTTTTACCAAATAAATATAGAGTATCAGTTTTCAAAACAAATTTCTGCTTAATACCAATATATTATTGTTTTGTTATTCCTTCTTCAGACATCTAAGTTATTGTAGTGTCAGGTCATCATGAGCCTCTTGTGACATCAGAAATCATATTATAATAACTATGATAATGGGATTATGTGCTTGTGCAATATTTCCATCATTTAATGGCATGCACAACATTTCTACCTCAAATATTTCTTTTCTTTTATTCCCATTTTTAACTCAAGATCTTGAGAACTAAAAAATACAATAACAGAAACAGGCTTAACATGTAACAGACCTTAATTGTCATCTTTTTTTGAGGCAGGTGAATCACTAATAAATTAGTTTAAAACTGCATTTTAGTCAGAGAGTATATTTGTCTAGCAAAAATTGTACATTTAGGCTACACTATTTAAACTTCAGACCACTCAAAGAAGTATGGACAGATGCATGTTGGATTAACAAGAAGAGATCAAAAACACAATGTATGGGTAAAAGAAGAAACAGGTGTTACTGACCTCATTGAAAAAATTAAAAGACTGAAGTGGAGTTGGTTTGGACACATTGTTAGAAGAGATGATAATAGATGGACAATTAAAATTTTAAACTGGATTCCAAGAGATTGTAAAAGACCCAGAAAGGGACCACATGTGAGATGGATGGATGAAATAAGAAAGTGGGCAGGGGTGATGTGGAGAACAGAAGCTAAAGATAGGAAAATATGGATTGAACTTGGAGAGACCTTTGTCCTGCAGTGAATTGATAGATAATGGTTGATGATGATGATTTAAAATTCTCCTGTGTATCTTAAAAGTGAAAGGGCCTAGAAAATGTAGTTTAAAAATGATCTGTCTCCCTAGCCTACTAATTTCAGTAGCATATATTCTAAAAATAATATAAGTAGTAGTGGTAGTATACTTAGAGGCAGTGGTGGTACTAAAGTTAAGTATCAGAAATAAATCTATTTTTTTCTAAATATTGGTATATGAAATGTGAAAATTTTACTTTATACAAAACTACCAAGACCAGAATGATGAACTGCACTTGGCTAAGAATTGTCAGTATTTAAGACTGATATAGTTGCTGAAAGTGAAGCTCATCTTCCAAAAAAAGGAAGTTTATTAGAAAATATGGGTTGATATAAACTTTTTGGAATGAGAACTTCAGTGAAAGAAGAATGCATGATGTTAGATTTATCATAAAATATAATTAATATTTTTTGTTATTCGAATTCCTCATTGTATCAATGAAAGGTTAATAATGTTCTTAAAACTTGTCTTGCATAATGATGCTTGTACTCATTTTATTAATGTTTTGTTCCAACCTTAAAATCAGAAAATTCAGAAGGAATGCTTTTTTTGTATGTTAAATAGCATTTTAAAACAATAACATTAAAAGATCATATTTTCTTTTGGACACTTTATTACATGCGTTACTACAATTAGTAAACTTTGGCACCAAGGTATTGAAAATAATGGTATTGGGGCTGTAAATTTAAATGGCTTGTTGTTATTGAGACTATGCCTAACACATGGATTGACAATCACAAACACTTTGTTTAGATAAAAACTAAAAAAATATCACATCTATTATTAAATAACCAATTATATAAAATTATTTAAATTACTTTAACCAAAGCATAAAGTGAATATATTTATCGGTAATAAAATAAATTCCAATCATTATAAACAAACAAAAACCAAAATACTAAGATTTAAATTATGAATCAACTTCTGAAAACATAAAATATCAAATTATAATAATAAGAAACCCATTAAAAAACTAAATAAACAAACAGAGTATATGTCTAAAAGTATGAGAGACCAGATTTCAATTTATAATATTAGCAAAATTTGCATAGTGCACTTTTGACTAATTAATTATACCAATCATAGTCAGGGCATTGATAGGAGAAAGAAAACTATGGGGCTTATTAGTAGCATAAGTTGGCCATTTTTTTGAAAGGAGGATGCAGGAGTCTTTTGTTAATAGTGTATTTGTCTCTGGGATGTGCCAGACCTCTTTCATTTTGAGTATGGTATTGTTGCATTCAGAACATATCACAGTATGGATCTGTCATAAGTTTGAGTCTTGGTACAGTCATATAGATTCTGGTGTTGCACAAATTTTGCCAGCTTTATAAATTTAAAGCTTATCTGTGTACTTTCATGCATATACTTGCTTGTTACGTTTCTCTGAGATACTGCTTACTAAAAATGTTTCTATATTATATAATTAAATCAAATAAATAACATTAAACAATGAAGGTGATTATTATTAGTAGATTTAAGAAGGGGGGAGGGGGCAGTAAATTAAAAACTCAAAATCAAAATAAGCCGAGACTATATTAGAACAGAATATATTTGTTAAGACTAATCAAAATACAAATTTAACTCAGAAAATTATTATTGTAAGTAAACTAAGAAAATAAAAACATGTTGAAAAAATTTTTAAATTATTTGTTTTAGATAAACAAAATAAGATGATATCAAAACATAATGACAGTTTTATTCAGTTTATAAATAAGTAATTTAATATTTTCAAAAAGGTGACTAATTTATTTATAAAAATGTATGAATATAATCAACTAAAATGATTATGTAAGCAAAAATATATTTCTGATGGATGCAGAAAGTATGTTGCTGTTAACTGAAAGGAGAATCTTTGATTCCTCTTGCAGGCATTAAATAAACTAAACGGGACAAATTCCTAATCTCCATTCTATATATTCTTATCACTGCAGATGTCATTACTATATGGTTATTAATTATTCATATTGTTTACAAACATGAATGGGCTACTCATCGACACACATTAGCTAGAATGGTGAGGTTACTGGATTTCTATCTCTGAGTTCAAGATCAAAAAATACCACGTTTTTCACTCAGTTTCCTCTTAGTACTTAACTGTAGTTAGAATTTTCTTGAAGGCAGAATGAATGTGTGTGTAAATAATTTTTTTTCTAATAAATATGTACAATCATAACAGACAAAAAATAAATTAACTTAATTCCAGGAGAGTGTAAAATCACTAGCCAAAGCAGCAGTTTATGGCTAAAGGTCAATGCTAAATAAAAATCTCCTGGATAGAGAGGCAGGCTTCCATTTGATAATGGCATTTTATTTAGATACTTACAACTTGAGATCACTTTTAAGAAAAAGAAGATTGCAATAATTAAAAGAAAAACTGTGTCATATGAAATGAGGATTTAATGGACTTTGTGAAGTTAAAAGAAAAGATGAAGAGACAATTGATTTAAAGAGTGGGTATGTACTATATACAAAGGCACAAATATTGGAAATACAAGTGGAATAGGATTCATTATAAATAAATGTGGAAGAACAACATTGTGGAGATTGTTGAAGTATCAGACAGAGTGACCAACTTAGTTATTTAACTAAATAGAAGATATAAATGCAGAAAATTAATTTATCAAGCCATTGTAATAATAAGGTAGATATTTTTTTATGGTTGTACAAAAGACTTATTAAACAAAACAACATTTTAATATGGGCAGGGGAGAATTTAATGCTAGAATTAGTAAACAATTGAAATATAAAAGTGCTGTAGATAAATTTGGTTATGGTGATAGAAATAAAAGAGAAAATAGAATTGTGGAATTTTTAGGAAAAAGTTATTATAAATTACTTTTTTGGAAAAAAACGTTAAATGAAAATGGACATGGAAATATCTAATTTAACACATAGAAAATTGGAGTCATTTTGATTAACAGATGTTATGCATTTCACGATTGTAAAGTTCTTAATAAATTCAATACAGGCAGTAATCCTTGATTAATTAGATGTAAGATACATACTAATGTAAAATTAGAGAAACAAAATCATTAGAAAAACAATATTCACAGTTGATGTTCCTAATTTTCAGAAATATTCCAAAGAATTTGAATTAAAACTTGCAAATCATTTCAAATATTAACATATTATGAACATGATTCAGATTTGAATACATCAATAAGAATATAACTGAAACATTTTTAAAATCTGCCAGAGAAATAGTTATTACAAAAAGCAGCAATTGACCAATAAAATTTTTACTAAGATAAGAAAATTTATAAAGAAACAGAGGTAATATAAAAATATATAAAAATGATGCATTAAAAAGGACTGAATATCTTGAATATTGTAAAATGGTGTAAAAAAAGTTAACAAGGAAATAAGAAAGTTTAATTAGAAATTAGCAAGAAAAACTGTAGAAGAGAATAAAAGTCTCAAGAGTGAAAAACAACATCTTGATAGTTTAAAAAAACTTATTTTTACAATAAGTAAAAAGTTGGAACTATTACTAAAAAATAGAAGCATCATGAAATGTGTAGAAAAATTCTATCAATAATAAATAACAATAAAGAACAATGAAAATAATCTTCTATAAATACCATATATTCTTATTTTCCCAGGATTATAAATAAAAAAGCAAGACATGCAATTATATTTACGGCAAAGGGAAAATCTCCAGATAATAATAGAATTATAATTGATATCTTGAAGCAGGAAATAAAATAGACAAAAATTGGCAAATTTACTTACCAAACATTTAATTGATAAAGATGTACCAGATGATTGGAAAAATATATTCTTAATATTAATATGCTAAAAATGGTGATAAAGAAGATATTAAAGATTATAGATCTATCAATCTTTTATCAGTTCTATGCAAAATTTTCCCCAAAATAATTACAACTCATCTACAATTAACTTTAAATTTTAACCAAACAAGAGAACAAGCAGGATTTAAAAAAAGTTTTAGTGTAGTGGATCGTATCCAAGTATTAAAAAAAGTTATAGAAAGGACCAAAGAATATGAGTTTCAATTATGTTTTGGATTTTCTACATGATGAAATGTTATTTGATTCTATAAGTAATCTTCAGTGATTAAATCATTGGATCATCAAGGTATAGATCCAGGATATTGTCATATTCTGAAGGATATTTATAAAAATGCATAAATAACAATTAGATTACATAATTATTTAAAAGAAGACTAACATTGAAAAAGTGGTCCAACAGGGTGACTCCATATTTTCAAAACGTTTTACAGCAGGTTTGGAAAAGATTTTTAGTAGATTAATGTAAGGAAATAAAAGTAAATGGTAATTATTTAAAGCATCTATATTTTGACCATGATGTAATTGCTTTTGCAAATAATGCTTTAGGACTTCAGAAAATGTTTCAAGTATTATTAGATGACAACAAAAACGTGAATTAAAGATTATCGATAAAAAAACTAAAATAATGTTCAATTGATTTTCACAAAAGAAGAAAATAAAGATTGATAATAATGAGTTAGAATAAATTAATAAATACAAATATCTAGATCAGATTACTACTACAGATGAAACATAATTGATAAAAAAAATAATCATATAATTACACTTGATTACGGTGCTTTTGATAAAAATAATTTACCATTAGAAGGAAATATGCCTGTGTGTTTCAAAAAAAGTATTTAATAAATGAGTGTTAACAGTTCTTGCATAAAAATCTGAGACTTAAATACATTACAAACATGCAATTAGAGATTTCAATCCATTCAAAAAATATTAGGAGACGCACGTTAGAAATAACAAGAAAGAATTAAAAATAAAATATATGGCATGAGAGAACAAACAGGTGTTACTAACATCATTAAAAAAATTAAGAGACTGAAGTGGAGTTGGATAGAACATATTGTTAGAAGAGATTATAATAGATGAACAGGTAAAATGTTAAACTGGATTCCATGAAATTGTAAAAGAACTAGAGAGACCACATGTGAAATAGATGAAACAAAATAAGAAAGTGTGCTGGAATGATGTAAAGAAAAGAGGTTAGACATGACATAAAATGAATTGTTCTTGGAAAAGCTTCATCCTGCAATGGATCGATAGTGTCTCAAAATCATGATGATGATAATGTTATTTCTGACACTCATTAAATTTCTTATTAGCAATATCTGAAAAAAATACTTTCTATTTTCATTAAAGCTAACTGTGTCTTTTCAATTCATGACCGATTTCTAAAAAATCAAGCAATTTTTCAAACCATTCAAATTATTATAGCTATCTATAAAATTATTAATAAAATGTTGCCACTTAAAATTTTTTGATTTGTATTACTGTCCATCTGTATTAACAATTTTTATTATTTTTATAATTGTCTGTCTTCATTAACAATTGCCATGTGTTAATTATTGTGTATATGTTTTTGCTCTACTTCATTCTTCTGAATTATAAATTTTTTATGTAAATAAATCTGAAAAAGAAGTATTTCAATTAAACTTATTTTTACATCAGAAATATTTACATTGTATAATTTTAAATTTGATGATTAAGCTAAAGAATCTTTATATTAAAACATTAGATGTAATAACACTGTTTATAGCAGCAAACAAAAATGTGTTAAATTGGGTTAGGAAAAAAAAAAGAAATTAACACATTTGAGTATAATGCTCGAAAAAAAATATAAAAATACAATGAGAAAAACGTGGAAGTTTTTGAAATTTATTTTTTGCTATATACTTAATATTCTTTTTTTGACACTAAATGGTACTATGTCTTTAACTATCATTTCATCAATATGTTATAATATGTAGTGTCTCACATTTTATAAACCCAGTTAGAAAATTCTTGAAATTCTAATTTAAATTAAATGTTTAAAATATATTATATGGTAATGTTTCAGATAGAATACACAGTGTCCTTTTAGTTTTAGTAGTATATTTTCTTGTATAGATGAATTGAGTTTATATAGTTTATGATCCCCCTTATTTATACTATGAACCTCTTTTTTTCATTTACAATATATATTGTAGTATTCTGTCAGAGCATGAGGTGTCTGTCAGAACGATTGTGTTATACAAATCATAATTAAGATTTTTTTGGTATATTTAAATTATGTTTAGCAATCAAAATTTTATACATATTTAATCTTTATCATTCTATTAATTTGTGTAAAAATATTTTAATTAGTTTTTATTATTCTGTAGAAATTTTTATTTCAATAATAGTCTACTGTAAATTGTTTAAGCATTCCTTTTTTTTGTTTCCTGAAAAAATTGTGTTTTTATACTTAATAACGTTTATTTTAAAAGGAAAATTCAGTAAAATATACTAACTTATATTTCAAACTACACCTGGGTCTCTTTTTACGCGGACTTATTTCACACGATTTTGAAGTTACTTGATTCGTGTTTCACCGGAAGTCAACCTCCAATAACGCGCTATTACTTTAAATAATAAATTTAGCACACTTATGTTATATTGAAAGTAATAGCACATTATTGGAATTCTACTTTCATCTTAGTAATTTCAATATTTTCAGTGCTTTATCATAGTAAGATTTTATGCAATAATGAAATTAAAATCATAATTTCCACATTTTATGTATACACACATTAAATTTTATAAGATTATAATGTAAATTTGTTCAAACATTGTGCATGTTAATTTTGTATTTTAAATCACATTCTGTTATTGCTTTTTAAAAAAGAACATAATCAATTATTAATCATTTAGGGTCCACAAGTTTAGTTTTAAAAGGTCAGTAATAGAAATGGGCACAATTAAAAATTAAAATCTGATTTTTAATTGTAATTAACAATTTAAAAATTACTTACGATCGACTTGAAATTAATGTGATGTAAAACGAAATTTGATTTTTAAACGGAATTGAAAATTAAAGACAAAAATAAGAATTTAATTTTTAGTTGTTAGTTTTAATTAAATCTTTCCCAGCAGTGGTGAATAAATGTCTTTTATTATCATTAGTCTAAGTTCATAAACAATTAATAAAATCATCGTCGTCGTCAACAGAAAACCATTAACACAACATGAGAGTGAACTTGGCACTAGTTGTATTTCCTCTTGTGAGAATAATTGCTGAGATATTCTTGACTTCATTTAAGGAGAAGCCAAATACATCACATCACATCACATGAGAATCTGATTTTTTACTAGTTTGCAAATGAACGTCTTTTTGGGCAAATAGCGATAATAATTCAAACGTGTATAAAAAAATGTAAATTAGTGTACTGTAAATTATGCATAAAAATATATTATTTTGAATAAAATTAAATATTATAGTTAAAAAAAGTTTGTCTTGTATGAATTTTTTTCAAATTTGAAATTTTTTATTAGTCATATTTTATTTCCTTATTTTTTTTTGCGCGAATTTTAAAGTAATTTTACGTTGGTGCTTTGCTTTTATGCAAATTTTGAAAAATTACAGACCACATCCCCCCTTTTTCAATGTAAGTTATGTCTATTTTTGCGCGATTTCATTTGCGCGTGTTTTCTGAGGAACCTATCTATCGCGTAAAACGAGACCCAGGTGTATTTCATAAATAATGATTTCATGCATAATATTATTTAATTTTTTGAAAATTTTCTTATTCTAAAATACTTAAACTTGCTTAAAATTTATTTGTTTTTTCAATATGTTACTATGAAATAAAATTCTTAAAAAACAGGTTAACCCCATATTAATAACAAAACAATGAAAAAAAAGTATTTTGGAGTTAAAAAAAAATTAATATATGTTTTGTGAAATAATGAATACTTTGTAAATTAAATTAGTTTTCAAATGTAAAACATTAACAGTTTTTTTAAAAATATTGAATTATAATGCATTATACCAAGAACATTATATAAAATTATTTCATCAAAAATCTCATCAGTTATTAAATTTATTTTTTATGTACAAGTGATTTAAATATATGAATATTATATCATATTTTTTGAATATTTTTAAAAGTAATATAGGTTTTGAAGTTTTTACTTTGCGAAAAACCTGATATATTTTATTTTTGTTATTATAATATATTAATATTATCTTCATGTAAAAGTCATTGAAAAGTAAATGATTAAAATAAAAATTTATTTTAGCAAAAATTATTTTATTTTGCTTAAATTAAAATATTGAAGCCAATAAAAGCTTTTTAAAAATTTAGTGCTGTGATTTGTTTCAAATATAAACTAATATAATAAAGAATGTCTTTTGACAAAAATCAAAAGGTTCATTATGTAATGAATTCCAATATTGATTTTAAATACTTAATTTCAAATATAAACAATGAAAAGGCTTCTGCCGGTGAAGTTTTTTGAAAGTATTTTTTAAAATATTTCTTAAGATATATTATAATTTGGTACAGTAAATATTAGATTGATCATAAATATTTTTTTTAAAACTTAAGGATTTAAACTTGCCTTTGTATTTAAATGTTTCCATTTTATTAATTTTAACGAGAATGTAAAAACTTTGAATACAAATTTTTAATAAATATTGAATACTTTAAAATGCAGCTTTAACACAATTCATTATTTAACACTTCTGCCACTAATTTTTTTGGAAAAAAAAACCATTAAATTATACTAAGAAAATATAAAATTATTACTTTAAATTTTGGCAATTATTAGAAAATATAAAAAAATAGATATTTGTAGGCAATATATTTTTTTGATTATATATATATGAAATATCTGAGTACATCGATGTATAATTTATAATTTATTTAATATAATATAAACTGACGTTTCAATCAGGTCACATTGATTATTAACTGGGTAACAAATACAATAAAATAATTGTAGAGATGCTGTAAACACTAATGTGTAGTAATAATGAATGTGCTATTAATAGCAAATATAAAAAATATGAAAATTTTTTTACATTAATGACTTTTTTAAAAACAAATTTCAAATAAAAGGTAATTTGCATTTATCATCATGATTGTTGATTCAATCTGATATTTTAAAGATCTCAATGTCTTCTCTAATCTTATGTTATTGGACAGTGTTACACCTGAATAGTATTATTAAAACAGGCAAAATTCACTGTATGTATTGCCACACACTGCAAGCTAGAGTAATCAATGGATGTCAGATGACTAGTGCATAAAAACTCCATCTAGTGCCTCCTCATCCCCAGACTATTTTCTGGGTTGTGGCCTTCATCAGTGAGAAGGCACTAGATGAGGATTTTATGCACTAGCCTTCTGGCATCCATTAATTACTCTAGCTTGCTGTGTGTGGCAATACATATAGTGAGTTTTGCCTGTTTTAACAACAGTTATAAGAAAGCATAAGAAATGGTGATTATGTGATGTTTATTTGTTAGTAATATCATATTAGAAAAATCAATATTATGACTTTATCTATAGCATTCATAGATCATTCTGATGATGAATGCTTCTTAAATAGCATTAATATGTTATCTTCTAGCATTGATGTGACAATTACTCATATATATATATATATATATATATATATATATATATATATATATATATATATATATATATATATATATATATATATATATATATATATATATATATATATATATATATATTATGAAACCTTGCAAATTTTACATGAATTTTATAAACTTTATGCGCAACAAGAGGAATTGAATCTTTAGGCTTGGTTATAAAGGTATTAATAATTTGAGGAGTGGTATATGCTGACTTTATATTACATATTAGAAGATGACCAATATTGTTTGTAGTTCTTTTTATGTAAGGAATACAAGCTATAATAGTTGTTTCTTCTTTTTATCTTTTATTTTGATTGATCAGATTTGAATTAAGGCTAGATAAGTTAATATATCTACAAAAAAGTGTTTTAGCAAGAGAAAAAAATTTGAGATGGATAATGATGTGTTGGAAACATTGAATATCTGTCAGTATGTATAAATGTTGTGAAAATTGAAAAAGGTAAAAGATTATTATTTTTTTGACGATAAGTGCATCAAGATAAGGAAGTTTTCCATTAGTTTGTGTTTCCATTGCACATTTAATATGAGGATGTTTATTGTTTATATGTGTGGAAAAAATATATAAGCTGTCTTTACCATTTGGCCAGATAATGAATATGTCATCTATATATTTGAGTCAAATAAGAGATTTTAAAAGTGGTGATTTAAAGCACCATCTCTTCATAGTATAGATACCAGTCATAGTATTATTTTTTAAGATGAAAATACTATCTAGTTGTGACACTCTAGCAATGTCAGATCAAAGAAGTCAGTAAAATCTTTAAAAGGCCAGAATGTATCAAGAAACATGAGGTTACATGGAAATAACCTTCTATTTGGTTATTTTTTTAAAAAAGTCATTAATCTAAATATTTTTTCATAATTATTATTCCTATATTCTATTAATAGAATGTTCATTATTATTATACATTGTGCCGGTCAAAATCGTGTATTCATTCAACAAGACTAACAATCCAAGCAAAAGTACCTTGAATCCAACCCTGCACAAGATACATATGTCAGGACAAGGATGAATCCTAACCTATTTTCCTAAATTATTGCCTCTCTGACTAATGGATAACGTTTGTGATGACACTAGCAGTGCTTGGTTTTATTCCATCCCAGCTGGAGGTCATGGTTCACATTGAGACTCCAAATAATAAAGGGTTTATATGAAAAATCAATGATTTAATGGATTCTGATGATTGCATAATGGTACAGATATGATTTGATCGATTACTAATGGTTTGAACCATAATAATGATAATTCTTTATGGCAACATTATAAAGAAAGTGAATTTACATCAAATAAATATTATAAACAAATAGAGTAATTAACCTTAGAGATTGGGAGTGATGACAAACTAAGCTTATTTAAGATAACAATATTATAGGAATTTATTAAAGAATTTAGTACAAAATAAGTAGTCTTTGTTTATACAACTTGGTGATTTTATTTAATTTGTTTTGATGCGGCTTTAACAAACAATATAGAAGTTTGTTAATTGATCGGCCAAAACCATTCAGCAAAAAAATATATTACAAATAAATCTGTTATATATATATATATATATATATATAACAGATATATATATATATATAACAAAATATGAAAGATGGACATTTAAAACACTATTACATTTAAAGTCATTTGTATATAATGAGTGTGGGAAGCAAAATAGTTTTTAAATAAATAATTGACAATTATACAGTCAGATTTAATTAATTAACGAAATTTTTTGTGAAGGATGTACCATCATGGCAGAAAACATTTCAGGTTTGCTAAATAAAGATATAAAATGATGAAGAAGGCAATATGCTATTATAGATTACAACAAAATAAATGAGGTCTGTTATTGACCCTCTGGGTGGCTTTACTACAGACAATTTCCTAGTAAATACAACTAGATGATGAGAAATGCTAGCCCTCCAGCCAAACATGTCTCTAAATAATCATAATAATATTTTGATGTGCATATACATCTTAATAGCAATGCTCGAAAAGAATCCCTTGGTATGAACTATGTCTACTTTGAGGGAGTGTAAAAGGTTGGACTGGTCAGATTCCGAAGGTCCTAAGAGGTTGGTAGCAAAGCAAGAATAGCAATAATAAAGAAATGGTTGTAACTATAAATACCCAATGCCTTAGATGTATATAGATAGATAGTTTATAATTAACAAAATAATAAATCCTGATTAAAATCATTGGCTCCCTGATATAATGTAAAGTCCCAGAAATGTTAGGTCATTAATGAATGAATAGTAAATTATATTACAAAAAGAAAGGCAAGAATTAAAACTAAAATATAAAATTGTTTTCCCCACTCATCATGGAAGATTACAAAATAGGACTTGTCTTTAATTAACATAGATGGGCATTAAATATCAAACTAATAAATTGTAAATCATAATTTTAATATTTTCTGACAAATAAAATATATGTATGAAATATATATATACTGATAAAATTCTATGATAAATTTTACTTAATTGATTCACTAAAATTATTTATTCTTTCAGAAATAATTACAGGGCTATTTTAAATTGGAGGTAATAATAATAAGATACTTTTAAAATAACTTCAATCATTCAAATAAATTTATATATGAGGTACAAAACTGAATGAGCTTTCTATTAATTAATTTACGGAAGGAAATCTTCTTGTATTGATTTTTAAATTAAAAAAAAATAACAGGGGGAGGATTTAAAGTTAATAGCTCATTGAATTTTGTAGTTGGCCATTTCAGTAAGTCAAATAATCTAAACAAACCGGCAAAAATTAATTTAATTTGCCGCATCAAAATAATGTAAAATTTTATAAGAATTGATATTTTAAATTGAATACAATTAAAAGACGCATTTTAAACCAAGCCATATAAACATCACACAGATATATAAAATATAAATTAGTATTGATTTGGAAAACAAGTAAAATGGAATCAATGGCTTGCAGCAAATTGGATGTTACCTCAGAATCAATCAGTACGCATTCCATGGCTGGAAACGGACATTTATACAGTTAGATTATTTGCAGGCTTCCTCGACACAGACAGTCTCTGGCTAGATGTTTAAGCACTAGAAAGGCATGGATGAGTTGGTGGAACAAACCTCTGAGAAGCAAACGACCAATTTTTTCACCCCATCATTTCTTTAGGCACGATATATATATAGATTAATCACTTCTCTTCAGTAAACTCAACAATAATAATTAATTCCCCTCTTATCAAATTTTCCACTATTTACATGTTGTGGTCTTATCTACAGGATTCAATCTATACTGACCACCAATTGTAACCGCTCTCAGCAGTTCTGTGAGGTTGGTGCCACTTTGGAAAGAAAATCTCTAACTCTGCATGAACATGCCCCAAGGGTTGATTTCCTAATTACAAAAACAACAACCAGCATATTAAGTTTATCAGTCGTTGTACTAACAGAATCTATTTAATTACGGTTTAGATTAATAAAAATGTATATTTTATTCAGAAAAATTTTAGGAATTTGGTACAATGACTTTAAACATATTTGACATAAACTTAAGCAGAAATTTACAAAATATTTCTTAAAAATATTACATTGTTTAAATAATTGATTCTCAAGTGTACATTGATTAAAAAATAAATATAAAATGTTACCCACGAATTAATTGAAGAAAATGAACTTTAATAAAGAATTTGAAATATTTGTAACATTTTATAGATATCTAGGATTCAATTACATATAAATGCAAATTTAATAAAATAAACATAGTATACATTTTTACAAATATAAAATAACAAACTAATATAAAAAGGTTAGTTTTATTTATAAAATAAGATTAATGAATTATAAAAGATTATAATATTGCTTAAAATATACTACCACCTAATATGAGATGGGTGTCAGTTAATAAGGATGGGGTTCAAAGCCACACTAGGGCTGATGACATTGGCACTAGGTGAAGCAGGAATATGTACTACATTTCCAGCTTCGACATCAGTGTTTACAAATGCCTCTACAATTATTTTATATTGTTATCCAACTTATGACCAGTGTGATGTGGTCAAAACTTCAGGATAGAAACATTTTGCATAAACACTTGGAGTTAATATTTAGGTCTAGTTTCTAACTTCTATCCCTCACTGATGAGAGCAAACCAGCTCGGAATCAGCTGATCTGAGAGTGGAGCAAAATGAAAGAGACAGTGAATATTGACTCTGATGTTTATGTAAACAAATATGCTTGTTTGGAGGTCTTAGTAAAGCTCCATCTATTGATCATTAATACAAGCGATAGCAGGTTTTTACGTATATAAAACTTGTTTTTGTTTTTCATAAATGTACCTTTAAAGTATTCTTGCAATGATATAGATTGCAGAAGCTTTCACTATGAGGAGAATCTGAACTGATATCAGACCCATATAGCTATCTAGTTTGATAGGCTGAGTTTGAAGACATTTAGGTATCCAAAAAATTCATGCTTGCAAACTGATAGAAACATTTTGCATAAACGCTTGGAGTTAATATTTAGGTCTAGTTTCTAACTTCTATCCCTCACTGATGAGAGCAAATCAGCTTGAAATCAGCTGATCTGAGGGTGGATCTAAATAAAAGAGACAGTGAATATTGACTCTGACATTTATGTAAACAAATACGCTTGTTTGGAGGTCTTGGTAAAGCTCCATCAACTGATCATTAATACAAGCGATAGCAAGTTTTTACGTATATAAAACTTGTTTTTGTTTTTCATATATATATATAATTTAAATAAATTATATACTGATGTACCTGGATAACATTTCATTTATTATATGTAGTCCATAAACATTTATTTTATATAGTGCTATGTTTATAATTGTAATACATTTAAAGATCAGCCTTTCAAGCTATTGTGCATGCGCTTTTTTACGAGTGTTAATAATAAATAAATACTTTCATTCCCAACATGAGATATAGTATTTATGAAAAAATAAAATGAATCCACTTATTCTTTTCAACCCAAATGCTTATATAATGGCAAATCTTAAGTACTGGAAAAGAAAGCGTGAGGATAAACCACTCACTTTAAATCACTGTTCACGATATTTGAATGAATGACGTCGATGAAATTATCTGGAATTTACTAAATGTCATTCTCAAATGAAACTTAAACATACGTAAATAAGCATTTATTTTATATAACACTATGTTTATAATTGTAATACATTTAAAGATCAACCTTTCAAGCTATTGTGCATGCACTTTTTTACGAGTGTTAATAATAAATGAATACTTTCATAAATACTATATCTCATGTTGGGAATGAAAGTATTCATTTATTATTAACACTTGTAAAAAAGCACATGCACAGTAGCATAAAAGGCTCATTTTTAAATGTATCTGGAGTCCATGAAAATCTTTGATTTAATATATATATATATATATATATATATATATATATATATATATATATATATATATATATATATATATATATATATATATATATATATATATATATATATATATATATATATATATATATAGTGCCATTACAATTTAGTCAGTAGCTAAATTTGTAGTAATATGCATGAAAGAAAATGTAAAACAAAAATCGCCATCACATTTTTATATAAAAAGGAAGCTGTAAGGCATCCAAGTTTAAACCCTAAAAGATCAAGTTTTAAAAGCTTAAGGCAGAAAGAGAGTGGGACAACAGTTATATTCTTTATTTGTTTGTGTGTTGATAAAAAACTCAAGAAGAGTAATACACACATTTAACTATTCAATATTTAATTTTTTTTTTGTTAAAAAGTAAATTATAACTTGTTACACATATATAGGCAGTGTATGTGTAAGCTATTTAATTGTTTTATTTTTCAAATATTAAACTCTTTTCAAAGCTAACCTACATTTGCTAAATTATAATGTTTTATTCTATTTCTATTTTATTATTCTATTCCTATTTTTGTTCTTTGTCTATGATTATAATTTGGGACTTAAAGGTTGTAGTCTGGGGTTTAAAAATTGTAAGAGTTTAATGTAGATATTAAAATCATAATGCCTGTTTTATAAATAATTTGAATGGGTGTGTGTGTACAATGCATACATAAACTATATTTTTATTTATTAAATATTGAAAGAAAAAGAAGAAAATCTGTTAAATTATTTTTTTTACTCAACAATTTTGTATTATAAGGGTTGTTTTTCTGTTAAAACTTTGGGACAATGTGAGAAGTCTAATTTTAAAAGTGTCTCATCCTAAGATCAAAAGAAAGAAGCTCAAATTTGAGATGTTTTACATAGGTGTAAAAAGGATTAAGACAATTTTTTTCTTCAAAACAAAAGTTTGTCTAAAAATCAGGATAGTGAGATTTTTCATACTATCTGGCTAAAAAAACAATTTGGCTGAAAATAAGTTATAAATCTAATTAAAAGAGGTGGTCAAAAATAGAAAAAAAATCGGATATAAAAGCGGTCTGGAAAATCAGTTGATATTATAGAGAATTCTAAAAATCTTAAAACTAAGAGAGAAGCATTTTTAATTCAGCAGATATCAATTCTAAAAGTCATTTTTAATATAAAGTTTTTTTTGTGAAGATGAAAAACCGCATGGCAGGTTAAAATAAAGATATATTTTGTCTGGGGAAATTCCCTGAGTCATCATCAACTAGAACATCATATAGGAAAGAAAAGATGTCTTGTCTGAAAAATAATATTCTACACCTTTCAACTGAACAAGAGAAATAAGATGTTTTAAATAGAAATAAGAAAACATTCACCTGCATTTGAAGGTGATCAGGAAAAAAGAGTAATCTACTGGTAAATATTAAATCATCAAGTCCAATTAATTGTTCTAGTAACTGAGTTTAAACCCAAGAAAAATTATAAATGTGAAAACAACTGCTGTACTTCATCCACTAAAAGAATCATGCTTGACAGGAAAAAAAGAGTTAATATAATGATTTCCAAATTGTCCACTAAGGCAAATAACCTCAATGTAATCATCATCATCAAATAATTATACACCTCAAGAAAGAGATTGTTCCAAAGAAAAATGGAAAGGGTAGCTGCAAAAGTATAGACATTGAACAAGATAAATTTGACTCATTGGAAGTCGCTACAAAGAATAGAACTGGTAATATAATTTTTTTATATATTTTCTTTATAATATCAGAGACTTAGTAAAATTTTAGCAACAGAGTGATATATTTTTGTTTGAAGAACTTTTAAAACAACCAAGATCAATTGAAATCAGGAATTTTTTAATAATGATAAACATAAGCTTCATTAATGATTTTATATGTACTAAAATTATGATTGTCTATTAACCTAAAGTTATGAAAGGTTATTAATATGTAACATATTTTTTTATTATTATTTTGTTTTAAATAATATTTTGTTATTATGGGAATAAAACATGCACATACATAATAATATAATACTTGTTGCATATATGTAATTGTGTGTTAATGCAAAACAATAGGAAATATTAAGAATATTAGAGTATTGTGTTTTAAGTTAAAGTATAGCATTTCAAAGAGTAGAAAGGAGGGGGAGAAAAATAATTTAAAACTTGTTCTGTAAATCTTGCTCTTTCACTTCTACTAACATTTTTTTGACATTTTACTTTACATGTTAGATTATAAAAGTATGTGTGCAAAAGAAAAAGGAGAAAAAAAAGAGTGAATATTTTTTTTTTTATGAAATAATTTCTTATGAATTGAAAACTTTAGCAAACTTAGTATCCAATATGAAATACATTTATGGGAAAGGGGGAAGAATTTAAAATTAATGTTATGATTTTAAAACAGTCAATTATGATTATTGTTGTTATTGTTCATATCAATTTTCATGTAGATATAGAAATTTTTATGTATACATTAGAAATGCAGTAATAAATGTTAATTTGTTTTAATTAAATGAGGCATATATATTTCATTAAGAGTATTTTTTATTAGTTGTGATCATTCATCATCAAAGTGAATATTAGTTATTTAAGTTCCAATTAGAGATACTAAGATTAGCCACTAATTATTAATTTCTGAAAGTAAATTTTATGATTAGGCTTAGTGCTAAAGTTGTGGAAGGAACTACTATCATTATCAACATCATCATCATCACATTTTAATTAATGAGGTGGTTAAATGTTTGAAAACCATAAATAAATAATAATTTTAAAGACCATAAATAAATAGTAATTTCATGGTATTTAGTTGACATTTGTGAATAATTGTAATAACCACCACCCCATCATCTATTTCATGCTAGGATGAGTGAATTGCCATCCTCAATTAATAATATAATCCGAGCTAGTAAAACTTATAGAAAAATATTGAAATGCATTTATTATGTTGAGATCTGGGAAATGATTTCTGTGTAAGAAAATTTATACACTCCACTTTAGTTTAAGGATGTTTTATATTTACCTAAATATTATTGCATATAGTGATATGGGTCTAAAAGCAAAATCCACCATTTTTATTAGAAATAAAATACCAAAAGGGATTCAAACCCAGTATATGTGAAAGAGTTATAATATATAACTGTGTCTAGATTCAGATAATCTAGTGGCACTCTGCTAGATCATATTCACTTGTTATTTACTTAAATATGCACTTGACATCAAACCAAGAGATTGAGAGTGAACAAAATCTACTGTCTGTATACCTGAGAAGTTATTTTATTGAGTTACCAGTGTACTCACCTACTGGATGTTATTTCCTGAGTTATAGTAGTTTGTTCTTAATAATTTGTTTATAGTTTCTACTTATTTATTGATGATACAATGCCTGCCTAACTAGGGTTTGAAATAAACAGACATCTTAAATGATTAGTCTCTAGGCATTATTGTTTCTAATTATTGATATTGTGATATCTTTGAGAAATCTAATTATAGAAATATGTTTCATTTAATCCAATGTCCCTTAATATGATTGATAACTAAGTCTAATCTTTTGTTTAATAGCTTATGCTCAGCTAGTTGCATATTACAATTATTTTCTCTTTGATATAAAATTTAAGTTACCATTTTTCATTTATTAAGTTATAATATTTGAATTTTTGGATAGTTTAATATATTTGGATCTTTTAAACTATTTTATTTAAGTTACAATATATATATATATATATATATATATATATTGTAACTTAAATAAAATATATATATATATATATATATATATATATATATGATAAAGATGTATCAGATGATTGGAAGAATGCAGTATTAATATTAATATTTAAAAAAGGTGATAAAAAGATATTAGAAATTACAGACCTATCAGTCTTTTATCAGTTTTATACAAAATTTTCACTAAGATAATTACAACTCGTCTACAGAAAACACTGGATTTCCACCAACCAAAAGAACAAGCTTGATTTAAAAGTGGTTTTAGTACAGTAGATCATATCCAGGTATTGAGAGAAATTATAGAAAGGACAAATGAATATGAGTTGCCATTATGCTTAGGATTTGTAGACTATGAAAAGGCATTTGATTCTATAAACATTTCTTCAGTGATTAAAGCATTGGATCATCAAAGTGTAGATCCAGGATATTGTCATATTTTAAAGAATATTTATAAAAATGCAACAGCAACAATAGATTACATAATGATAGTAGGAAAATCAACATTGAAAAGGGTGTAAGACAGGGTGACTCCATATTTCCAAAACTTTTTACAGCAGTGCTGCAAGAAGTATTTTGTGAATTAAAATGGGAAGCTAAAGGAGTGAAAGTAAATGGAGATTATTTAAGTCATTTAGATTTTGCAGATGATGTAGTTGTTTTTGCAAGAGCAACAGAAAATGTTGCAGGAGTCATCAGATGAAAATATGAAAGTAGGACTAAAGATAAATATTAAAAATACTAAAGTAATGTTTAATAGATTTTCTCAAAATATGAAAATAAAAATTGATTATGATGAGTTAGTAGAAGTTAACCATTACAAATACCTTCGTCAGATTAGTAATACAAATGGAAATATAATGGATGAAATTAATCATAGAATTAAACTTGGTTGGAATGCTTTTGGTAAAAATAATTTGATACTAAAAGGAAATATGCCCATGTGTTTGAAAATGAAGGTTTTTAATAAATGTGTTTTGCCAGTTCTTACTTATGGATCTGAGACTTGGACACTTAATAGAAGAGCAATAGAGAGACTTCAGATCACTCAAAGAAGTATGGAGAAATGCATGTTGGGAGTAACAAGAAAGGATCGAATATGCAATGTATGGGTAAGAGAACAAACAGGTGTTACTGACCTTGTTGAAAAAATTAAAAGACGGAAGTGGAGTTGGGCTGGACATATTGTTAGAAGAGATGATAACAGATTGACAATCGAAATTTTAAACTGGATTCCAAGAGATTGTAAAATACCCAGAAAGAGACCACATGTGAGATGGATGAATGAAATAAGAAAGTGTGCATGGGTGATGTGGACAAGAGAAGCTAAAGATAGGAAAAGATGGATTGAACTTGGAGAGACCTTCATCCGGCAGTGAATTGATAATGCTTGATGATATATATATATATATATATATATATCATATATATATATAAAAGCATTAAATAATATATAAAAGCATTAAATATATATATATATATATATATATATATATATATTATTTAATGCTTTTATGGTTATATAATCTAAACCAAGTATTTTTTGAGTTAAACTGTGTACTAATTTGTATTACTTTCCAAAATTTTCCCAATTTTGAATGAAAAACTATTGAATTTCAAGTCGTAATGAGATTGCATGTGAGGTAGAGAATGAGATGAAGCATGAATTAGTTGAGTATTCAAAATGCATAAATTAAAATATTTATTTCTTCAGTTTCATTATTAGTTAATTTCAATTTCAATATTAAAAGAGAGAGATAAAATAAAGGGTCTGCATAAGACTGGAGTACATTCTGTTTCATCAGTCTTGTGGAGACAACTTATTTTATGTATTTTTTAAATATAAACTTCAAATCAATTAATAGTGAAGTTGAAAAAATAAACATTATCTGCAAAATCTAGTTGACTTTAATAATATTCATTTACTTTTATTCCCTTAACTTTCAATTTTTGATCCATAAAATACTTCTTCCAAAACTGAGGCAAAATATTTTAAAGATATATAGTCACATTTTTATTCATCTTTCTTTATGTTAGTCTTTTCAATATCATTATGGAATCTAGTTGTTGCTGGTGCATTTTTATAAATATATTTTTCAGAATTTGACAATATTATGAGTCTATACTTTGTGGTACAATGCTTTAAATACTGAAGAAATGCTTATAGAATCAAATGCTTTTTTATAATCTACAAATCCAAATCGTAATAAGAACTCATATTTGTGGGTTCTTCTATAACTTCTCTCAATACACTGATTTTATCCACTGTACAAAAATCACTTTAATGACCAGCTCGTTTTTTCTTGTTTAGTTAAAATATAAAGTTCATTTTAGATGAGTTGTAATTATTTTTGTAAATTGTATAGAATTGGTAAAAGACTGATAGGTTTTAAATTATTCACACCTACTTTCTCACCTTTTTATTATTTTAATACTAATACTGCCTTTTTCCAATCATCTGGTACATATTTAGACATGTGATATGTAACTTTGGCAAAAAAATTCTATAACTTCATCTGCTTCTTTTAGAATATCGATTATAATTCTATCATTACTTGAAAGCTCTTCCTTTCTTCGTAAATTTAATCATATGACTCACTTTTTTATTTAACATTTTGAGAAATTCAGATGATATTGTATTTATAGGAAGTATTTTTATTGCTATATAATTCTTGATTGAACTTTTCTACACATTTCATAAAGTCATCTCTTTTCTAGTAATAGTTCTAGCTTTTTTTATTGTAGAAACAATTTTTTTATCAATATCAAGATGACATTTTACACTGTTGCAATGTTTTGCATCTTTTATTTATTTTTATAGCTTTTTTTGCTATTTCACAATTATACTGCTTATATCATTATCAAGTTTTTTTTGCACCTTTTATCAAAATTCAAGATATTCAACATTTCTTAATGCATTATTTTTATATATTTTTTTCTTTTCTTTATAAATTGTCTTTTCTCAGTAGAAATTTTACTGTTCAATTGCTGGTTTTTTGTAACAGCTGTCTTTAATGCCATTTCTAGAAGTGTATCTATTATCATTATATTGATTTTATTCAAATATGAAATGTATTCAAAATCTGTTCATTTGAAAATGATTTACAAGTTATAATTCAAATTTATTGGAATGTTTCTGAAGATTATGAATATCAACTATAAATGTTTTTTTTTTTTTAATTTTCTCTCTCTCATTTTGCCTTAACATGTATTTTACTAATGAATGATCACTTCCTCTGTTGCATTTATTAAAATATATTACCATCTTGAAATATATGTTTTATTTTAGTCAAATATGATCCATTTTTGCTATATCTTTATTTGGATGGCTTCATGTCCATTTGCATTTAACATTTATCCCCCAAAATATTCATAATATAAAGTTTACTATTTTTTGAAAACTACACATGTCTATAACCACTCTCATTTCTATCATGATAGCCAAATTTGCAACACTTTCATTTTTCCCTTTACCATTTATAAAATTAAAATTACATATGACAATTTTAAAATGTTTCATCCAATCAAAAACCTTATGTACATTATTTAAAAATCATCTACTTCTTCACCACAATTAGAATTTTTAGACCATCATTCTAAAGTACATGCATTTGATATCTGCTATTAAGTTGAATAATTAATGTTGCAAATCTATCCAATACATCATTAATTTCCACAATGTTGTCTTTTCACTGTTTAGTTATAATGAATCCTACCCACTTGTACTTTCAATGTTTTAGTCTTTGTAGTACAGTATATGTCAATTTTTAAATCACTAGGGTATTCACTTTTTCTTCTAACTTTACAAAGTTTAATAATGTCCTATTTTATATTAGATAGTTCTTCTTCAAATACTTGCAATATCCCTTGACTTGAAAGTAACTGCAGTTGTAAATAACTACACCTGGGTCTTGTTTTATGTGATTTTTTAAATGCGATTTTGAAGTTATGTGATTCATGTTTCTTCTTAATATCTTTTTATGTGGTTTTTCTTTTATATCATAAAGAAGTTCATATTTCATTATATGTATTAGATATCAAGAAATTTAAATTATTAATAACTTATTTTGTCTCAAGATACATTTTTTCAAAAGTATAATGTTATATTAGCAGCTAACATTAATATAGGCCTGAAGCTGTATTTAGAATCTTAGCTTCTATGTAAATAACCTACTTATACTTATGAGTAAATAATAATAATAATAATAATAATAATAATAATAATAATAATAATAATAATAATAATAATAATAATAATAATAATAATAATAATAATAATAATAATAATAATAATAATAATAATAATAATAATAATAATAATAATAATAATAATAATAATATTATTAATTAATAATAATAATAATAATAATAATAATAATAATAATAATAATAATAATAATAATAATAATAATAATAATAATAATAATAATAATAATAATAATAATAATAATAATAATAATAATAATAATAATAATAATAATAGATTTATACTTATGAGTATAAAAATATTGCAATAAATATTCAAAAATTTTAAACTTTTAAAATATATTTTGTTATATATAACATAAATAGAAATTGTTTTACATTTTAAAAATAAATAACGAAGTTTTGTAAACTGAAAATAATCTTTCTACCGATAATGTATAATCTTTTTGTTGTGATCTCATTTTTTAAATATAAAAACAAAATGTGAACATTTAAAATTTATTTCAGTAGTATACACAAATACCTATCAAATGAAGACAAATTTATTATTTTCTAATAAGTGTTAATCATTTAATTATAGATTTTATGTTGATGTGAAACATCAGAAAATGCTGAAATCTGAGAGAGTTTGCTGCAATGAACACCCTCTTAAATTCCAATGAGAGCTAAATTAGTTATATGTCTGGATATGACAAGCTTTATAAACAATTAGTAAAATCATCATCTCAAAGTTTAATCACCAATTACATTGTCAACAGAAACCATTAACATAGCACAAAACTAAAAGTGGCACTAGTTGTACTTCCTCTTGTGGTAAATCTGATTTCTTACCAGTTTACAAATGAACCCCATATTGTCAAATAGTGATAATGATTAAAATATGTATGAACAAATGTAAAATTAAATACTGTAGTTAATAAAAAAAAGTAAAAAAAGTTTTTCTTGTATCAATTTTTTTCAAATATTTGACATTTTTTATTAGTTATACTTTATTCCCTTATTTTATTAATATGAATTTTAAAGTAATTTTTCTTTGTTGCTTTGCTTTTATGCAATTTCTGAAAATTACATAACCTATCTTCCATTTTTCAAGGTAAGTTAAGTTTATTTTTGTGCAATTTTTTTTTAATGCCGGTTTTCTGTGGAATCTATCTACCACATAAAATGACACTCAGGTGTATATAAAAAGTGATCATCAAATGGTATTTTGGGTCCACAATCAGGAGATTTATAGCCTCTTCCACCTTTATTTGGTAACTTCTGCCTTAGTTGGCAGCTTTGCAGCCTCCTAGGAATAAGGGCCATAATTGGTATGATTGTAAATTTCTATTAAAAATACAATTCACACCACACTCATTCTGTCTTCAAAAAACTCAACTTATATTTCAGTTTAGAGCTATTAAAAACTGAGGAAAAAATGGCATATTGTTTTTTTATGTTAAACTCGAAGTTAAAGGTCAACAAACTCATCACACTAGCAAATACATGCAACCCATCCCCGTTCGTTTATTATATGAATATTCACATAGTAATAATAGTTAAAACAACAAGAATATATGGGGTGAACATTAGAAATTTGCTCTGCTCAGTTCCTTTAAGGCCTCCAACAGGAATCAAAGAGTCTCCTTTCAATTAATAGCAATTTCCTTTCTACATCCATTTATTCATATCAATGGACATAAATAAAATTATTTGGTATTCTAATCATAAAAAAATGTAAAATAGCTCTACATAATCGGTGGCTTTAAAATGACAGTTTGATAAAGTAAAAAATTAAAATATTTCTAAGAGACTTCTTAATGATAAATAAATAATATCATTTAAACTCATTGATCATAGAATTTAAAACATAATGTAGTATTCATATTTTACATTGAAGAAAAGTTATATCTTAAGTTTTAATTAATTTATTATTGTAAACACTGTTCTTTATTTTTAACATATATATATATATATATATATATATATATATATATATATATATATATATATATATATATATATGTTACAAATGTATTTATCCTTTACTTTTATTACGCAAATCTTTTTAATTCTCTATTAATATTCAGGTTTCTTTGTATAACTTTTAAGGCATGAAAATAATAGAAGAATTGAGTAAATCATGATTTAGCAGAGATATATAATAAGATGATAGTTTTATCTTTATTTGTGCTATGCAAAAGGGATATATAACGCAAAATATTTATGGTTTATAATGGAAAAGGATTACATAAAGTTATAATTTAATCATACAATCTAATTAATAAATTTTATTAAATTCAAGAAAACAATCAAGAAGAAATTCTAATTATAATTTTTAAATTCCAGTTCTGGTTCAAACTTGTGGATGCCCAACTTCAGGATAATGCTGGAGTGGATTCTGTAACAAGAAAAATAAATTACTTAAAATCTATTAATCTGCAAAACTGCAAAGTTTGTAAAGTATATTAAATCCTATCTATTGGCAAGTTAGTATCTATATCCTTTGATTTTAGCAGTGTGTGTTACGCTTTTAACGGTTTACCGTCACAATATAGTATTTATATAAAAATATATGTTTTGTTTTTGTTAGGGTACTATGATTAAGAAGTCAATGAAAATGGAGGAATTGAATAAGATGTTGAGCAGATTACAAAACATTATGCATTGCCAAAATATTTGTGAATGGATGGGGGGAAGAAAATAAGAATAAATACAAAATAAAACTTAAAATTTTTTATAACATGTTTTTTTTTTTTTTAATATAACGGGAGAAAGTATTTGAAGACATAGGTTTATTAAGTTGTTCATTTGATAAAAGGTTAGGTAAATTGCAAGAACAAAAACATGACAACGATATACATAAATATTAAATAATCTGCTCAGACATCTTGTATAATATATATTTATATATGATTTGTTACAAATTGCTAATTTTTTAACGATTGTTATTAATATTAATCTTATTCGTTTAAAATTACATGAAATTTGTTTATATAGTTTTATTTTTGACAAAACGTTAATTTATTTCATTTGGAAAATAACATTGCACTTAGATGGCTAAGTGGTTTACTATTTTCGTTATATAATTAAGTTTGCAAAGTAACAAATTTACAATTAGAAATAAATTTTATTTGCCGTTCTATTCTTTTTAGAGAATGCAGTTAAAAGTGCAAAACGTTTTAAAAATAAATTACACTAATTGTATTTGAACTTCTGCTGAATTTAAAGTAATATTAAATTTGAATAAATCAATTTCATATTTTAAATGTAAGATGTCTGTATATTTATATCAATGTAATAACTTTTAATAGTTTAATCCAGATATTAATCAAAGCGTTTATTAGTAGCAAAATAAAATCGTTTAGCGGCATCATATTTTCCATTTTCTTTACTACAGATATCCAATTTATATATATATGCGTTTCATTAATAGTTTTACATGCTGTTGTACTTTCTTTTTTAACCTTATATAACGTTTCCATATATACATACTCAAAAGTAATTGTAATGCTCTCTGACCCTCTGTTTTATGTAAACGACCACAAATTATGAAAAGATAGAATGATATCATTTTATCTTTTAATTCTGGTAATATTTAATCTTAGTTTGTTGGTATAATTTTAACCAAGAAGATGAATTCTGCCTATTATTTTATTTTGTGCCAAGAATAGATAATCTGAAATCACTAATATTCAGATTTTTAACAACCTCTAAATATTCAATAAAAAGCCCGTTTAATAATAATAATAATAATAATAATAATAATAATAGTAATAATAATAATAATAATAATAATAATAATAATAATAATAATAATAATGATAATAATAATAATAATAATAATAATAATAATAATAATAATAATAATAATAATAATAATAATAATAATAATAATAATAATAATAATAATAATAATAATAACAACAACAACAAGAAGAATAACAACTTAATTACACATAATTGAAATGGAAATAACTATATCTATTACAGAGTTATAACAAACTTTAGAAAGACGGAATGATACCACTCTTTTATTTCTGATGGTATTCCAATTTAATTTATTAATATAATTTTAAACAAAAGAGTGAATTCTATATAAAATAAATAATCTGAAATCAGATATTCAGAGAACCAATGCAAAACTTTAGCTTCAATAATCTCTAAATATCAAATGAAGTCAGTTTAAACTTCTTAAATTCAGACATTTTCTTTTTTCCACATGGTGCAAGTTTTTAAAAATGCTCAACCTTTCCTACTATATAAGATTTTTGTATTAAAACTCAATATGTTGGACTTGATTTATTTTTAATTTAAATTTATAGATGAATAATATTCTAAAACTTTATATAATATCCCATAAATGTAATCAACTAAGTGTAAATACTCTTTCAGAAAACAAACAAATTACTATTTTTTTAAGTTTTTTTAAAATGTAAATGTATAAAGGTAGATTCACAATAAATCTATCAAATTGTACTTTAAAATCTTATATTTGTTTTAACTCTTTCAACGATTATTATTTAATTGGCCGAATGAGTTAAAAATCAAAACTTGTAATTGGCCAACTCACAACTTTAACAAAATCTATTGTTAAAATAGATCACTTTTAATAATATAAATATGTTAGTTTTTGTAAAAAGTATATTACTGAATTCTCAGATTACGAAAGCAAACAAAAGTCTTTTCAAAAATAAAATTTGATTTATAATTTTAAAAATATTCAATTGCGGTGAAATAAAAGTAACCGCTATTCAACCAACCAAAAAAGATTGCTGACGCAATCTTTTTTTTTTCACTTTAATGTTATGATCAATATGTAGCAATAAATAAATAATTCTTGGTAATATCTTAACTATTTTTCTAAAATAATTTGATTTTTAGTATTATTTTATCAATAATAATTTGTAATTCAATGCAAATATTGTTTAAAATGTTGTAAACATTCGTTTATCATTTTCGTAATAAAAATCAAAACGAACATAACTTTTTACTTTTTGGCAGCCATTTCCCTTTCTGACAGAAGTGGGACAGCCAATAAGATTCAAGAAAAGTTGGTGAGGAGGCGTTGCTTTGGTTTTGTTTGACATATATGGTCATTTTTATTGATTTTTTACTTGTAAAATAACTCTGAAGAGGGCACCATCTTACAGAACTTTTGATTTTCTTTCGAATGACATATAATATTATACGTGCGATAAAAAGTAGCCAATTTAGAGTGATGTCAAATCTTCTCATTTTTAGATGAGTCATGCATTTTAAGCGTTAATAATTACAATATTTGGAGAAAAAAACTAACACCATGTAATTCTGAAAATCACTGATATAATAGACATTGTGGTTTTCTATCTTTATATTATCATTAACATTGTCTTATTGCACTATTTTTCTGACAGCTTTCTTTGTTCTCACTAGATTTAATAGATTTAAGCATTCAACTTTTATTTTGTTATTAAATATTTATTATTAATCAGAATATAATAAATTTGACATCATTCAATAGATATTTTTGTTTAGAAATTAAATACATTTAAAAAAATCACATTTGATTTTTGGAATTATTTTTAAAAAATATAGTTATTCAAAACAAAATACAGTCATATCATCAAATTTCAGTTGGAGATGATTTAGCTTATAAAATGAAGAAATCTTCATTGTTTTACATTTGATTTAAAAATCTGGACAATTTTTTAATAGTTACTAAATCTATCAAATTAAACTTTAAATGTTTACAATTTTTTCATACTTTTTATGATATTGCTAAATATACTACCTCAGGTAAATTACCTCATTTTTGTAAAAGGCTATGTTTTCTGTGATCATAATCTCTATAGTAACAATATTTAGAAGAAAATATTCTTTTATATTTAAAAATAAAACATTTCTTTAAAAAATTAATATATAAATACATTTATTTTTTATTTTTAATAATTATTACATAATTACATTACCAATATAATCATAAACTTTCCAAAAATAAAGTTTTTACACCACCATATTTTTTTCTCAATGACTATATTATTTTCTTAAAGTTAACATGCAAGGTTTAAGATTGCAAAATATATAATGGGAATCCATCATTGGCAGAGCCTGCAAACATTTGTTGGATCACTTTTTGGTTTTCCAGGCCATATATTAATTTTTTTGTATTTAAGATATTAGAAAATAAATAGACATGAATTTTAAGCCATAAAAAGCTTTGCAAAAATTTTAGTAGAAAATGAAAAACACAATTTAAAATTTAAAAAAACTGAAATGCAGCTGTAACATTTTAAAATATGAGACCATTAAGTTTATTAACTTCTATTTCTAAAACTAAAAAAAATAATAAGTAATTTGAAAATGTATATGTATATGTATTTTAGTTTTAAATAATAATCAACCAATTAGTGTGTAAAAATAGACAAAAGTATTTCATATACAAGCAAAAAATCATATTCATTTATATCACGGACTTTGTGTGAAAACTATACAAGAAGAAAGTAAATGCATTTTAGTCATTAACATATTGACCACTTTAGATTTTTTAAATTAAAAGATCAATTATAGCAATCATATGAAAATGGATTTTTAAAAATGCCCTACACTATTATCATTTTATGATAATGTTAAAACAGCAATGCAAAGTTGCAGAACTATTACACTTTTTCAAAAGTAATCATCACATTTTCTAACTAATATAAAAATTATCAATTTAAAAAATGTAATAATAAATAATCATAACTGAGTTATATATAATTGAAATGAAAATAACTATACCTCTCATGGAATTATGCAAATATGCATGGCCAAAGAAAAGATAGATTGATAAGGCTCTATTTTTTTTAATTCTGTTGGTATATAAGCTGAATTTATTAACATCATTTTGAACAAAAAATTAAATTTTGTCTAATATTTTAATTTATGCACAGGTTAAAAAATCTGAAATCACTATTCAATTTTGGAGAATTAAAGCAGAATCTCAGCTTTAACAATCTCTAGCTATAAAATGATACTTAAATTTAATAAGTATAATAATAAATAATGATAATTTCATCATATGTAATTATAATGGAAACAACTATATCTCCTATTGAGTTAAATAAACATCCAAAAATTATGAAAAAGTAAAATAATACTTCTTTATATTTTAGCTCTGATGGTATCCAAGATTAATTGGATATAAAGCTGGGGTTTGGTCTTAATTCTCTATGTATTTGAATAGTGAGTTCAGATTATTTATTCTGTGTATAAATTAAAACAATAAATAAAATTTAACTTTTTGTTTAAAATTACATCAATAAACTAAGCTTAATGACCAATTGAGCAAAAAATATAGAGTGTTATTAATATATCTTTTCATAGTTTGTAAATGTTTACATAATTTATGATTATTTATTATTAGACTTATTAAACTGACTTTTCATTTGATATTTAAACGTTATTAAAACTGCAATTTAGCTTTGATGCCCTAAATATTTGAATAATGATTTTACATTATTCATTTGTGCATAAATTAAAATAGTAGACAGAATTCACTCTCTTATTATGTCAATAATCTGAGGTTTAATACCAACAGAAGTAGTAGTATTCTATTTTTTCATAATTTGCGGTCATTTACATAACTCGATAGGAAGTTACTTTTGTTACAATTACATATAATTAAGTTATGATTATTTAATATATATATATATATGCACGTGTTACAATAAATGTTTTTATGGATTTGTTATAATAAAAAATAAACCAAAATATAAGGCTCTTTTTGTGCAATTGTTGCTTGGATACAATTTTATCTTTGTTTTGATTTTAATTCAAGACAAAAATGTTATTATTGGTTATTAGTTGAAAAGTAGTTTAGACTTAAGACTTTCAATAGTTAATTAATTGTTTCCCAGAAACATCTCTGCTAAAGATGTGTCTGGTTATTAACATGAAAATTGCCCCACAGTATACTTTGTTTATATGCATGCATATGTATAGTGATGGAATCAATTTATATCACAAATGCATCATTTAAATCTAAAAAATTATCCAAATACATTCCTGTTTGAATAGCAAAAATGGGGGTGCTAATACAATACCGTATTAAATCTTAAAAAGATAATTAAAAAAAAATTGGTTAAAATAATTGATATTGTATTTCCTTGGAGGTAGAGATAAAAGTAATAATTACTATGTGATTTGCATATAATTGTGAAAATGTATTATTCATTTTCTAATTAAATATAGTGAATTGGACTCTATAGTTTCATTTAAGAAAAAGTAAAAAGCAGACATGAGATATTTGTAATCATGTGCAATAAACTATCGCATATTTAAAGGGAAATGCAATAAAGTTGAATGTAAAATTATAAATTTTCTATATATATATATATATGAAGAAAATAAATAAAATATACTTATAATTAAAATTTGCGTTTTTCAAAATGTCCTTATTTATAATTAATTTTGAGACTGGATAGTAAAGTTAGATTTTGATTATAAATTTTATATATTTCCAAAGATGAAAGTAAGTTCGAAAATATAATAATTAAATATAAAGCTTTAATAAAAGAAAGAAATACATGCCAATGCAATCCTGACTTTATTTTGGATTAGAAGTAAAAATATGAAGTTTCCGGAATTTCAGAAATTGAAAAATATTTTTTCTTCTTTGTTTGTATATAAACAAAATTGTAAATCATAAATTAACTAAGAAACTCTAATTGATATTAGATAATGTAATGAATTATACATATTCAAAAAGAACAAATTAAAGAAAAAATGTAAAATCATTCAGAATTAGCTAACTTCAGTCTTACCAAGAATACTTTTTAATCATATGATTGGATAACTATATAAGAAACAATAATTTTAATATTGAGAATATATTGTATGACCAGGTGTAAAACAAATAAATAAAAAGAAGTTCATAACTGATAAAGTAGAAACATAAAACAGAATGGAGATGATGAATTCATTAGTAAAAGTTCAAAAATGATAAATACCTATATAACAACATTTTGGCACTTATGAATATAGATGTAGAAAATACTCAGTTATGAAAAATAACTTTTAGGATGCTATCAACATGATGTGGTTCAGTGTTCACCAGAATATTATCATTCAAATGTTGATTAGATTACATAGTACTCAGTATATGTAAAGAATAGATTTTGCAAATCCAAAGATGGTTCCTGTATATTAACTTTTCTTCATATCCAGCTTATTTGCTGATATAAGATTGTAAAAATTATATTTACACTGCTTTGCAAATACTGTAGCCTCAAGACATTGAAAATAAAGAAGAAAAGGTAAAATTAGCTATCTATAAATTACTTCAATGAATATTAAATCCAGTTATAAACAAGAAGATCCATAAATCTGTATTCAGAAGACACAATATATAACTAATCATATAAAAATAATTCTTTTACAATAGATACCTGAATTTATATGCTCAGCTATATCCATGAGAAAATTTTACTATATATTTTGGTTTTATGGAATTAGGTGATAATTGTATTTTGTGGATTTGTGTGTTTTATATAATTAAAGATGTAAATTTGTTTGGGAATATATATGAATCTAAGTTTCTTTATGATTCAAGAGTAATTGTTGCTCATTTAAGGGATTATTGTTTGAGCATTATTCTTCTCTTTGAATTAAGCAAGTTATTATAACTGAACTATAAACATTAAAGATATATAAAAGATAAATAGAAGATAAATGAATAAATAGAGCTTAACATAATTTTTAAGTCAATACTGTGATTAAATGTGCTTTAGATGCTATGCTTTGTCTCAATATATCACCATGTAAAATCTTTATCAAATCATTTCATTTAATAATCAATATTACAATTGCATGCACATACACAAAAGCTAAAATAATTACACTAACAAACATATCAAAAATATTAGAATAGTTGTATCATTATGTACCATAATCAATGCTCTGGATCATCATAAGACTAATCATAATACCTAACCATAAGACTAATCATAATATCTATAAAGTAAGTAACTTTTAGATGGTTTTTATTATGTTTGCACCATCTAAATAATTCTAAAAATAACTATTTGAATGCCAAAATATAAATATACCTACACACACGCACACACGTATATATATATATAAATACGATTACCTTAATAACTGTGATTGTAAACAAAAAAAAATCGACATATCTAAACTCAATTTATTTAACATTAAAACATTTCAATGGAAAAACTTAAAATAATGATTAACAAATTTAGTAACAAGAAATAATAATAAAAAGCAAAAGACTAAACAATTCTTTACATACATATAAATTCTTTTGATTTATATAGGTTAACAAACAATTCAAGCCGTTACCTTCACAAAGTTACATAAATAAATAATTTAAATTGGGCATATATTTATATTATAAATACATAGATATGCATATGATAAAAAATAAATAATTATTGATCTAATGAAGATTATTCTATTTTAATAATTCCTAATGATATATGTGTAAGTGTCTTGACATGTGAACACATTGTGCACCACAATATTCTAGAAATATTTCATTTGTCATAATAAATCCATTAAATCCATAGATCCTCTTCTATGGAAACACAATATATTAAGGATTAAATAGTAAATATATACATAGGATGTGCATATACATGTACTTTATTGAATATAAAAATGAAATATTTCCAATTATTAAATCTTAATGTGAGCTTAAATTCATTTTAACAGTTTTACTCTACAGTAGCCATATTAGATTTTTGGAGAATGGGTACAACACACAATTTGTAAGATAAAATACCAAGTAATGCAATAAAGCTGAGATAATATATTCATGCCACATTCAAAATTAAAAAAAAAGATTTTAACATTTTTAGAAATTATTACTTTTATATTTCTTCAGTGTCTCAATTTTAATAGATCAATTTTACATTTATGTTTTTATTAACAGGTTCATTACATTACTTATAAAATTTCCAATCATATGATGTATAACATTAATTACTTATATTAAAAAAAACATTAAGCCAAGACATCAGAAAATAGCATCATTGATATCTATTATTTTTTTATGAAATTTTATAAGATTTTTTTTTTGAGGGATCTGAATATATTGAAAAAGAGAAATTACAAAAATGAATCTTAGTTTAAATAGTCTTCAGCTGAAAATGGCTCAGATTCTACACATATACAAAAAAAAGAGGTATAAATTGGTTTGAATACTAAAGACCAAAGGTGTGAATATTAATCTTTCTAATCATTTATTATAAGACATTTATTTAACATATTGATTTTTTATTTAACAAAGTAAAGAATTATTTATTTTGCTATCTTGGTAATATATATATATATATATATATAAATTAATGTAACGACATATTTATATATCGTTACAATATATATATATATATATATGTCTTGCGGGTTCATCCATGTAAGATTTAAATTAAAAATTCCAACTTTAGACTTATTGCAGAACATGAAAATAATTTCAGTAGTAGAAATTTTAATGAGTATTACTTCCGAGCTTAAGTATTGTGAAGATTTTATTCCAATTTATAAAATAACTTCATGTTTTCAAATATGAATTTATACTTACACTTATTAAGAAAGTAAATATCTATATTACTTACTTTTAAAGTCTAAGCAGAATAAAACAGATAGACTTTATAGACATTGACACAAGCAATAACTAAAGAAAAAAAAGTAAAAATCTTAATCTGTAAGTGTTGAAATACATAAGGTTCTGCTTTGTGTTTATATGAGCCCAAAAACATTGTGTAAAATATTCCAGATATATATTTGTTGAAGATCATGAATATTAAATAAATATAAAGATAAGTGATGACCCAAATAACATTAATAATAATTGAGCAATTTTGACTTTTAAGACAGCATAGATAAAATATAAAATTATTACTTCAAGTTTTTGAAAAAAATTGTAATATTTTTCAGTTTTTGAATATCAAATTTTAAATCAAAACTCTAACCAATGGTACAAGATAATTACTAATCTGTGTTGTCTGTTTGTGTGTTATTACTAACAAGTTATTAATATTTGAAAAGTTTAAAAAGTTATAATATTGTTCTGTATAAAAGTCACAATCAATATATTTTGAATTTTATTGAGAAATAAATATCTATTTTGTATTTTTATTTTGGACTATTTTCATCATCTAACAAATTACGATTGTCTTCAGAATAATTTCTTGCTTTTTTTTAAATTAAAATACCATCATCACAATCCTCTTGGCAGACATCTATTACATAGTGACTAACAAAAAGAAATAACTAAGTAAATAGTTTCTGCGCTCACTGACAGATTTTTCAAGGTAAGCTTTTAGTGATATAAGGAGAAAATATTTTTATGCTAGACAGTTATTAGTTTTAAAAAATGCATAGTTGAGATTTGATATTAACATAAAGAAAGTATGATGTATATGCAGAGATAATTACTTCAATAAGTATATAAATGACGGCATCAAAATAATGAGTAAAATATTAGAATTTTTCATTTACTATACTGAAGCAGTCGATGTCTAATCACATAGAGCTTCACGCTTCAACCAGCTATACTAACCTCCTGTGGGGCCCACCATTCAGACCTCACTGCATATATATATATATGCCATTTCACCCACCCCCCACCCACTGTATTATAATAATTAAAGAAAAGCTATAAAAATATTTAGCAAAATAAAACAGTGGTGTGCAAGATGTGGATATATATATACAAAGCAATAATCTTAGTAATATTATTGCTGAAAATTAGACATTTTCTTTATATAGTTATATATATATATATATATATATATATATGTGTGTGTGTGTGTGTGTATTTTAATTAAAATGTAGGAATTTTAAAAACAAAAAGAAAAATGGGGAAGGCTCAAAATACTTTTGAAATCATTAATAAGCTGAAATGATCTTTATCTGTATTTAGATTATTTTCACTGATTAAAATTATAAACCTTAATGAAAATTATGAGGAATATTTTATTAGTTTTTTGCAAATCTTTACAAATATCTTAAAAGGTATTTTGAGCCTTATCTTAAAATTTTTTTTTACTAATTAAATATTTTTTAAAATTAAAATCAAGAAATTATAGGGATAGCTATAAGCAAGTAAAATCACATTTTTTTTTTGGGGGGGGGAGATTAAAAAATGTATAAAAGAGCCTATAGAACAAAAGAAGTCAGTTAGTTACTAAATTTTTTCAGCATGTTTGAGTTAATAGATAAATTTTCAGAAAAAGTGATTCAAGAGATCATCAAATTTTAAGAAGTTAACACCAGTTCAGTGTTATGAACTTTGAGTAGATAGAATCCAGCACCTTTCTTTTCTCGTCAGAGACTGCCTGCTGCTGCCATGTTCCATCCATCTGACCAGCCACACACGATGACTGTCTGACTGCTGACCCAACTGGTGACTGCCACCCTGTGCTTTCCTGAGGTAACCTTACTTAATGTAGAGCTGCCTTAATATGTAAATCCCTTGTGCAATTTCTAATAAGATGTAGTTAAATCTTTGTATTTTAATTCACATATTAATTTATAAGTTCCTGCTAATTTTGCTCTTAAACTCTCTCTATGTGATTCATTGATAGTATAATGTAATTCTAACTATGCCCTTTCATGCTTATTTATTTGTGCAGTTCCATTAAATATTTAACAGGTGTTTTGTTTAATATATATATAATTTATTTTCTTTAATATGCCAATACTAACCAAACTCGCGAGTCTGAAAAAAAGAATAACTACTTAATTTGGAAAGAAGCGGGGACATCATTTAAAATCTACAAATAAAGTTTTGTTATTTTAAATAAAAATCACCTGCTAGTTTGGTTTCATTTTAAATTCTTGAAGTCTAGTAAAATATTTTACAGTGCATGAAAGATGCTAAATTTATTACTTCGAATTTGTATTTAAAATTTCATTTTTAAAAGATCGCTAACTTTGTAATTAGGACCATCCCTTCTTGTTGCTGCCTGGAGGGCTAATCCTAGCAGTTAATATATATATATATATATATATGAATCAAAAATAAATATAAATTTTGCTAGTTTAATCTTATAAGTAAAAGAGTTATTATTCATTATAGTTCGTTAAATGATTCAGGATTAAAAACAGGTCACTGCACTGAGGTTAGAATATTTCCAAGCTTTGACATGATATTTATTGACTATATTCATGTCTAATAACATTTCTGGCATACATTTTTTATTATGATAATTTATCTTTTCCATTCCATTGCCATGTGGAAACTTCGGAAGTCCGAAGCTACTTACGTATCTTTCTCCAAACCATTCGTAATCAGAAGTATATGCTACTTTTTGTGAAATACAAGGTGTGAGATTTTGTTTATGCTGTGGATGGCCATACAGACAACTCTGGGATTCAAACCCAACCTCTCCATTTTTGGTACCTTTATGCCAGAATGCACGAACATACAAACCCCTGTCTGGATTTCTGCATTGTATGCTATTACAGTTACTCTTATCATTAGTTTGATTACTATCTATCTAAACTTAGTTAGTCACAATGATGTGTTACTCATTTCGTAAAATATAAAATCCGATTAATTATTCGGTATGTTGATTTAAACTATTTTCATTTAAAATCATTATCGATTCCCATAGACATAAATCAATTTGTATTAATGATTGTATAACTTACTTATTCTCATAAATGTAGGTTTGTTCCTTATATATAAATTCCAAAGACATATTTTCCAAACAATGCCAGTAAAAATATATATAATGATTTTCATAAGGTAGATAAATGATTAAGATTGTATATTTTTGCCTGTTTACCAAAATCATTTACTACTCAATCGCAAACTACCATTTATATCATTAATCATCTAAATGTGTCACAATCTTTTATATTTGTTTTATGCATCCACAGCATTTTATCTGTAAGCATCTTTAAATTGGCATATTAACCCTGCAAAAGCTATAATACATTCCATAAAATTATGTCCATTAAATGATTAATGTAAAGGTGATTTTATAAAAACAAATCCCAAGTTTTGTAAATAGACAACATGTTCCCAAGCATGAAACATTTTGTAACACACACACACACACACACATATATATATATATATATATATATGCAGTTTGTTAATATTTTATTACATATATATTTTATGAAGATCCTGGTTTTTGAATTATTATTTTCTTCTAGTTAATATTTAGAATTGTTTTCTTTAGCTAATAGCTTAGCATTAATAAATAATTGTAATACATGTAATTTCAGGGCTACTCTTATCTCGATCATCATCATCAGTCTGATATTATGCTCTATCGCTGTGTTTCTAGGCCTGGAATTAAAATAATTGTGCTGTATCATCGGGATTGTTGTTCATAGAGTCAGAGATTCAAAAAATAGGCAAATAAGTTAGAATCCAGGATTGCTCCTGACCTGTGGATCTTGAGCATGATTGGATTCAAGGTACTTTTGCTTGGATTTTGAGTCTTATTGTGTGAGCAGACATTTTTATCCGGTACAATACTTAAGCATTCTGCTGTACTGCAGCTGCATTTAAAGATTCGTTACTATTATTGAATTATTAGTTTTTGCCACTTTATATTAGTTGGTAAATATCATGTATTTACAATTATTTTTGTTATATCTAGATATTTATATTGATAAGTGAAAAAAATATTAAAAAATAAAAATATTATAATCATTATATTTAACACATACTTATTCAGTAATTTTCTCAAAAATTTTGTAATCTAAAAATTGTCTATTATGATAGAGACATTTTCCTACATTATTTTTATTAGGAAACAAATACAAGGACGCAGATCTTGATATAGAAATAGTTAATCTTTCTTATAAAAATTATGTAGTAGTAACATTCGATTATATATCTGTAGATGAATATAAAAATAGAATGAATAAGATAAAGAAAGATTGAACATAAATAAAGTAATATGGCTTTACCCAAATTAATTTAAAAATACATTTTAATCCAAATAAGGTTCTACAATAAAGGAATAAAAAAGGTCATAAACTTTTGTAAAACAATACTCAGAATGTATTTTTTTGCTAGTAAAAAAAAATAATAATAAAACAAAATCCATTATAAAAAACATATTAATAAAATAATAAATGCTTTTTTAAAAAGATATGTATAAGATTCCATAAATATATAACATATAATCATTTCCAAGTGAGATGTTCAGGCAAGCAGACACTTTTTTTAAAAATTGGAATAGATTAAATAAGATTTTACTGATAAATTAAAAAATCTATTCTTGCTTAATCTTTTGACAAAATTACTAATGCTTTTTCTTATTTGCTATGATGAGAATATCATTTTAGAAGTTATAACTACAATAATTTGTAAGTATGAACTTTTAGTCAACATTTAGATCTCACATAATCATGGGATCTAAAAGAGATGTAAATAATTAAAAATAATATATTTGAATATACCTAATGAAATTAATCAATAACAAAATTTAATATGGAATTACTTTATATAATAAAAATATATTTGGGAATATCTGAGTCTTAGTAATAAACAATTCCTATATATTTGTTTCACATTAAAATAAAAACAAAAATGTTTCTTTAAAGATCTGTACCTGCTAATACAGAAAATTAATTAAAAACCAGTAAGAAAATGAATCAATATCCTGGAAATATTTTACTGCTTAAGATTTTTCAGATTAAAAAATCATAACAGCAATTGTTAATTAGGAGAAGTTTAATAAAAATCTAAACAGTTTAAATAGATTGTAAATAAAATCCATAAATCACTTTTAAAAAATGATTTAGATTGAACGATCACTAAGAAGTTCAAAAGTAAAAAGTATAACCGTAATTGTATAGAAGGAATGAAGGGGAACCAACTAAAAACAAATGTATCATTTGAATAAAATTTATCTATCTGGTAGAAAAACACTCATTTGTTAAATCAGCTACTATAAACTTTATAGGAAAAAAAAATCTTAAAATAGGATTTTATTTTGGGCATTCAATGACAAGACAAAAGCTCCTAAAAATAAATATAATACAAAAAAAAAAATAGATAAATTATTATTTGTAAATGAAATAATAACGATTTGTGTTCAAAAATATTAATGAAAACTGCGATTTGGTGAAAGATTTCCTTTCTAAAGGAGAAAAAAAGGAGTCATGCCATGAAAGTTATTCTAATTATTATCAAGAATGTTGCACATAAAATTTCTATTACGCATAAAAATGATTCCAATATTCTAATAATTCAATTTAATACGCATAATCAGATAGCATTTATGTTAAAATTCAATCTACTTATTTATTTATTTTAAATCGAACTTTCTTCGATAATTTTTACGGGAAATTATGTTTACGTAAATATTTTTGAAAGTAAATGAAAAATGCTACTCATCTTTTGTTAAAATAGTAATATATTGAATTTATTAATATTAAATACCTTCTCAAATTTGTAAAGTTGAGAGTGTAAAAAATAACATATGTTAAAAAAAAAAAACGAATTAAAAGTGAAATGCAAAAACTTTTATATATGATATAGAATATTATATTTTTTTTCTTTAAAAAAAAACTACTTTTTGGGAAGTAATATATAAAATAAATATGATAGTGATGTTCATCGCCATTCTTTCTGCATATGTGTAATATAGAGAGTACACTAATAGCTCTAACAAGCTTTTATTAATAAGTGCCACAAGAAAAAGCTTTTCAGCCTCATGTAGCTATTTAAGTTATAAAGTTGGATTTAAACATATTTATGAGTTTGAAAATTTAGATTTTCTACTTAATAGTTATATTAGATAAGTGCTGGTTTTGAATCAGTATTTTAGATCTAGTGTCTGAATGTCCTAGTGCCTCACTAACGTAAGCCAAAAGCTTGAAACGAGTCTGAGAATAGGGATAATTCTAGATAAAGATTTTGAAAGCTTTCTCTTGTAGCATTTATCAATAAAAGCTTGTCAGAGCTACTGGTATTCTCCCTGTATTACATATTTGTAATAAAAGCTTAAAGAAAGTCACATAATATATGACTTGCTTTATTGATTATTATAATTTTGCCCTAGAAAATTTGTGGATGTAATATTTCTGAGGCTAATAATATATGGTGAGGCTGAAGTGTTTCCAGACCCATATAGCTATTTAAGTTATATAGATGTGTTTAAAGACATCTATATGCCTGTAAATTTAAGATATTCTACTTAATAGTTACTTATTAGATAAGTACTGTATTTGAGTTGGTATTTTAGATCTAGGGTCTGGTGTATCCTAATGCCTCACTGAACTGAGCCAAAAGTTTGAAACTGGTCTGAGGATAGGGATAATTCTAGATAGAGATTTTGAAAATTTTCTATCTTGGCACTTATCAATGAAAGCTTGCTACAGCTACTCATGTGCTCAGTATATTATGTATCTGTAATACAAACTTAAAACAAGTCATGCAATAAATGATGTGTATATATATATATATATATATATATATATATATATATATATATATATATATATATATATATATATAATTATAATTGAAATAATATTCTAACGGTTTATAAATAATTACAAACAATCTTAAAATCCACAGAAGTACTTTTGGTTACTTTCTAACCTGCCTCAACTGCCATTAATTGGCAGTTGAGGCAGGTTAGAAAGTAACCGAAAGTAAAGATTGTTTGTAATTATTTATAAACCGTTAAAATATTATTTGAATTATAATTACAATATTGTTTTTAATTAAAGGATATTTTTATTTATTTTACATATATATATATATATATATATATATATATATATATATATATATATATATATATATATATATATATATATATATATATATATTACTATTATTCAATGTCTATTTTTTTCAAAGCCATATAAGTAATTATATAATTAAATATTTGTAAATACACTAACTAAATAATTAAAATATATCCTAGTAATCTTTGTCAAATAAAGTTTTACCTTCCCACAATTCTGTGATCTTAACCCTTGCTACTTGCCTGTTAATTAAGTTATGTTTATATTTGTATATTAGCATAGCTTCCTTTATTTTTCTTTTATTGATATTTTTTCAATTTGCAATATTTTTACATTATTAAAATTAAAGTCAAAACCATAAATACATGACTTATTATGATCATAAAAAACAGATGCAGAAATATTATCTACTATACAATTTTGTTTCGATTTCTGAACTCCTTTTCTATAATAGCAAGTGCTCTTTAGTTCCTTTTTTCTATGCCAAACCTACATATCCATTTACAAATGACACAATTTTTATTTATAAATGTGGTTTTATCTTTGGAGTTATTTATTAATTTGTTTAGTGTAGGAGGTGTGTAAAATCAATATCACATATACCTTTCTAAATTTTCCTTATAAAATTTACTTGATCATTTGAATTATATATGATATTGATATAGTTTTTTTAAAGGAAGACCTCAAAATATTTAGTTTTAAACAATAATTATTTTATTTTACAAATATTTATTGATTTATCATCAAAGAATTGGTTTAACACTTGAGTAGCATTGTAAGCTTACTTTGGAGAGAGATAAAGAGCTTATGTTGACATTAATCAATGGGGAAAAAACTAATTTAGAGCAATAAAGCAGTAATATTGTTTAAAATTATCATTCAGTTTGAAATATAAGCAAAATTCTAGTACTATGCTGGCTGGCTATCCAAAGCTTTTAAAATTGTTAATGGTGTTCTTATATTATTATCACAAGACAGATAATTGATAGTAAGAGAATAATTCCATTTTAAATTAATTTTCTTTTTTGTTATTATTATTTATTTATTTTTTAAAAATTATTTTCTCTAAATTTTCAAATAACTATATTTTTTAATGAATTAGATAGACTCATGATATGACCAAAATATTATAATTTCGATCTGATCATTTGTGTTTTAAGTTTTAAGTACAAGTTCAAGTCTCATATATTGAAATATCTACTGGTTCACTTTTTTATTGCCAATAAATACATTTTCTCTTCATTTCTTCATTATTCAGCATTGTTATATTTATATACTTATAGAAAACACCATAGCTAGGGCAATTCTGAGCTTTGTTTTCAAAAATACATATAAAAATGTACTCAAAGGTTTTATAGAAACTCTGTCAAAAATTACAGTGATGACTGTTTGACTATTGGTTTCTTCTTAATGACTGAGCAATGATGCGAGAAATTAAGAATTGTTCATTGCTTCATTTATCAATTTTGAAAAAAGCAAAATTATTGATATTTTGTATTTAATTTTAATCTTATATTTTAACATTTCTATAAAAGCTCCTGTTTGTACATTTTCAGCTAAAAATATGTTGATATTGTCATATCTAATGTTATTAATGTTTATTAGATAGAACATATATTTGTTTCTCTAAATGTTCCAATGCTTCACATTTTAATTATTATAAATGTTGAATAAGGTGACAATGTACATTAATGTTCTGTCTCATTCATAAAACAATCTGTCTCATGCAAAGATATTTCTCATAAAACAATAAAGCGTTCTGGAATATCAAGTTCGTTTATGAATATTTTATGTTTTTTTATAATCAACCAAATAAAAAACTTAGTATAATCAATAAAAACGTATTGATCTTTTTCTAATGGTCCTTGAAATGCACATATATGTGTGAAAGTTCCTTTCAGGCATATATGTGCTCTCAGATCCAAGGCTCATCACTGATGAAGGCCACAAGCCAGAAACTAGTCTGAGGATATTGAATGAGTAGGTACTAGATAAGGATTTTATGCACAAGCCTTCTGGCATCCATTGATTACTCTGGTTGACACAGAGTGGCATTACTGTATGGAGAGTTTTGCCATGTTTAAGAATTTTACTTCTACGTATTAAAAAGATATGTTAAAATTGTTTTTCAGTATGTTGGGCTTTTTTTTATTAAATATAAATATTGTTGGCATAATTGTGTCAATACATTTATTGTTTCTTCAGCAGTCGCCTAAGCATTTCAATTTTGATTTAATGCCATCAATATTCAAAAAAAGAATGTCTTCTTTAATTATTAATGATTATTAGGTGCAAAATATCTAATCAAAAGTAAAATGACTATTATATTTGTGTTATAAATTTCTATATACAGAATCTGCTTAAACAAATGTCATTGTTTTTTTTTTTTTCAGAAAGTTATTCATTATATAATCCCTTTGTTTGTAGTTGACGTAGAAGTAATCATTTAAATAGAAAAAAATATATAAAATTAGAAATATAATTACTGTACATACTATATAATAGTTCAGGTTTAATGAAATTTAAATTTACTTTTTAAAAACATAAACAGAAGATTTAAAAAAAAATGTATGTTTATAAAAAAATCAATTTTCATTTATTTTAGAACTTTTTTTTATGCTTGAAATTTTTTTTAATCTTAAAGATTGTATTTTAATTCTTTTTTCTAACTTATATTGATAACTAAACAGATATTTTAAAGCATAATCAGAATTGACTACTAATCATTATTCTACTTTCAATTTTAGCTTGAAAATTAGTTTGTATTTTTTTTTTTGGGGGGGGGGGGTAATCATGCCATAAAAATTCTTCTGTCTGCTTTCCCATTTGAATTTTTTATTATTCTATTTTCGAACTATTTTTTTTTACTTAATAATAAAATCACTTGTAAATTCTGTTTTTACTTACACTACATTATCGCTCATGTTTACGGCTCAAATTGATAATTAAATATTGCTTTAAAAAATAAACAAATTTATAACAGTAAAAAAAATAAATTGCCATTTACTTTTTTTGGGATTTTTTCTTTGCTGTAATATATATTTTTAATTCTACTTTTCAGAACTGCTTAAATGTCTCTTGTGCCACTTACTAAAGTTCGTTGCAATTTTACAACTTCTTTGCTTAAATTTTCTTTTCATAATAATGTTTACCAACTTTCTAACTCCGATTTTCAGAAGTATAATTAAAATTATTATATGCTTCTTGTAAAATAATTAAAAAATATAAGTCAAGTATATTTTCACTGCTGAATGTTCAAATAAACAAATAAACTAAATTAGTCATTTTCACATTACTAAATATGGCAAAGATGTCCTCATTGTAACATTTGTTTTTATGTGAAACATCTTATTTAACCAGAAAAAAGTATTCGTTAAATAAGCTGTTTACAATTGAAGCCTTTTTTAATAACATACTTGGTCTTTGTTATTTATAATAAGTACATTCACATTTGTCAGCATAACCTTACTAATATTTTGAGAAATCTTTGCTTTTCCAATTTTATTTCATTTTCAGTTCCTATACTTGAAGATTATTATACTGTTTTGCATTGTCTTTCCTAACTGTTCTTTGAAAATTTGTGCTCAGTTTCCTCAAAATATAGCTAACATGTCTAATTTTGGCTTTTTTATTTTATAAAATTAATACTGTATAGTATTTAAAGTTTTCACTTCCATAAATCAGTCAATTTCTTTCTCTGATTTCTTTTTAAATATTTTTTTCACTTATGTTAACAGTTTAAGCAATCCAATTATTATCTAGATTCAAATTTTATATTTTTTTATTTCCATTGGATTTTGAAATTTTAATAAATTATTACCTGATTCACAATATGTTTTTACTGAATTTTTTGCTACTTAAAAGTGATGTTTTAACCACAGTTAACTAAGATTGTCATCATATCAATTTCTATGACTTTTATGAAGTATATTAGCAAGAGTTTTTACAATCACAAAATGAGATTGGAAATAATAAAAAGATGGATTTGTAATCTCTTTCCTTTGTTTTATTTGGTTTTACTATATATTAATTAATACAATTTTATTTATTCCTACTTTAACTTTAATAATTCTTGCACCAATCACTAATATCTATCTTGTCTGAAAGTTTTGTCAAATTCTATTTGTATCTTACTCTCAAATTTTAATTTCTATTTTATTTGCTTAAGTTGTGGAGATACTACTAAACATCATATGATAACCATTCTTTATGTTTACTCAAGCTGTTTGCACAGAGCTAAACTTCATACAGCAGTACCAATCAATGAAATCCAGTCATCAAGAGATGCAAGAAGGTTTGTGAATAAAATCCCTATCTAGTGCCAATTCATCCAATATTCCCAGACTAGTTTCTAGTTTGTGAATTTTATCAGTGAGAAGCGTTAGATTTGAGAGCAATGCATTTAGATCTTAGGATCTAATACAGCCCCCCAGCAGCCACATTTTACCTTATAAGCTAACTATAAAGTATTTAGTTCAAAATGAAAAACACAATAATGTTTTCAATTTAAACTCATTAGCTTGTACAGTGATACAGATCTGAATTCAGTTCAATATTCATACTTTTTGATATCTTTGGTTTTTTAATAATCATAGTCACCATAATCCTATTGAGTAGGATTGATATTAAACCATTAAACATCACTTGATCACCGCTCTTTATGCTTACACAAGCTGTTTAAAGAGAATCTAAACTCTTTGTACAATATCATCACTCACTGGAAGCCAGAGTAATCAATGAATTTAAAAATGTTTGTGCATAAAATCCCTATCTAGTGCCTACTCATCCAATATCCCAGTACTGGTTTCTCACTTCTGGATTTCATGAATGAGAAGTATTGGTTTGAGAGCACTACACCTAGATGTCAGCAGCTAGTTATAAAACTTTGAATCCAAAATGACACCAAAAAGAGCTGCGTTCAAATTATATGACTATACAAGCTAATGAGCTTAAATTGAAAACATTATTATGTTTTCATTTTGGACTGAAAGCTTTATAGTTAACTAATAAGATAAAAAGTGGCTGTATTACATCCTAAGATCTAGATGCAATGTTCTCAGATCAAAAGCTTCTCACTCATGAAAGTGACAAGCTATAAACTAGTCTTGATGAGTAACCATTAGATAGAGATTTTATGCACAAACCTTCATGTTTGTAGTGTTTACTCTGGCTTGCACCGAGTGGTGCCATATATGAAAAATTTTGCCATTGTTTTGTGAAGATATTATAGTATCTTTAATTGCAACTCAGCATAGTTGAATAATATTCAATTTGATATCAGTTATTTCATTATCTTTATTAACATTTAAATATTTACCAAATCTTGCTTACTGAATTTGTATGAAAGTAAATATTTTGTTCCTGGAGCTAAAATTTAATCCATTTTAGTTCATCAATTTTAAGTAGTTAATGGCAATATGGTTTATTTTCATACTGGCATCAAGTTTTTTTCTAGTTTCTAGTCTTCACATTTCAAAATCTCTGGTGATTTTTCTACTTGCAGTTTCAACTTTCATTTTAAATATGTAAACACTGGCAATCTAGTAGGCTTTTATGTGGCTATGATATATAAATTTCTTGCAGGTAATATGACTTTATTCTTTAGTAATACAGTCAATGCCTTAATGTTTTCCAGACATAGAGTATTATTTTATTTTTTCAAATTGGGCATAAATTATTAATAGCAATATATTGAAGTAGTTTATTATTGGAATTGTTATATACAGTTTAAAATGTTGGGATATATTATTATCAACACAGTTTTAAATTACTATTTATCATTATATTAGAAAACTGAAAAATGAAAACACAATATCCCAATATCTTTTTATAATGAAACTGTTAAATGACAGAAAATGAAAGTCAATATAAATTTCAGTATAAGAACAAATATAACACTGATCAGCCATACATTTAGATTTTGTAGCATTTTAATTCTCATTCATGTTATTTACAGTGCATGGCCATAGCTTGCACTATCTCTTAATCAATTTTGGGCACATTTTCTTTATTTCAGGCTTATTTTATAGGAAATTCGAAATTTAAAATTTTAGTTTTAAAAAAGTCTGCATATTGGAATTTTTTTTTTTTTACAAAAATGAATTTTCTTTGCTGCATATTGGATGGCTGCCAACCCTGGAAATTGTGCCACAGGAATTTCTAAATGACAAAGTCAAAAACAAAACAAAATGTTTTATATGTTTGTAATTGATTTTGAACAAATAAATGTATTTCTCATATTTTTTTACATTCATAATTAAAATTTTATATTACTTTATCGAAATATAAAGTTTGATTTGAAAAAAATTTAATTTTACAAAGAAAATAAGTGTGGGAGAATGACTGATCTTCAAAAACGTCAAGAAGGTTGAATGCTAAAGACCATAATTTGCATATTAAGCATTTCTAAATACAGTGTCAGAAATCAAAATAAAATGTTTTACACATTTGTAATTGATTTTGAACATAAATATATTTATCATAATTTTTTACATTCGTAATTAAGATTTTATATTACTTTATTGATATATAAAGATTGATTGAAAATTTTTTTTAATTTTACAAAAAAAAATAAGCATAGGGAAGTAATCACTCTTCAAGAAAAGTGATATAACACTGAAAGCTACAGACTGTAATTTTCTTGTCAAAGATTGTCATTGATAATAACAAAACATAATTATATTTCATAAATTTTTATGGAATTTATAATTATTTTTAAAGAATATTGACTAGTAATGAGTCTAGATTTAGATTTTTATTTAAAATATTTAATTTTAGACCAAGAAAATACAACGAACTGAATAATGATCCATCATAATTTATAAGAAATGAAAATAAATCACGGGATGTCATTTAATGATTGATTTGAAATATAATTCTCTTGTTTTATCACTGGCTATTTTTTAGACATTTTTGTTTTATTTTTCTTCAGTTATTAACATTTTTTTAAATTTTTTGTTACATTTATCCAATTAAGAATCTAAAAGTATTCAATTTTTAGAAGCTGAATTGGAACAATTTTGTATATTTTAGATTAATATTTTATGAAAAAAAACTGACTGGAAATGAAACTGATAAATAATATTCTCATATTTTTAAGTAATAGACCAACACAAAAATTAGACAAATGTTTTAGAAGTTGATGTTGGCAGTTAAGGCGTTAAAAATGAAAAATATTTTGGGATATGTTTGAAATACATATTCCAAAAATGGCATAAGTTTTGTTCTAATCATTGTAGTTTAAGTTATATAATTACCTCCCAAGATAAATTGAGATTATTTGAGGTATAATTTCAAAAAAATATTAAAGTTACTAATATTTATATATTAATCACATCAATATATTGTATCATCAAAACAAACTCTTAATAAAATTAAATAATTATATAATGTTAAATACTTTCAATCCAAGAATATCATTTTATTTTAAAATATGTCAGTCATTAAATATATAAAAAGCTTAATTTATAGAGATTTCTAGAATGAGCTCTGTTAAGACAGCTACATTAAATTACTAGAAGTAGTATACCACCATGTGCATTTTGTAACTTTTCTGATATATTTTTAGTAAAATAGTAAAGATTTTTCATAGAAACGATGACTAGTAGAAAATGAATCCTGATGCTAATATTATATCCTCAGTCATTATAACTGAAAAGTATGCTGTATATTAATGTAGAGTAGATGTTTGTCTTAAGTTTTTCCAAAATGTTTTTATAACTAGTTAAAATAAAGGTCACACCTTATATTAAAACTCATTCAATAAATATACAAAATCTAAATTATTTATGAGGATTTATTTGGGAACAAGAAAACAAATTTTGCTTTAGTTGTTTTTTTGTACATAGTCCACACAATTCACACAGTAAGCAATGGAATCATAAACTATCTTTGTTTAGTGTTTTCACAAATTATTTCATCTGGTCTAGATTGCCCTGAAAAGTTTTTATCTTACTCAACCAAATTAAAATGATTATTTTTTTTGTTTATATATAATAGTTAATTACTATTGAATTTATTAATTTTATTGTTATTAAATTCCGATTCAAAATAATTATGTACAAATGATGGAGAATTAACTAGAATATGAAATATGTTCATAATTTAAATTACATGTCAATCCAAATTTAGTGAAACAGATTTTTGAAATTTTTTTGAAGATTTAATAAATTGAAGAAAAAATCTCCATTTGTATTATTAATTAAAAATATATCTAATTAAAAGTATAAATAATAATACCATAACCTAGATGAGGCTTTTATAAGTATATATAATATTAGATGAAATAAATATAATAATGAAAATATTCTAAAATAAATACTAAAAAAATTAATATACCTATATAAAAGAAAATTTTCACTATAGCCATCTTATGGCATTTTAAAACATCTTGAGTTGGATGGCATAAAATGGTATAAGCTGGTTATAGCAAAGATTTTATTTTTATTTTATATTGGATTTTTTAGTATATATATATATATATACTATAAAAATATATACTATAAAAATCCATATAAAGATAACTCATATATATATATATATATGAGTTGGATAGCTGGGTTTGAAGACATGTAGGTGTCTGAAAATTTCAGATTTTTCACTCAATAGATAACTTTTAGATAAATGCTGGCTTTGGGTTGATATTTTTAGATCTAGTGTCTGAACCTACCCTGGCACATCTCTGAGAATTTCCAAAACATGAAACCATAGTCAGGGGTTTGGGAGGGGGGTAATGACAGAGATATTTTAAAAGTTTTCTCTGTCTAAGAATTATCACAAAGCTTGTTGAGGAATTGGCAATCCTCAATGTTTATAACTTATAAGCTTAAGAGAATAGGCTCATGTGATCTATGACTCTTATTTTGACTATATATATATATATATATATATATATATATATATATATATATATATATATATATATATATATATATATATATATATATATAGTGACCTTTAGATTTCTCCATACAATTAAATATCCAGGGACATCGTTGTTCAGAAAAAAAAAACAACAACTAACTTTCCACATTTATGTTTTTGTAGTAAGCCAATTGTCTTACTGTATAAAAATTATATATTGATAAATTCTTTGAGCCAATATATAATAACTATTATAATATTTAATAGTCTTAAAAGTCATTATAATAATTTTAAAATGCTTAATTTTGGAGATATCGTTAACCTAAAATGTTAGTGATTTAATTTTAAAAATATTAAGGTTAAATTGCCTTAATATTTATGATTAGTGCACTAGAACTCAATATTAGAATTGAAGTCTAATGACATATTTAAATATTTAATTAAATTGTCTGTTAAAAACAATACATCTTATTAAGTAATTTATAATAAGATAATACTTTATTTAATGATAGACATAATAAAAATTAGATCCATTATGTGACTTATATTAGTTAATTGCAAAGATAAATAATTAATTTTATTAGTTGATTTACATATTTTCAAGTAAAGGAGTGCATTAGTATGTAGGCATGCATGAGATTTATATTTTTATTTTAACATTTTTTTTTTGTGGGTTTAATGTTAAAAAATATTTTAAAAATCTTTGCTTTAAAATATTACTTAAAATGTTCTGGAAGCTTAAATCAAGTAATGTAAATCTGTTTAAAAGATTCATGTAAAATAATGTTATATTCAAAATAATGTAATATATTATGTAATATATTGTTTTCTTTGGATTATAATACATCCTTAGTTTTTTAAAATAATTTGTTTTAAAATTGTGATAATAGTTAATGTCTAGACAGTTATTTAAATTAGGTTATTTTTAGTAATATTTTCCAGAATACTAATTAATTTATAAAGTACAGTTCAAAGTTTTGTTGATTAGATGCCAATTTTATTTGTTAAAAATCAGTCACATGATATAGCTTATAAATAGAAGTAATAAAGATGTTAACTCACTCTTGTTCATAATTAATTTTCACTTACTTCCTTGTTCATTTTAATTGTTAAATTTTTATAAAGTTTTAATTGCTTTTGATAAATTTTTGTTTGTTTTTAAAAGTAAAATGTAAGTAGCTAACTTAATTCATCCAATCTTAGGGTATTTAAACTGAAAATATTACAACTTGGAATTTACATTACAAGAACCTATGCTGGGAAGTCAACAAAATTTTTAATAATAATTAATCTGTTCTTATGCAATCTACGCATTTCAAAGCATTTCTGCATTAGTCTGCATTCTTGTATAATAACTTTTCTTGATTCTAATTTACCTATTAGAAATAAATGTTGTCATAAATTAAATTTATTACATACAGGAATATTAAGACTGCTAAAAATTTCAAACTATTTAAATACTAATGAGAAGTTGTTATTTAAGAAAAAAACTAATCGCACTTCCAAAGAATGTTTTATCTGAATTTATTATTTTTGAAATGATAAACTATTGATTTCTAAATTGTAGAACCTGCCTTGTAATTGCAACAATTGTTTAGTATTTTTATTGAAATTAATCATAGTCTGACATGGACATATCTAATTTAATACCAAATGACATTTTTAGAAACATTGAAATGCATTCTAATGATGCATTAAGAGTGAATTTTTTTTAATTATTATAATGTATGTTTTATGCTTATAAATTAACAAATTAAAGAATAATATTCATTTATTTTATAAGATAAATTATTTTTAAATGTTATTACAATTAAAAATAACATTATTCTTATTGGTATCAGCAAGATGGAAGCTGTTCTCCCACTGTTTCTATTTTGTTGTGTCATTTAGTTCAATAAAAGTAAGAAAAAATATTCTCATAAATTAATAACATTAAAATTATTGACTTTTATTTTCACAGAAACTTTATTAGTGAAATATATTGCTACAAAGTGTGATGTTCAGATGAAGAGCATGTGTCAGCAGGAACTTTTTCTTGGGAACTAGAACTATCAGTGTTGACACTTTTGTCAAATCTAGATGAAGAAAATTTTTTTATTGTTTCACAGAAATAGCATGGCAGCATTGGGAACTTTAGTCACTGGGAATCTTGAAAAGTTTTCATGTATTCTCATAGATAAACTTAGTAGAGAGAATTTTATCTTTACTTTAGATTTTTCTGAGGGTGCAAACAAAAATTTACAAGGGCATTCAGTTGTAAAATGTTGAATATTATTTTACATCAGGTGATCTATATGGAATATGTAATGAAGGTTGAGATTCCTATGATGGGAATATCTCTTTTCTTAAAGCAAACTTTAATGGAAATGATTTTATAATAATCAATTGCTGAATTTTGGGCTATGATTTGCTTCACTATTCTGAAGCTTGTGCATGTTAATATACTGTGCTCAAAGGGTCTCATCCTGTCTGTGGCAGATTGAGTAGGAAGGATCTATGTTGTTAGGGAATCTTTTCTGATGTAAAAACCAGTTGGTAGTTATATCATTAATATTTACTTTTATTAAACAGTCCAGGAATTTGGGCTCTAATAGTAAAAAATTGATTAATGTTGTGATCTTCTGATTAGACATGCCTAGTTTTGTTTTTATTTGGAAGAGTTGAGGGTTTATTAGTGAGTGCACAGTCCATATTGTAATCTTTGTTTTAAAGGCATCTGTGTTATTGTTATTGAATTGGTAGAGGTAGGTAATAATCTGATCGATTCAAGAAGTTTTATTTGGAGATGGCGTATCAGTAGGTGAAATGGGATTAGTTATAAATAAACTGTCATATTTTTGGGCAAGGTTAAAAACCATTGAATGCATCTTTTGGAAAGAGATTGCTTGAATCGAATGAAGAGACATTCCATTAAGTCTTCTGTGAAGCTGCATTTTGGCTATGATAATAGTGGATGAATGGTCCTTCCAAAACAGGTGTGCACATAACCTATTTATGTTGCTGACGAATGTCTTAGTGACTAACATGATGAGAAGATATTGTGCTATTTTAGCCATGACTTTCATGTTGAGAAGAGCCACTTTACCTTGTAAAGATAAGAAATCTTGGAGAGACCCTTGGTTAAGTGATCATCAGATTCTGTTATAAGAATTTTGGATATGCTTTGACATGGTGAGTTATGATTTATACAAAACCCCAAAAAGTTTCAGGGTTCAGCCAGAAATCTGGAGGGGATTTTTTTTCCATTTAAAATCTTCCATGTTGCATATTTAGCATGATTTATAAGGAGATGTGATGCACTTGAGTACTTGTCAAGAAATTTGGTAAAGTGAGCTGAGGAACTTTTTAGATGGCAGAAAGATGAGCACATCATCCATGTATGTGATGGCTGGCATGCTTTTTTTTATTTAGGGAATATATGTACATGGAATTGTATCTTATCTTGAATGACTTTAAGTAGCAGATTTATGTAACAGGCAAACAGTAGCTAAATGGAAACCCCTGTGGGATGGAGTGCTTAGGTGATAAACCATTAGTAAAGGTGCCATTAAGAGAAATATGAATCAATCTGTTATATAGGAGGTTGTTTAATATGTTAATAATGTCTGAGGAAATATTCATTCCTCTGAGAAGTTCTAGCAGAGTGTTAGTATTAATTGAATCAAATGCCTCCACTATGTTGATCTGGACTATGATAGGTTTTGACAATCTATAGGATCTAACATGATCAAGAATATTTTTTACTTCAGCCATAGTGGTCAGTATTGATGATCCCTTTTTGGCAAATTGAGTTGTTGAAATGGCTTTAATGACTTTGTCTTGAATTTTTTCTATGCAATTAAGAGATAATATTCATGGATATTTAATGAACAATATATTTAGACATATTATTATATTTGAATTATTTGCTATTATCTGCAGTAGCTAAAATAAATGATATTGCAGACAATCTGAAAATAAATGCTCCGGAATTAATTTTATTAAAGTATTATAAACTTATTCTGTTCTATTATAAATGTCTGTTTATCACATTTACTATTATTATTAAACAAAAGATTACTTTACTGTGAAATACATTATTTTTCAAAGGAGTAATAATACTTCCAAGTTTATCTTCAATATGCACTTTCCAAAAGATAAATAGAAATTAATATAAAATTATATGAAAAGTTAATGCTGCATTGGTATTTATGTTTATTTTTAATATATTTTGCATAAGATAAATGGCCATATATATTTTCTTAAACTAGTGTTACATGGAAATTTATTGCTAATGTTCATTTTAAATGCTTTATGTATTGTTTAAATTTTGTTGTCTTTAAATAAATTGTAGGAATCTTCAATGTTTTCAGAATGGCATTTATAGTGACTGTTTTATGTTTATTGGTTGAAACACAAAGGTTGAAAGACTTTCATTTTTATTTTTATTTGGAATAAGGGTATAGATATAAGGCACAATATTTATAATGCTGTATCATGCTATATATTTATTGTATTTTATGAATTGTTATTGGATATAATTTTATAAATTATAATAAACTACATTTAACCAAAGTTTCCCAAAATATTTCCAATTGTACATGTTGTGTTTTAAATGTGCTATATTTAATCAATTTTTATGGTTATTTATTTGAATGTATATGCTTATGATAAACATAATGAAAGCAAATGTATATTTTATTGATTATTTTTATTCCATAATTTATGTATTAGGCCATATTTGACAATAACTATTTGCACATCAGTTTGTTATTATATTATTTAAGAGATTGTGGTATTAGGCTCTCTTGTTTATGATGTACATTCCTGTCTTATCAGCATTTTCAAAATATTGTGGCTTTGACTTTCTCTTATGTTATGATATTATTGGAGAATTATATCATTCTTCAGCTCATATTTAAGCATACAATGCTTTATTTAAAGCAAATATTTGTGTTTTTATTGTATAATGATGGGTCATTCTCTAAGTTATATGACTAAGGATAGAGTCTTAGCTTATAATTTCCCTCAGATGTAGGTTCTTTGTTTCTTGAGTTTATGCTATCACTTGCTATTTGCCTTGCCTTATAATCCTAAAGATGGATTTATTTAACTTGTATTTTAGTATAAAGCCTCATGAAACTTACTGCCATAACTTTATTCTGGTAATCAATACATTTTGTAGTGCAAATGTATGTCATCTTATTTTCAGTTGCATTCTTGGTTAATCAAAGTATAGGTTATTATTGATTTGATATATAGATTGTGTTGCTGTGTTTTGCCAATGGTTCAGGACATAAGCCCATTAAGCTTTTAATTTAGAAATTAAAATTATAATTTGGGCATTAGTTAATAATATACAAGTCCTTAAACCGTTAGTTCAGCCCTGAATTGGTAAACAATATTTGAAAAGTATTAAACACATTCATGAGGGATAATATAATGAGCAATTGTGCTGTAAGATCGAGATCTTATTGTAATATTAAAGTTGCAGAAAGTTTCTTGAACCAATTAATAATGTGATTTTTAAAATATTTATTTAATATTTTCATACATTTATCTGTAAAAGTATATAGTTGTAATTTTAACTTCATGCTGAATTGTATAATAAAAGATTCTGATGGTTTACTTTAATAAAATTGTAGATATTCATGTTTTGTATATTAAGTGTCTTTATTATATCATTTTTTTTTTTTTTGAATATTCATGACCATTCATGCTTATATTATTTAGATATCTAAATATTACAAACTTTGAATAAAGCCAGTTTGTTAAATAACATATTCTTGTCTTTATAAATGTGTGAAAATTTATATGTTTAAAATTACATTGTGCAAAGAAAAGAGATAAGATGTTAAATAAATTATAAGGTTTATTATAAATTTATCCAAGGCTGGAGGAATGGTTGTCTGCATCCTTTTGCAAAACAGTAATTGGTGCCACCCTTTAAAAGTTTTAATATTTTATTAATGATAACAATGGAAAAGATTAGTATTACATAATTTAATTAAAGTATATTATATATACTGAAATTTAGATGTAATTAGAGGGGATCTGAACAAAGACTTTCAAGCTACATTCAGTTATTTATTCTATTTTATATAACTGATACACATGGCCACATATATGTAAAAATATAAATGATCTCCAATATACATATTTACTGCTGAACCAGCACTCATTAGTTGGTTCAGATCATCTCCCACACATATATACAACCAATCATCTGCTTATATTAAGATAATGAATCTTCAAACTTTAAGGAATAGGCTCTAATCTTTTCTATCCTACAATTCATTAGCCATCCATAGGATGGAATGCTCAAAACCATTGTTGATACCAATATTGATGACTTGTTGACTTGAAGTCACTCTGACCCTCATATATAGGACTTTAATATGACTATTTAAAAACACAGAAAAGATATGGGTTTCAGTCTAAATCTGTAAAATTTTAAATATAAGTATATTATAAATACTGAATGTTAGATGTAATGAGAAGACTTTGAATACAGACTTCCAATATACATTCAGCTAGTCATTCCATGATATATAATCAGTGTAAGAGTTGGAAGGTGAATAAGATCAAAACATGTCCATTAAAGTTTGAAAATTTGCTATCTTAATATAAACTGAGAACTAACTGTGTGTATGTGTATATGGGGGGGGGTGAATCTGGACCAACTGATGAGTTCTAGTTCAGCACAATATTTGTCTATTGATCATTTATTTTTCTACATGTATGTAGTCATGTAAATAAATTATATAAGATGGGGTGGATAGCTGAAATAAGCTTAAAGATCTGTGTTTATAGTCTTTCTAATTATTACATAATTATAAATTTACTTTTAAAGATTTTACAGAACTGGATTTAGAGAATTAAATATATCATTTTCTGTAGATATCGTTGACAAATTTTCCAACCGATCTTGGGTCATTGTCAAACATAAATATATACTTTTTATGATTTTTTTACTTTTAAAATGATCTCTCTCCACTAGCTGCACTTATAAGAAGAATTAATAATTTTCTTAATGATATGCTAGAATTTGGTAAGTGAACGGTCAAATCATTGATCCCAACAATCGATTAGTAAGATCAGCCTTAATTTATAAGCTTGTATCAGTTAGCATTAGAACAGAGGTAATGATAATTAGGTATCTATGCTGTATAATGGAATCCATTCAAACAATTAATATTAATAGTACTCTAAAATAGTATCAATTATTTTAAATCTTTATTCCATTTTATGCTATATCTGTGCATAATTAAAATTAAATTAATTTAAGACAACTTGGAAAGCTTTATTTACCTTAAATTAATTTATGAATCAATTGACTAATTTTATGACAGTATGTGTGTTATGCTGTATGTACTTAATAAACTGTTTCTGTCTCATTATCTTTGACAGTTTGTAATCTTGATTTGTAATCAATAACTTAGGTAAATAATTAAAAGTCTTTTGTTTTTTACTTGACTTTAGTGGGTTGTAAGAAAAAAGTTGGTATTGTATGATATGATAATGTGGAGAGCATTTGCGGATTGCCTTTGGGTGATTTGCATGTGGGTTGTACAATTCTATCAGTTGCAGTATATCCCTCCTTCAATGCTTGAACTTGAAAGGAATTTTCATTATCAAATTGTTTTATTTTTTTCACATAATCACTTGATCACAATATTTTTTATTAAACAACAAACTTTAGCACCAGTTAATAATCTTTATAAAAGACTATTTGCCACACAAAGGTGTGATAAAATTAAAGCAATATGTATGTGTGCCTTTTTTGAAGATCCTTCAACTCATTCCTCATAAATCCAACAATTTATTCTAAAGAATAAACATCATATGTAGATTACAGTTTATTACAAGTATGTAAATATATTCATACAATCTAAAATAAATACATATTATAAACATGATTTTAGAATTGTATTTTTATATTGGACTATTTCCATAATCTAATATGTGTGTTGAATGTCTTTAGAAAAGTTTAATTTTATTTAAATATTCCAAATATATTCAACTATTAGTAATATCACAGCAAACATGTTAGTATATGCATCAACTGTTAGTAATATCACAGCAAACGGGTTAGTATATGCACCAACTGTTAGCAATTTCACAGCAAACAGGTTGGTATATGTGCAACATTTCGAGATGTATTTTTGCCCTTTTCTTTAGATGTTTCTGGCCTGACCAGTGACAGTACTAGCATGAGATTCAAACCTGGGTCCTTTGATTCTTGATTATTGAATTTTAAGGTAAACCTCTAACCAACTGAGCTCAGTAGTGTCACTAGTCAGGCTAGCAACACCTGAAGAAGAGGGGGGAAATATCTCTAGAGATGTTGTGCAGATACTAACCTGTTTGCTGTGATATTACTAACAGTTGGTATATATATATATATATATATATATATATATATATATATATATATATATATATATATATATATATATACTAACCTGTTTGCTGTGATAACCTGTTTTCTGTGTTTGAATATATTTGAAATATGTAAATTAAATTAAACTTTTCTAAAGACATTCAACAAACATATTAGATGATGGAAATAGTCCAATATAAAAATACAGCTAGAACACCATCATCACAAACCTTCAGGAACACATGATGTTAGAGTGATTATAGTAATTCAGGTAGAGCACATTGGAGAATATATGATATAATTAGCAAAAAAGAGAACTCTTGATTATAATGGGTTGAGTAGAGGATTATAGTGATAAAAAGTAAAAATATTTTAACTATATATATATATATATATATATATATATATATTATATATATATATGTATATATATATATAACAATCCATAAACTAATCAATGTACATAAATATGCTAAATTATCTCCTCCAAAACAGCAAGGTAACCATGCAACGTAACTCTGTGAATCTGCTCTCATATTTTCTATTCTAATGAAAGCATTGTGTACATAATCGAACGGGTTTATTGCTTAGAAATTCACAAAAGTTCAAACTCAAGAAGTACAAGAATTGAAATCGATCTGAAGATGTTAAAATTCCAAGGGCAGCTATAAAAATGTAAACACACGACATAAAAATTTTATTACCAATATAGATTATAGGTAATTATATATCACCTTTCATAAAAAAAAAGTAACTTATACATAAATATACTTTAACAGTCTAGCAAATATATTTTATCGTATTTCTTATAGTAAAATTTCGTGGGAGTTCGACCTCGGGAACTAAAAGTCCATGAATAATAATAGCTCAATCCTGTTGTATCTAGTGCTCTGAAGTTTTATGATCTACTCACCAATAACCTTTCAATTATTTTTTTAAATAAATATTAATAAGAAGACATAATGTATATATGTGTCTAAATAATTTATGAAAATGCATTTCTCAACTTTCACATTGTACTGTGACAAAATATTTAGATAGCACTGATTAGAGGCATCTCTTTAGTAATAAACTGTTTTAAAAACGGAACTTAATATTTTTGAATATGATTGTATATATTCTGAAAGATAATTTAAAATAATATTTCTTTTCGTTTTTAAAATAAAAGCGGTGCTTAATAAATTGCACCAACATATATAAGCACATAACTAACTTTATGATTCAAATTTCTTTCGCTAGATGCCGCAATGATACAGCATTTTTAACTTGGAGAATTCAAATTCTTTATAAACTTTTCAATAGATGTAGAATAATATCTGGTTCATGTTTGTGCACATAAAAAGATTTTTATTTTTATTAAAAATACTATTAACTCCAAAGTAAGACTGAATTTTATAATTTTTTATTCTTTTAGTAAGATGGAAATAATGCAGTAATTATTAGTCAGCTTACATACAGTTGAAAATAAAAATATCGTCAATTTTAACAAAATGCTCAAAATAGTAACAGCGTTAATATAAAATGGATTATAAAAAAAACGGATAAAGTTTTAAATAAATGTAATTATTATCAAATCATTAAAGCAGAGCAGAGATAATATTTTAGAAAGTATTTGTCCAATCTTAAACATATATTAATAAAAACATTCATCATTAAAATTTCCTTTTTATCATTAAAGAGGGAAAAAATAATCCAAAATTCTTATAATCAAAGTTAAAGATTATTCTTAGTAAACTACAAATTAGTTAATTATATGAATTTATAGCATGTAAAGCTTATTAAAAGTTTTGATGCAGATCTCAATATTAAAATATGACAAGAATTTATTATTATTATTATTGAATATAATAATGATGAAATTCTATTTTTGACGGTGATGATCAAATATTCTGGCTTGATTATGCTTCTTTAGTGCCTAATTTATTCAATCTATCTACAGAGAAAGCACTTATGAATAAGGAATGCTGATGCTTTTGTTGTTGTCGATCTTTTTTTAAAAAAAAAAAAAATCTCCAGTAATCAGTAATTATAATGATTATAAAATGTACACAATTAGAATGAATATTAAAATGAGAAGTCAACCTAACTTTCATATGTCTTTTTTTTTCTTTTTTTTTTTTTATATTTTAAATTTGCTTATAGTTTTTATTTTTCACATGCTCTTATTTTCGATCCATATTTTCACTCATTTCAAATTTTTACTACTTTTATATTTATAAGGATGACTTTCAAATTTCCCGCGGCAATCCAATCCATCTTATACAACTGATACACATGACCACATGCAAGTGAAAAAGATCAATGATCTCCAATATATGTATTTTGTGCTAAACTAGTCCTCATCATTTGGTCCTGATCACAATCTCCCACACGCATATATAATACAGCTTAATTTATATAAAGATAGCAAATCTTCAAATTTTAATAGACAAGCTGCAATCTCCACTCTCGAACTTTTCAGCCATTCATATCGAAAATTCGAGGAGGAAATGCCCAAAGCTCTCGTTGATGCCATTATTATTATCATACACATGTTTAACCTTGAGTCAGTCTTACCCCTCACATATAGGACCTTAATATTTTCATTTAATTATATAGAAGAGGGATGGACAGGATACAGCCTGAATATGTAAGATTAAATACATGTATATTATTTATACTAAACTTAATGTAGTTATAAGGATTTCAATTCAGACTCTCAAACTCCCTACAGTTATCCAACTCATTTACACATGCCCATATACAGGTGAAAAAGAAATCAAGAATTTCCAATATATATAGTGCAGAATATCACTTATCACAAAAAATGTCATTTGTAGCCTCAAGTTTAAATTTTTAGAGTGGTTTCTCACATATTCATATAGTTTATCACCAGAAGTCAAAAATTATATTGGCTAATAACTCAAGTTGGACTTGAACTATCTAAAGCTAGCTGTTTCTAATGTCCTTGTGAAAGGGAGATTGCATTTTTCTTCAAACTTCTTATAATGCCAACTCTGAATCAATATATTTGATAAATAGTGACATAATTTAATTCTTCACCAAAAAGTTATAAGGAACTACTATATCAAATTACTACATAATTAGATCACGACTTTATGACTTATGATGTAAAATATGATAGTTGATTTGAATCTTTGAAACTTTTTTCATTATCAACTTTAATTTCAGAAATAGTCAAAATTCAAGTAAAGTCAGAAAAAAAAAAAAAAGAGTGTATTCCTCAAAAAAACAACAATACCTTTCTTGGTCTAAAAGATGTGCACAATTTTGAAATTGTGGGCTAGTGGATTATTGTACAACAATGACCAAGAAATTTTCTAGTCATATTCAGGTTACTTGTAAGAAAT
>JAQFVV010012561.1:1019385-1081982 GCA_028023455.1 Epiperipatus broadwayi | reverse complement strand
CAATAATTAAATATTTATAATGATGTACTATCGATATATATAAATAAAATAAGAACTTCAAATAATAACTATATTTAATAAACATAAAAGAAAAATTTAAATATTTCATATATAAACTTCAACTTAAAGAGATTTTTTTTTTAATAACAAATAACAAATTTTTAAAATATAAATATCGACCTATTGATATTTACAATATATAGTTCAGAATATCACTTATCACAAAAAATGTCATTTGTAGCCTCAAGTTTAAATTTTTAGAGTGGTTTCTCACATATTCATATAGTTTATCACCAGAAGTCAAAAATTATATTGGCTAATAACTCAAGTTGGACTTGAACTATCTAAAGCTAGCTGTTTCTAATGTCCTTGTGAAAGGGAGATTGCATTTTTCTTCAAACTTCTTATAATGCCAACTCTGAATCAATATATTTGATAAATAGTGACATAATTTAATTCTTCACCAAAAAGTTATAAGGAACTACTATATCAAATTACTACATAATTAGATCACAACTTTATGACTTATGATGTAAAATATGATAGTTGATTTGAATCTTTGAAACTTTTTTCATTATCAACTTTAATTTCAGAAATAGTCAAAATTCAGTAAAGTCAGAAAAAAAAAGAGTGTATTCTCAAAAACAACAATACCTTTCTTGGTCTAAAAGATGTGCACAATTTTGAAATTGTGGGCTAGTGGATTATTGTACAACAATGACCAAGAAATTTTCTAGTCATATTCAGGTTACTTGTAAGAAATTGTTAACTTTAAATAGTTTGAAATATCCAAATAATAATTATCATTAACTGTTTGATTTTTTTGTGAATATTTTCATGGTAGTTACTTTTGAATAAAAAAATTAGTAAACAATTTTTTTTTCCATAAGTAGTTTTTTTTTTTTTTTTTGTTTTCATTCTTGTAATGACTTCTACACTGTATTCTGGCATTTGGTTAATGTCTTATATTAGATGCACTAGATATCATCACTTGTTAGAATGTTGATTAAAATTCTGAATTTATAGTTTTAGTTTTTTGTGTATTTTTGCTCCCCTCAGGCTTTTTTAAAGATAATTTTTAATAAGTGAGGCACAGAGCAAACATGCATTTTTTTTTATTTGACTAGAAATTTCATTAAAATGGAATGGACAGTGGTTTTTGGCATGCCATTGAATTGATTTGAGAGATACACAACAATTAATTTTGAGAGACAAATAACAATTAGTTCAAACATTTTTTTTTGCATGATTTCTTTATTTCCAGTTATGTTCTATGTGCTGACTATGGATCATCTTCAATACTATCTCTGCCATTAAAAAAATTTGAAAATCACTTGAAAATGTTTTGTATCTCGTGTCTTTACTTCATATCCAATATGAGTCAATATACTTTTTTAAATTAAAATAAAATTTAATGTTAGTGCTTTGTTTATTGTGAGTTTGTTACAATAGTCAAAAACAGTGTTACATTTTAAGTCATACCCCATAATCTAAAAATTCTATCACCATAAATTTTCTGTGGTGAATATCTAAACTTTATTATGATGTAATATGTATTAAATCAGAGGTAAATAATAGACATTTACTAGGTTTAATCCACACTACTTTTTCCAAATTGAACAGTAAAGCTACCTATATGTTTTTGGTGTTCCTCAACATTACTAAATTTTCATTAACAGATTCAGGACAACCTATAGTTATTATACTCATCTATGAAATATATGTAAAATTTGTACAACAATATATCTTATAAGGTTGAGGTTAAATGCAACTTGAAATGCATATTGAAACTGTAAGATTTGAATCCAAATCTTAGTTTCACCTTAGTTCTGTCATCATTCTACCTCGCACCCATTATTATAAGTTTACATGGATTCTGACCTTGAATATTGGATTTGGTGTGTAATAATATGCAATATATGCACAATTATTTCAAATGTCATATATGCACACACACTCCAATATAATCTATATATTAAAAATAACGCACTGCAGAGTATTATTAAATTGCCCATACGTGATTTTGTGTAAAATTAAATAATCATATTAATCTTATTGTGATCATTAAGTAATATTTTAATTTATAAAAAAAAAACAACAACTAATAATTATATTTTAAACGTAAACATATTTGTTATTATTTAGGTCAAATTCAGGTAGTACTTAAATTATGAAATCTAAAAAATCTCTTAATTAAATATAAAAATGTTTAAAAAAATAGAAATTCCCTTGCTAATTAGAGTGCAAATCATAGCAGAGGGGGAAAAGATGACAGAGCTAAAAAGTATTTTAAAATTACAATTATAAAAAAAAAAAGGGTTTGTCAAAAGCTTTTCTAAATTACGGCATGTAAAAAGGTAAATTTTAAAAAGTGGTCAGATTGAAATTTCAACCTGTACCACTAATGCATCCATGACCTAAAGGGATATATAGCACAGACCAGAGAGACCACTTGGATGGATGATGCAGTTGTTCAATGGATCCAAAAGATAAAGAAAAAAGGAATTAAAGCAATAGACTGATTGCTTATGAGCATATAATAATTCTTGTGATGAGTATGAGTGGTTATTCGTAACTACTAAAATTCAAAATATGCTATTGCTGTTGCTTGTTTCTTATCCTGATCCAAATTTAAATCTAACAATGTGCAAGGAGTAGGCGACTGCTGCACTTCTTCAGACTGTGGCTATACAATACGGAGCTTCCCATAAAATGAGATAAACCTAAACTGATACTGCTGCCTATATATAAATATTTTCCTAAATGTGACTGCTGTTAAACCAGGAACCTCAGACTCTCCAATCAAGTGCGCACACTTCGATTAATCAAAGGTAAAATGATATCCAAGATTAAAGACTGTTTTTGAACTCTAAAGTTAATTATATATTTTCTAATGTACCTTTTAAATTTCATCTTTCAAATTCCAAATATAATGCAACTCTAACTAAACTTTAATGTAGATCTGTAATTATCTGTAAATAATCTTATATTTTAATTAATCTCATAAAACAATCTATTTCTTATTCTTCTACTTGGGTATCTAAAATTTATTTGTATTAGTTAAATATTATATTTCATGCCCACATAATTTTCAAGCTGATGTTTTCTTCCCATTAATTCACAGAAGAGTTGTCCCTCTTTTGTGCGACTTTAAATTTAAATAAAAAACAGTATCTTTTAAATAAACACTTAGCTTGGGAATTATAATATCAATTCAACATGTATTATGATAGTGAGATCCTATGATTATTAGTATAATGTATTGTCCACTTGGCAATCATTTTATTTTAAATAATATAAGTTATTTTGTTAAGTCTTAAATCTAGAGTAGTATTGTTATATGAAAGAGGAAGGGGGGGGGTTAACAGTTTATCGTTTACTTACTAATTGTGGGGACTGGAAATAAATTGAACATTTTAAACAAAAGCATAAAGTAGATAAATGTATTTGCATTGTATGTGTGAACTGCATTGGTTTATCGATGCCTTAAACTTAAAAACCACAGAAACCAAATAGAAAAGGGCATAAACAAATGACCCCAATGGTAACTAACCTCATCACGTGGTCGGGGATGAAAAGACTATGACCTCATGCTGATGCTGCACTCGTGACAACTCCTAAAGGGTACCAACAAGATGTTTGGCCGTCCCTCTCATCTCTACATTTCTCAGTGGCTATCTTCCTATAAAAGCCGAATCTCTTCATAGCTCAGCAGCATCCAAACTAGCACAAGTCACTTTAGTGATTAGTATAAATATCTATGCTTGGACTATTTCCACTCCTCCACATCTGCTACTCTATTAATTAATTGTTAGTGTTGTAAATAATCAAAGAAGCAGTGATTGCTAAGTTGGTAAGTGCACTCCTCATTAGGATTCCATGTTGTAATCTTGTGACACATGCAACTTAAATGTGAGGCATGAGATATGATTGAATGATACCCAGGTAGAATTAAATTACATATCAAATAATTAATTGTTTAATAAATAATTTGCATATATCTATTTCTGTGTTGTGTGTCTGCTTGATTTTATAGAAATAATATAATGTCTCATTTTATTATCAACTCTTATTAAGTATATAGCAGTGGCCATTAACCTTAATAATAATTTAATTAGTTTCTTGATCTCCCTGACCACTGGGCCTAGAAAGATATTGCTATTGTTATGGTAGATGCATTGTCATGTGGGTTTTGTTGTGACTGAAATGACTATGTTTGAATACAGTATCGCAGGCCTTGAACCCACCTGTTGTACTGCTATTTGAACATGGTGGTGGAATTTTGCAACATGTTAACAAGGCATACGAGTTCTTACTGTTACAATATTTAGTGACTGCTAAATATATTGTGGTATACAGTTGCATATTTTAAGGATTTAATAAATTAGCTAGTGATTCTATCTTCTGGTTAAAATCTCTAGACTTACTTTGATCATATTTTGTTGTTAGTTAGAAAGTCTAAAACATCCATATGCTACATCAAATAAATAATGTCATGCTCTTTAGATAAAGTAAGATTTTTATTCTTCTAAAATCTCCACCCTTTGCAGATTTATTTTGTGTCTAAAATATAATTATTGTTGCAACTAAAATATTGGCCTTTTTTCTAATCATAAACTACATTATAAACATAAAATAATATATATTAAGGCTTTATAACCTTAAGACCATGTGCCTGAAAAATGATAGTAGGGACCTCTCCAAATCTTAACCCAAGATTTTGTTGCTTCATATTTTATGTACCCGATCAACTGATTTATAATAAAACACAATGGGGGCCATTTCTGGCCAATATTTGTTACATATGTAGTCTCAGGTGTATTTGGAAAAAAAAATGAAATCACTATTTAAAAAAAAATCTTAAAAAATTTATCCAAATATTTAAAGTATTATTAGAAATTAAAAAAAAATAATTTTAGGAGGAAAAATTAATAGTGTTATCATACAAGTTGTATTTAATAAAAATATGAAATCAGTAAAAAAATATATGTAAATATTTAAAGTATTATAGGAAATAAGAAAGAATTCAATTTTTTTAAGAAAAAAATCTTATCATAAGTAAAGTTTTATATCTGCCTTTAGTTTAAAATAACGTATTTCATGAAGAAAAAGCTTAATTTATGTGAGATCTATATTTCTTGGAAAAAATTAATTAAATATATATTCTTAAACAGTGAAAATTTTATTGGATATAAAATAATAAATTTTATAAATAAATAAAAGTTGTAATACTACTATTAATACAAATGATCAATCATCAGCAATGGTAATATACTGCTATAAGTCAAATATATTTGATCAATATGAAATAGATTCACTTGCAATTGCTAGTTTAGATTCAAATGTAATATCAATATTGCCAAACATGAGCGACTACAACTCTTTCTAATTATAATATAAATTTATTCAGCAGTTTTTTAAAGTTTAAAAATGATTAATATATTAATCTTGCTTTCATACATGATATGAAATTAAGTTAGTTTATTAGCTATTAAGATCTTTGCTGATTTAATTTCATGTCTCTTAATTATATAGGTCTGAATTTCAAAACATTGACCAACTTTGCAGTTTTTAAGTAAGACATTGGTCTTTTACCTATGTGTCTTTAATTAGATTTTATGTTTATTTCATATAAATTGGAGCTGAAATAATTTTGTGTTGATGATATTGATATTTAGAATTTTAATATATATATATATGAAAAACAAAAAACACAAGTTAAAAACTTGCATACGCTTGTATTTATGACTGGCGTTATACCAAAAACACCGTCAAGCGTTTGTTTACATAAACGTCAGAGCGAGTATTTCACTATCTCTGACTTAATTTCCACCTTCATATCATGATTTCAAGCTATTTGCTATCGTCAGTGAAGGACAGGATTAGATCTAGTTTCTTAATCCTGTCCTTCACTGACGATAGCAAATAGCTTGAAATCATGATATGAAGGTGGAAATTAAGTCAGAGATAGTGAAATACTCGCTCTGACGTTTATGTAAACAAACGCTTGACGGTGTTTTTGGTATAACTCCATCTATAGTCATATATATATGTTGTAATTTTAAATTTAGCTGCTACAGGTTAAATATAATTTGTAACACTTTAAAAATTTTATATCCTAAATAAACATAACATTGTAGAAAGTAAACTTGATTGTTGTTAAGCTATATAAAGCTTAACTAAGTCTTCTAATTTATTAATAAAATAGTTTGTTAAACAAGTTTGGATAATAATTTGCTAAAATAATGTCAATTAACTTATTTAATATTTGCTTAAAGTTCCAAATATAATAGTTAAATCTGAATAAGAAGTTGATTTTAAGTGTGCTGTGTTTAAAATTAATTTTTGTTGCTCTTTGTAAAGTATGGTTATTAATTTATACTAATGTTTCTATTTTTCTATTTGTCAAAATAAGATGCACTTAAATAGTATTTCATAAAGTTTTAGTTAATGTGATATGTGTTTAAAGGTAAAATTTAAGACATTAAACATAGAGATAATTAGTTTGGAATATGTTTTAACTGAAATAACTTTAGTAGATAAAATTTAGCTTCATTGCCTTTAAAACATTGATTATATTTTTTATATGTATACACAAATATTTGGCATGCATGGTAAAAAAATTGAAAAATTTAAAAGAAATTATTCAAAGTAATACACTTTATAAAAGGATATTTTAAATAGGGACAATCTTGAAACACTTTTAAATAGAGTGAAATATTTTAAAATGAAGTCATTATTTAGGTAAGTAAATAATTTTTATTAAAGTTAAATGAATGCTTTAGTTGGTAATTAAATAAAGTTAATAAAATTAATTTTATGCATTCATTATCAGTCTAGACATCACATGTTTAGACAGTTTTAATTAATAAAGAAGTCAAGGTCATGTCTATAAATATGCAACCTTGCAATTAAATAAGGTTAAATTATGCTAATGTTAAAAATCCTGCCCTAATATTTCAATTTCATTGATAGAATCATACCATGTGATAAATTCTGTGGCAATAATTTAACATGCACATTTGTTTTTAAAAAAGAAAACTTGGAACATAAAACACACATTATCTTTACTATTTTACTTAGTTTGAAAAAGATTTCTGTTTATTTTTAATTTCTTATTATTATTATTAGTTTAAATATCAGGGTAATAAATTAAGTTACCCATCTGTTAATTAAATAATAAATCTCTTGTAGATAAGAAAAGCTATATGGCTTTTAGAAAGAAATTATAAAGCATCTTGAATAGGAAAAGTTATTGGGAACCAATAAGACAAGATATGTGTATATTTATTTTGCCCTGTTTTTAGACTTCATTTAATTCAAACCTTTGGTTATTAAAAAAATTAATTAACATTTTATCATATAACTTTTAAATTTGTTACTTACTATAATTTGTATTATTAACAATGTCATCTGTTATATTTTGATAAAATTCTGACTTTAGAATAAATAAATAATTAATTCATGTGGACAATTTAATTAACGAGAAGCAATCACTCTTAATTTATTACAAACAAGTTTGAAAACGATTATATCTTTATTAAACCAAAAAGAATTGCAATAATGAATTATTTTTAAATTATTGTTAGTTTTATAAACAAAATAATTTACAATAATTTTAAACTGTTTTAGATAATTCTAAAGAAAAATGTTATCTGCATTGACTGTATTAATATTTTGGAACAGTTATTGTACATTTACTTTAATGCTAATATAAAAAAAATCTTTTAATGTTATTGTAGTTAATTCATCTACTCACTTATTTAAAGTACATTTTCAATTTTTTTTTTTTAAAAAAGGAAATAATTCAAATTAATAATGTTTAAACTTTACAATGGAACTGTTTATTGTTGGTTTATAGTCAACATTGATATACGTGTTCTTGGCTCAGTTATCTTTAAATTTTGCTGGTGATTTCTATCAAGAAATTCCTGCTCTGAAATGTGTGTTTGTATATTTATTTTATCTCTATTAGTGAAAGAATGTGCCGCGTTATATTTCACTAAAGGAAATAACAAAATGACTCCTAAATTAAATGGGTTAACTTAACCTTAAAAATGAAATAACTTTCAATTCTCAATTTAAAATGGATAAACGAGTGTAATATATTTATTTATTTTACAAACATGATATGTGATTATTATTATTGTGTAATTATAATTTTATAACTTAAGCATATTTTATTAGTATATTATCCATGATATTATAAAGTATATTTAAAATGGTATACATTTTAAATGGATTTAGTAAGAAAATATCTAGGCAAAAAGGTTTATTTTAAGGGCATAAATTATTAAGAGTTCTCTGAATTATTATCCCAGTATAATAACATTCATTATTATATACCTAGGGTAAAAATAGACTTTTATATTCAACATATGATTACGAATGAAATGTATGGTGTGCATGTTTAGATAGTTTATAAAATTTTAATATTTAATGTTTAATCCTGTTATATAATCATAATATGTCAGTTTACATATAATGATAGACAAAACAGATGTGTTATTCTGCTTATGAACATGTGTGTGAGTTGATTATTTATTTATTTATTAATCCTTGTGTGGTTAGTAATTGGTACACTGTTTGGAGACAGAAATCAATTTACATATTTTATATGGGTATTTTTATTGCTTTTTATATGGTGTTATACCCGTCTATGAGCAAGGGTGTGGCTTCTTTGCACCAGCACTGTCAGGTCAAGTTACTGAATACCCTTTCATATATTTTCTGCCTTCCACTTTGTCTATAACTTAGTAATAGTAGGTATTGTAATATGTGAGAAAATTTTTAGGCATAACCATCCGTGAGATTATTTTACTAGTTTTACTACAGTTTAATTTCAAATATTTTATTTTAACTGTTAGTATTGAGGTTATCTATTTCCTCACCCTGAATAGTTATTAATAGATTTGTATAGTTTTAATTATTTTTGTATAGTATTAAGTTATCTTTACAATTCCATGACAAATATGTTTCCAGATTGATTTTTAGGCATTGTTGATTGCTGCAATATATTTAATATGCAATGTATTTAATATTATACAATGCATAGCCATACATATGCATTATCTATACTGTGAACATAATTGTTACAGGAATAGTATCAAATGAAAATATGAAAACTTCTTAAGTACTGTAAATACTAATATTATAATTTTGTAGGAATCTTTCAGGAGGGAATATTTTATTTCAAATTGTATAAATATTTCTGTTAGTATAATTTGTTGTATTAAAATTATTATTTATTGTAAATATTTATTGTTGTAAATATTATTATCTTGTAAATAAATATTTTTGCTATTTATCAAATACATTTCAGTTTTCATTGCCAGTATTACATTCATTATCCAGAAAATCTTATCATTCATTATTTAAAAAAAAGTTCATTTAAAAAGTCACTAAAATTTACTTATTTTATTTTATCATTTATTTAATATCTGGATTGTAATCAATGACCTATTATGTTGATTATTTTTATTTCAAGTATATTTTGAAATGTAATGGGTATCATGCAAGCACCCTTTCTAACTAACCCATTTTTGTACAAGTTCATTTGAAGATATGAGAAATAGATGAGTATAATTATAGGTGGTATGAAATAATAAAAAAATTAATGCATTTAGATTGTGTTATATCTGCTAGCCATGTATTATCTAAAGTCAATAAACATCATATGATCACTATTTCTTATGCTTTCTCATAACTGCTATTCAAATGGGCAAAACACACCATACAGTATTGTTAATCTGTGCAAGATTAGAAAAAAATCCCCATTTAATGCCTACTTATCTAATATCCCCAGACTAGTTACAGGTTGTGGCCTTCATCATTGAGAAACCTTGGATCTGAGAGCATAGCACCTAGATCTTAGGATCTAATTCAACCCTCCAGCAGTAACCTAATATCTCTACTTAACTATAAAACTATGAGTTTTAAATTAAAAAAACACTAATATTTTTAATCCAATCTCATGAGCTTATATAGACATATAGATCTGAACTCAGTTCAGTACCTATACATCTTGGTGTCTTTGGTTTTTTAATAACCATAGCCACCACTATCTTATTAGGCAGGATTGGTTTTAAGCCAATAAATATCACATGATCCCCATTTCTTATGCTTGCTTGCAACTGTTAATCAAGCAGGTAAAACCCACCATACAGTATTGCCACTCAGTGCAAGTCAGAGTAATAAATAGAATCCAGAGGCTTGTGCATAAAATCTCCATCTAGTGCCTACTAATCTAATATTATCAGACTAGTTTCTGCCTTGTGGCCTTTATCAGTGAGAAGCTTTGGACCTGAAAGCACTGCACATAGATCTTAGGATCTAATGCAATCCTTCAGCAGCCATCCCTATCTCTACTTAACTACAAAACTATGAGATGTAAATTGAAAAGACATTATTTTCAATTCAAGCTCATGAGCTTATATATTCATACAGGTCAAAACTCAGATCAATACCTATACATTTTGGTGTCTTGGGTTTTTAATAACCATAGCCACAATTATCCTATTAGAACACAAGCCAGAAACTAGACTGTGGATATTGATGAGTAGACACTAGATAGGGATTTTATGCACAAGCCTTCTGGAATCCATTGATTACTCTGGCTTTCATGGAGTGGTAATACTGTATGGAGAGTTTTGCCAGTTTGAATAACAGTAATAAGGAAGCAAAAAAAATGGTGATCATGTGATGTTTATTGGCTTAAAACCAATCCTTCATAATAGGATAGTAATGGATATAGTTATTAAATAACCAAAGACCCAAAAATGTATAGATACTAAACTGAGTTCAGATCTATATGACTATATAAGCTCATGAGCTTGGATTGAAAATATTATTGTGTTTTCAACATTTTGTAATTGAAATAGGAGGTGGCTTCTGGAGGATTGCATTAGATCCTAAGATCTAGGTGCAGTGCTCTCACATCCAAGGCTCCTCACTGATGAAGGCCTCAAGCTAGAAACAACTCTAGTGATATTGGATGAGTAGGTACTAGATGGGAATTTTATGCACAAGCCTTCTGGTATCCACTGATTACTCTGACTTGCACTGAGTGGCAATACTGTATGGAAAGTTGTGTCTGTTTGAATAATATGTAAAGTGTTTAGGTATTTAAATATTTTATAATAACATTTTTATTTATCTTAACACAAGATGTTAGATGATAAAGTCATAAGAAAAAATATATTATTTAATGTGTAATATTAATGTATTTATTACAATAATTATTTTTTTTGGTACCAAGTATATGAGTAAATTCTGAGATATAAATAGAGCATGGATCTAGTATATAAATTTGAAGTTTTAAGAACAGTCTAAGATTAAATAAGACATTGAGCTAAGGTTTAAATATAATATGAACTTGACATTTTTATATTTACATTTATATGATATTTTGTCTATGTAAGAGGATTCATACTCTGTGGTATGTAAAATTCATAGATATTATGATACCACCACGGTGTGACTTGGTCTCACCATTTGTAAGGTTACAGTATGTATATATGTATATACTATTAGCAGACTCTTTATATATATATATATATATTGTTATTAAAAATATTTAATAATTTGGCTTAGTACATTAAAGTAAATAATTAATGAAATGTGTTTATTTTTGTTTTAAGTCAATATAAACAATGCAAAGTAACTTTTAATTCAGCTTATGTTGTATAAGCTTAAAAATAAATGTATTTCACTGATTAAATGTATTTATTTCACTGATTACTGCTGAATTCTAAAAAAAAAAACATACTAAAATAATAAATTTGTTGAACAATTGAAACTGAAAAAAATTAAGGAAAAATTTTATCAAGTCCTTTGTTAAAATACTGACATAATGCACAATGCATAAAATATTCATAATAAATTTAAGGGTATGCCATTTAGTAGGTTAATGTGAATAAAATTTCATTATTATTTTAATATTTTAGAGTTGTTCTCTTTTCTAAGTGTATTTTTAATTATGGTATAAATAAACTCACATTTACATTCTATAAACATAACCAAAGACATCAGAAAAATATGCAAAAAGTGTCATAATGTATTTTGAATAAATCATTCTTATTTAGATCAACAGGTTCTAATATTCTTATTAAGTCAGTACAAAATTACCTACTTCAAGATGTTTTGGAATGTTATAATGATGGTGATATTGTTTCAGATTATCTTCACTATTTTGCAGTTATCTATACTATAAGATTACCATATTAAGTTTTTTTCTTGCAAAAAATTATTAATTAAAATTATTAATTTTAAAAAAATCTGAAATTGTGAATATGACACAGACTTCTACAAAATATGAATATAAAACATTTCAACAATGCCTTCTTATGAATTAAAACATGGAATCAATGCTTCATTGGTAGATCAGTTAGCCTGAAGACAATTCTAAATATGTGGTTTGTATTAGTATTTTGAAAATAAAAAATGTAAATTTTCGTAATATATTTAAAATATTTAAGATTATTTATACAATATATTTATAAAATATTATTTAAACCAAAAATTACATGATTGCAATTAAATTTTATTTGAAAATATTTATTTTAACAAGTCATAAAAATTTAATCATGTTAAGGCTGGAAGAATGGTTAACAAGAATGGCTTTCATAAGTGGCCACTAAAGATTTTTCTTGCAAAATTTTAGTAATAATACATGTAATTTTGAATTTCAAAACATATTATTATTATTTTACAATGTATAAACTGAAATTAATTTCTGCTTGTAAAATGAAATTTCTAATAATAAATATATTGTTTGACAATTTTTATAAATAGACAAAATATGGTTAAATAATGAAATGCATTATTGTTATAGTTAAGAATTCCATTTAGTACTTTGTTTTTCTATTTTGTGAAGTTTACAACTGCTTTACAAGCAATTGTCCCAGTATAGGGGGTTTGCTTCCTGGCTGATGCTATGTCACAAAAGAAAAAACCTTTTACTACTCCTATAGATTAAAAGCTTACATTTATAATAAATAATAAAAAACATCAATATATGATACTAAATAATATGTTGCAAATATGCATGAGGTTATTAATAGGACATAGATTTTTATCAGAGAATTATTCTACTGTTATTTTTTATTATCAATTCAATATAAATAATACATACAGCATGTAGACTAAGAAAAACTTGATTAATAGTTTTAAATAAAAATATTAAATATATCTACATAGTATGCTGAGCATGGCTTTCAACTAACTGACCACAATCATAACTATGAATATGACTACCAGCATATGTTCATATATTTAACATTTTTAATTTAATGCATAAAATAAGCATTTTTAGTATGCAAGTTGTATGTATTATTTATACTGAATTACATTTTTTTAAGAAAACTATAAAAAACATTGGAATTAATATCAATTTGTAATGCATTAGGATATTTACCTGTAAAACTTACAAACCTTTGATTATTGTGTGTATATAATAAATAAGCAAATTGAGTTTGAAATGCAAAAGATTTTATTTGAAGCTAACTACTTTCGATACCATAAAGTATTATAAACATAGCATAGTAAAAGGAGAGGGTGTTGCCACATTGTAAGTATTGAATAATAAATTTATCAAGATCAGAATGAATATTTAAAGGTGAATTTGAACAACTAATGAGAAGTGAGGGGGATATAAGTGCTATTTTTTTAAAAAAGAGGAATGCTGGAATATTTTGATTAAAGGTTGTATCTTTGTTGATTGATAAAGCTTCATTTACCTTTATATTTCTATCATAATCCTCTAAACAAACTGTAGAAAGATCAAAGTTATGACCAGATAGCAACTTGTAATTGAGAAAAAGATAATATTTAATTCTTTTACTAGCACATTTATACAGATAATTATATTGAGTGAAGCTAGTGGTTAAGTTAGCACAAATTTTCTCATTGTATATGTTTAACCATTCCAAAATGTAGTGTAACGCCTCTCATATTTCAGCATTTCTGATGTTTTTCTTTATTTCACACATCAACATAAAATATATGATAAAATGATTATTACTTTTCAGAAAATAATAAATTTGACTTTATTTGATAGATATTTTTGTTTACTACTGAAATAAATTTTAAATGTTCACATTTTGTTTTTGTAAATATTAAAAAAATGTGATTGCAATCAAAACAAAGACTTTACATATCATCGTTTCTAGAAAGATTATTTTCAGTTTATAAAATCAATAAAATATTTTTTAATTATTCTTATTTTTAAATATTGAAATGAATAATTATATATTTCTCTTATATTTAACAAAGTATGCTTGAAAAGTTTAAATTTTTTGAATATTTATTACAAAATTGTGATATTTTTCTTAGTCATAAATATAAAGTAGATTGTTTAGGTCAAAATTATTTTTCTAATTTGCTTCAGGTCATATTTATGTTAGCTGTTAATATAATGTTCTATTTTTGAAAATAAAGTATTTCATGTCAAAATAAGTTATTAATAATTTATATTTTTTATATCTAATAAATATAGTGCAAATTATTTAAAAAAAACACGAAAACTGTAATATATTCGCAAATAAACACATTTTTGCATCATTGGAAACTACAATGTCATAAAATGCTGAACATTTTACAGCCTTAACAACAGACAATAGTTCAACATGTCAGGGCAGGGCTTATGTCTATTGTAAGAGTGGGAATTTTGAATTTCCCATATTTAAGTACAGAATTTTCAGAAAAAATATTATTATAATAAAATATACCATTTTACATGCATTTTAACATATAATACAAAAAGATTCACTAGGGGTGAATTGGCCAATAGACCCAAATAATTTGGTCAACCAATCATAAAGTTAAACAAATAGAGTCAAAGCAATTGATCTTATAAGCAACTTGATGTGAGGCTTTTTTGGGGGTTTATCCTTTGAATTATTTAAAAATTTTAAAAGGTGGAGAACAAAAACTAATGTTGTATTTGTTGATACAAATCATTTTTAGCTTAAACATGACTTTTGAGTTGCATTCTTAGTTTGAATATGAAATTATTGCATTTTGAAACATACACAAAGTGCATTTAATGTTAATTTTGAAGATAAAATATATCTTATAAGTGTCAAGCATTGCATAACTGCCTTCCAAGCAACTAACCTGGGTTTGCTTCTCAGTCAATGCATTTGACATATATATATATATATATATATGTCATATGCATTTGACACACACATATATATATATATATATATATATATATATTGTAAATATAATGGTATTAGGTCAATGGAATGTAATAAAGATTCATCCATCTGAATAGGACTGGTTCAGATAAAACTTTTTGTGGTGACTTAGACTACTTACAAATTTTGCTGATGTCTTTGGCTATTTGTTTGTAAGGATAAAGATTAATTGATTTCATTAATAATTAAACATACATTTGAATTAATAGAATGCATGATTAAAAAGGTGCATGTTTGTGCTACATTTGATTGTAATTATATATTTAATCCTTATTATTAGTAAATATATCAATAGTAATGAAGGTTAATAATTTTCTGTTTAAAAAGTAATTGTTTATATGCTACAATGTAATTAAGTTAACTAAAAATTTGTTTTTTTTTTTGCAAAGAAAAATTTATCCAAAATTTTTTTTTAATTTAAAATTAATTTAATATTTATTTAGAAATTTTTATAATTTTATAATTCGCTCCTATTCTATCTATGATTAATTTGAGTTTTAACTTATTCCTTGCCAATATTTCACTCATGCATTTTATCTTTGCAAAACTTTTACTTTAATAGATACATTATTTGAATAGTTTTTTTAAGTATCTATTTGTTTTAATGCCTAAATTGATCTCTTGTAAACTTTTATCATATATGTACTAATATTACATTTATATTCCTTTTATTTTTACTAAATCTTGTCAAGTTACCGCTTCTATTTGCTATCTTTAATGTATAGTCTTTTTTTTAATTTTATTTTTCATGAGACAATTATAGAATTAAAATTATGATTAAGTCTACTGTCCGATTTAATTTAATTTTTTATTTTTTATTATATGTAATTTTATATTTCTAAAAAAAATCATACAATTTATTAGTTACCTACTTATAACACTGTTACTTAATTTTTTTTTTTTTTAAATTTTTTACTAATAAATTATGTAAAAATACTAATATATATATATATATAAGATAATAATTTTTAGTTACATAGACAAATGTATAATGAAACTACAACATATAATGGAACAGTCAGTACAATAGGTTGTTGAGCTCCTATGAAGAGTGATTCATATTGAAAAAATATAGGATTTTATATGGGTATACTTAATTTATTTATACGTTTAACTCAAAGTTTTTGAGAAGCTACGATTCTATTACATGTTAATAATATTAAGAATTACTTGCCTAACATTATTTATTGCCAAATTTTACTACCGACAATTACTAATGTCTATTTATGAGATATCAAAATTCATATAAAAAATTCACTACCATGATGGTTCAATTGATTTTTCCAATACATTTAAGGTATTGTTTATATACTGATGAGGCCAGATATTTATTTTCACAAATAAAAATTCATGGGAAACTATGAAACTGTATAACAAGTAGATTATAGATTGACAGATATTGTTCATGATGTCTCTGAATAAAAGTTTGAGAGAATATAATTGTGTTTGAACAATTTTTTGTTACTTTTTTAATACATTGTATTGCTAATTGCCAAATATCATTGAACAGTGTGCAAGGTATATGTTTTTTAGAATGAACTATTACTGATTGCATTATTTTTTACATTTTTAAGCAATTGCTTGAGATTTATTGAACACTTATAAAATACAAATATGCATAGATATGAAAAATATGAGAAGGTTTCAAAATGTCATAACATTTTTTTGTAAATAATTATTTAACAAAACACACATGTCTTCAAAATTTAGCTTAAATTGGTCACTGCTTTGAGATTTAAATTAAATTGGTGATTGATTAACAATTTGTTTGGAATTGTATCATGAAATACATTAAATAAAAAATTTAAACATGGTTGAGGAGTGCAAAAGTTTTGAAACTAGGTTATCATCTTACAAACTCACAGCATTGTCCTTAGGTATCTGGATAAATAAGTTTTGTTTAAATCTGTAAAAGATGTACAAGCCAGATATTTGGTATTATCCTGGTTTAATAATTTATCATGCTCAATGGCAAGAATATCTGACATATGCATATAAAATAATCAATTGGATTAAAGAAGGAACAATGCTATAGATTGGTATAATAACTGCCACAGTACACATTTTGGTTCTAAGGTAAGTTACAAAAATATGTTATAATTGAGCCATCCTTTACAGATGGATAAAAATCATGCGAAGGTAAGCCTTAGATATGTGCTTTTATTGCAGACTTAAGTTCAACAAAGGTGGCCTTAAATAATTGAATCCATGGACATATAGTAGTTAAGTATTCTAATAAAATAACCTTCATTATGGAAACTTTCACAATGGGATACATCATTTTGAGGCAGAATGCTTTCATTTTCGCTCAGATTGTGTTAATAATATGACTATTTAATTGCATTTTAGATAGATTAATTGGAATGCCAAGAAAGAATGAGAAAGTATCCATGAAAAAAAAACATTTATAATTATCACATTGTTGACTTGTAAACTTGTATTGTGGAATCATTGGATATTTGGAATTTATGTAAAATATGCAGAATGAGAGAGATATACAAAACCCATCTTCATTATTTTTTGGTTCATTCTTAAAATAATTTTTAATCGTTTTTGGACAATATTTAAATTAATAAATTTCTTCGAATATTAGTTTTAGGTCTTAATCTTTGAAATTAAATTCTATATGAATTGATATATTAGATATTATAAAACAAAAGTTTTTTTACATTGATTCTATTACATTTGAAATATGTTGTAAAAATTCAGCAGTATCAGTTAGGCTGTAATTATAATTAATTGCATATAATTATTAAGATAATTACATTAAAATATTTTATTTCTATGTATGGTTCTATATATTTATTTACTTACTATACATAAAAATATTTTATTTTTATGTATGGATCTATATATTTATTGACTTTCTGATCCAACTATATATCTATGCATCTTACTATCTATATATCTACCTATATGTCTATCAACCAATCTATTCATCTATCTTTCTACCTATATATCTACCTATCTACTATCTATATACCTATCTATCTACATATATCTAATACCTATATACTTACTTAAAATATTTAATTATCTATCTATCTGCCTACCTACCTACTACAATATATCCCCATCTATCTACCTGCCTACAATACTTATCTATCTATCTATCTATCTATCTATCTATCTATCTATCTATCTATCTATCTATCTATCTATCTATCTATCTATCTATCTATCTATCTATCTATCTATCTATCTATCTATCTATCTATCTATCTATCTATCTATCTATCTATCTATCTATCTATCTATCTATCTATCTATCTATCTATCTATCTATCTATCTATCTATCTATCTATCTATCTATCTATCTATCTATCTATCTATCTATCTATCTATCTATCTATCTATCTATCTATCTATCTATCTATCTATCTATCTATCTATCTATCTATCTATCTATCTATCTATCTATCTATCTATCTATCTATCTATCTATCTATCTATCTATCTATCTATCTATCTATCTATCTATCTATCTATCTATCTATCTATCTATCTATCTATCTATCTATCTATCTATCTATCTATCTATCCAATTAACTATTTAACTCGTAATTTAACAGTTATGAAAATTAATGACTATTATTAAATATATTAACAAATTGCTTTATTAATACATTTATTGTAAAATGTTCATGTGTAAAACAGAAATTAAATAGACCTATGGAGTAGTGTGCCCAATTGATCAGTAGAGAACAATTTTCAAATAAAAGCAAAATGTACATTGTTGTTGATAGTCTTTTAAAAAAATAAAACTCAAATGCAGTATATGCATATATAAATGCCTATTATCCCAACTGTATATATAAAACTTCCTTAATTCTTCAGGCCTAACATTATTTGAAAGATATATTTTATGTTTACTACTTTTTAGACTATCAGAGTCTCTTCTAAATTTGTGCATATTCATATAAATTAACTCATTATGGTTTTATTTTATAAATGTTATTTATGAGTTCTTTTTTATAAATATTATACATTTACATTATTGATAAATAGATGATAGAATTATCTTCTGCCACAAATTTTAAGTACTTTTTTAGATACAAACTTTAAGATATGTTGTATAGTTTCCTGCTTTTTTGTTTAGAAAGAACATCCAGAATAAATAAACTATTTACTTTTATTAAATACATATAAGGTTATTCTATTTTTTTATAATTTATTAATGTTTTTATATGCATAGAACTGGAGTCTTTCATGTTACCATATATAACATTTAAATAGTAACTGCTGATGTAGTAAATGATATACAGAGCGGTCTCCCTTTTTATCCTACATATAGTTGAATGCTAAGCGAATAATATGCCATTTATTACAACAACCGTTAGTATTTAAATTGAGTTTTTAAATATATATATATATATATTCACTCATATGCATGTATACATTTATATATATATATTTGTTTGATCTGAACTGACTGATGAATGCTGATCCAGAACAAAATGCATATATAAAGAATCATTTATCTTTTTCCCATGTGTGTCATCATGTGTATCGATTATCTAAGATAGAGTAGACAATTAAAGGGAGCTTGAAAGTATGTGTTCAAATCCCCTATATTATATCTAAATTACAGGTAATAAAAATAATACTTGTAAGTTAATATTATAAATTTGTTTATTAACTGACATCTTCATGTTTGTGATTGCTTGAATTTATATGTACGTATGATTGTTTAGTAGCTGATAAATAAAAATTAACAAGTTAATGTCTTTTAAAATATTTTTATTTTACAAATAAAAGTATTTTTTATGTGCTCAAAAAATAATTCATTTAATTAGTTATTTAGAAGTAGCATTTATTTATATTTAACATGAAAGATAATTCTTTATATAATATAGCTAACGCAAAAGCTAAAATGTTTTATAATTAAGCTTTTATATTTTTATAACACTTTTTTTGTGCAATAAATAAGAGTTTTATCAAAGCACCATTTTATTATGAGTTTTGATGATAAACATAAAATTATAGACATAGATATAGTCATAATAAAAGTTAGCTTAGTGAGACATTTTCATTATTCCATAGTTACTATTTAGTTTTATAAAAAAGGAACAACATTAATAAATTTTTTTAAAAAAATATCGTTGTTTATCATAGAAAAAAAATCATAATAGGATTTATACTTATACAGATAAAGCTGAAGTTAAAATCTTAACGAACAACAAATAAATGTTTATAATTAGGATTATATAAATATGTTGCAAAAATGTTAGCGGATTTGCTTCCCGGCTGAAGTTATGACATATGAGAAAAAAAAAAAAATTTTTTTTACATGAAAACATGTTTATTTATTTTAAAGCATGTCTTCAAGAGGGCACAAAAAATTTCTCACGCGATTATATATGTATATATAAAGCAAATTGAAGTTATAGTAAGTTTTCTAAGTATTATTTACATTAAAGCTCCACATTCCCATTCAAAGATGCTGCGGATCAAATCAACTTAGTCATATTTTGATAAACAACAAATTATTCACTACAGCCTTCTTTAAAAAGTTTCAGCTTACTGATATCATAGAATAATTACAGTATAAAAACATTATATTTGTAATATGAAATGATGAATGTCTTACCAAAAAATATAGTACACAAGATTTATTTATTAGAAAATTATAATAAAATGTGATGATTTGCAGCAATAAAATGGTTATAAAAGAAATAGAAAATGCAATTTAAGTGATGTTTATTGAATATTGATGTGAATCGTTGTGTCATACATAAATCAGGGGTACATTCAAATAAAGAAGACTTTTATCATAAAAAATATTCTGTACATAATTAAAAGTAAAGTATGATTATGAATAGTAATAAAATGAAATTAAAATAGCTTAAAAATTAAAAAAAATTATAGAACTTTTATATAATACATTTCTAATGTTGTCTATAGTAGAATTCATATGACATATGTCACAATTATTATTTTCATTAAAGATACAGTGTTGCCCTATATTTTTAATGACATGTAATAGTGCCAGATTTTGAAATGTGGGGTATTAAGATAAATTCCAGTACTGACACATTTAGGGATTTAAAAATTTTTAATATTAAAAATGTAAATAAATATAGCAAAAGTATGAAAAGAAAAATACAATTTTTATTCAGTATATAATAAAAAAATGCTAACATGCAATACAAAATCCAAATCTTTCCATGATTAAAATATTGACAATTGTAAATATTTTTTTTCATGTGTCATAGCATCGCCTGGGAAGCGAACCCGCTAACCTGGTGCAACTTCTAGTAAGGTGGCTGTGCTGGCCTCTCGACCACCAACACAAACAAACAAAAAAGTAAAACTAAAAAAAAAAGATATACTCACATTATTAAAACTACAACAATCGGTTGTATATTATTTTATTAATGTCATTTTTATACATTTAAGGTGCAGTTTTATTTAGGAAAAAGCCCAAAATGGGTAGACCATTGGTTTAAAAAAAATAGATTAATGACTTTAAGGCTCAAGTATTCATAAGAAGTTTGAGTGACAATTAATCTTAGGACTTCTCAGTTTATAAGATGTTCGAACATGAATGCGTAAACAATGAGTGCCACAAATCAATCCTGATGCTTTCTTATCCCAGGTCAAGCACTCTTCATCTAAGCTAAACAAAATTAATTTTTAAAAATGTGACAGCATAGCAAAAATAAAGAAATTAACCAAATTTTTATTCATTATATAATTATAAAAAAAATATTAATGGCATAAAATCTACTCTCTCCCCCCCAAAAAAAATTAAATTGTACATTATAAATAGTTTTCCTACATGTTTTATTTTAATTTAATGAATCATGAAAAAAATGTATATCAATCTCATTCCTGTGATTTCAAAATGGTGGCCATAAAGTGTATTAAAATTCTTTACTATGGACTATATATACACATATAATAATACCTTTTCATAGAAATGTGCCTCACAAAAAGTTTATTCACTACTTATCAATTTTATAATTTATTTTATATTTTAAATCTGAAGTAATGAATTAAATTTTATTGCCATAAAAAAATGACTTAATAACTTTTTATATTTTGTTCTCACTATATAATAAAAACAAACCAAAATCTCTACATTCGACCCTTGTGAGAGATGGTTGATTTCATCGACATAGCAATTTAAATTTATAAACTATTGATAATATTAATTTGATGTTAAAGATTGAAACTTTGGTTTAACATCTCATTTTACTAATGCCCATTTTCCCATGGCATATGCAAAGAAGAGTTACATAAAACAAATTTTCTAATCAATCTTGCATGGTAAAATCAGTATCTAAATATATAATAAATCTTTATTAAGGTTATAACTTTAAGACTATATGCCTAGATGTGACAGTAAGGACCTCTACAAATTTTAACACAAGATTTGTAGAGCCTTTTTGTCACATCTAGGTGCATAGTCTTATGGTTATAGCCTTAATATATATTATTAATTACAACTTTAAATAAATATTTATGAAAAAAACATTATTAAAATAAATTAAATTAAAAATTAAAACTTTAACTGAAAGGGTATTTTAGTCATATTTAAACAAAAAATGAATTTGTTATACTGATAGAGGTCAATCTTTTTTCATAAAAGTTGAATAAGGGCAACTATTACCTGCAACACACAATTCTGCTCAGATTAGTTTCTATTTTTTGTGTTAGATTATGGCCATCATTTCTTCACAATATCTTCGGTCTTCTCTCATTTCTTGTATGAAATCAATCATTTCTGCTGATGTAGCTTCATGAGGCTTTCTCTCCTGGTGGACATCTTGTTGCAATTTTTTCTTTGTAGTATCTTGTATCTTGTTCACAACTTTCATGTCTTCCATTACTGTGTTTTCCAAAATAGTTTCAACACAGACTATCTTGTCTTTGGTTAGATCAATAGTTTCTCTTTGCTTGGGAACAGGTACATCTTTGAAACCATCAGGATGTATGTTCAGAGTAGTACTAATCTTATCAACATTTAATTTTTGGCTTCTTTTTAATTCATCAATATCCTTCTAAGCTCCTTCAAAATTTTCATATGCCATCTCTCAAATTATGCATCTTTTTCTGCTTGGTCTCTTTTTTTTTTATCAGTTGTTGTAAGATTTTTATGATATCCTGATCATTCAGGGCTGGTTCTTTAAAATTTATTTCTGGGCTATCTGGTTCCAATGAATCAGACATGCTGGCCACTGGTATATCAGCATGTCTTTCTTCTATTCCAACTTCCTCTCCTGAGATTTCTTCACCACTCATCTTTTTTTCTTTAATGTATTGTCATTTATAATTGTTTGTGAAATAAGGCTTGCTTCTTTCTTTTTTATTTTATGCAGGATATACACCTCTCTCCCTACTCTCTTCAACTGCCTCCATTTCTGCTATTTTTTGTTGCTGCTGACTGCTGCTTATAATAAGAAAAAAAATTGATTATAATGTGTATGTGTATGATCTAGAACTCAACTGCCTTGCTGCTTGACTTTTGGCTGTTTTTTTGCACCTATAATAGACTCATACAAAAAAAAAGTTGATTAGTTATTTGTTTCTACAATATAATATATATGTTTGCTCATGACAATGTACATGGAAAAACAATAAAAAAATAATTTAATTCTCTCTCAATCCCTAATATCCTTGTTTGAACTCATTTTGATACCTTATTTTTTATATTACCTATTGGCACATTTATATAAAGGTGCCAGCCAACAGTATATAAAAAAATTACAAACATTTACATCTGGGCTACTCAACTAGTAAATATAAATAAGTATTTGTTTACACATTATTAATTCTGATTACATATATAATGTAAAGAAAATACACTAAACATGAAGTGCACCTTGTTACAATTTCAAGGTTTACAACTTATGGCTGAAGTACCTGAGTTTTATTTATAAAACATTTTCATTTTTATGTATATAACCTAAGAAGCACATTTTATATGGTTATAAAACAAGATACAGAAATAAAATCATTTATGATTGTAACACATGGGTATTAAAATTCTTTTCCTTTTTAAAAACAAGATTTTTACATTTGTAGCTATAAACATGGAAAAACAATATTTTTCTATAGTTCCAAAATGAGACACAGAAAAAAAACTACATTTATGGTTGAAATGCATGGTCATTGGTTTAAATACAAAATTTTTACATTTTATATATATAACATCAGAAAACAAACTCGAGTAGGAGAGAAATATACATATATATCATCAATGATCTTTTCAGGGTGTGAAATTATTAACAAAGCCCCACGATTGGGCATACAAGCCCAGGAAAAAAATCTACTGTAACCATCAAAATAGTGTGCTCACTTAATAAGATTCAAATCCTAAGCAAAAGTACCTCAAATCCGATCATGCTCAAGATACACAGGTCAGGAGCAATCCTGAATTCTAACCTATTTGCCTATTCTTTAAATCTCCGACCCAATGAACAACAATCCTGATGATACAGCCCAATTATTTTAATTCCAGGCCCATAAGCAAAGCAGTAGAACATAAGATCAGACTGATGATGATGATCAAGATCAAAGTAGCCCAGGAATTACATTTATGAAAGTTATATTTATTAATGCTAAGTTATTAGCTAAAGAAAATAATTCTAAACACTAATTAGAAAATAATAATTCAACAACAAACCAAGATTTGCATGAAATATATATTTAATAAAATATTGAGAAAATACACACACACACACACATATATATATATATGTGTGTGTATGTCTGTGTGTTACAAAAGATTTGACGCTTGGAATGATATTGTCTATTTACAAAACTTGGGATTTGTTTTATAAAATCCCCTTTACATTAATTATTCAACAAATATAATTTTATGGAGTGCATTATAACTTGTGCAGAGTTAATATGCCAATTTAATAACATTTTACTATCAGAATGTTGTGGACGTTTAAAATAAATATAAAAGATCATGACAGGTTTAGTAGTAAATGATTTAATAAACAGGCAAAAATATACAATTTTAATCATTTATCTATCTTATGAAAACCATTATATGTACTTTTATTGGCATTGATTGAAAAAGGCATTTTTGGAAAATATACATAAGAAACAAACAATGCACTACATTTACAAGAATATGTGATACAATCATTAATATAAATTGATTTATGTCTATGGGAATCGATAAGTATTTAAAAGAAAGCAGTTTTAAAATCAACATACTGACTAATTAGCATGTTGGCACATTTCAGGAATGAGTCATTACTTCCAACACGTAACAAAAGGTCAAACAGGCATAAATCCATTAACTAAAACAATAACAATACTAGCATGTCATAAGAGAAATATGGATCTTATGGTACTTTGAATTCTTGAGGATGAATGAAGGTTGATACATCCACCATTTCAATAGCACGGTAACAAATGGAGAGGTTTGATTTGAAGGCCCAGAGCCAGCTGTATGGATCTTCCACAACACAATCAAAACCCTATAAACGTTGCATTCCACAGGGAGTAGGGTGTACCCTGATTACAAATGATTATGAGAACTAGTAGGTGGGAAGATTTGGATTTCCGAAGTCCCCAATGACAAAGCAATAGAAAAACATATATGTGAAAGTAACATAAGAGAAAGGAAAGGTATGCCAGCAGCATTGTACATGTACAATAAACTTAATATACTATATTCAAAAGCCTGTAAATGGTTTGACTCCTGCATAATGATATATTTAAATAAAGAATCATTCAGAAAATTATAATGGAAAATAACTCTTTAACTAAGACATTAAACTAACAAAATTTTATATTAATTTCAATTCCCATATATGTATTAACTGATAGAATTAGCCCTCCAGGTAAAGCAAGAAGAAATTGATTAATTATATTAAGGTTCACAAAATTTTAAAATGAAAATTTAAAGCCAAATTCAAATAATAAAGTAAAGTATGCATCCACAATAAAATATTTTAGGAAAAAAAAAATGTGAATAACAGATTTAAATATGAACTCAACCTAGAGAGTGATTTCTGTTACAAATGAATAAAACTTTACTGATAAATTTAACTGAAGCCACTGCTTCTTTCCCCATTAAACAAAGAAAATAACCCTTATTAGACTCGCGAGGTTGAATTAGACTCGCGAGGTTGAATTATATTGGCATATTAAAGAAAATGAATTATATATATATATATTAAACAAAATATGTCAAATATTTAATTGAGCCACATAAAGCTATATAACATAAATTAAGCATGAAAGGGGATAGTGAGAACTGCATATACAAGTAAGGGATTACAGAAAGAAAGTTCAAGAAAATAATTAATAGAAACTTATAAATTAATATATAAATTAAAATACAAAGGTTGAACTCCATATTACAAAAAAATTACTTATTAAGGCAGATCTACATTAAGTGAGGTTACCTCCACATAACAAGTAGATGTAGAATAAGCAGTCAATCAGTTGGATCATCATATATGGCTGGTCAAATGGATGGAACATGGTGGCAGCAGGAAGATAGTTCTCCGAGAGAAGAAGAGAAAGGTGAAAAGTTCCTCTACTCAAACTTCATAGCACTTGACATTTTCTGACTTCTTAAGTGGAATGATGAATCAATTTTTCTGGAAAATTACTAACTCAAACGTTCTGAAATAATTTACTAACTAATTCAAAGTTTAATTACTAACTTAAAGTAAACTGAAAGTAACTGACTGAAAGTAACCAACAGAAAATTAACTAAATTAAACTGACTAAAACTCACTTCTTTTGTTCTATGGCTCTTTTTATACACCCATTAATCCTGCCAAGAATGCAATCTCAGTTGCCCACAGCTATCTCTGTAATCTTTGATTAAATAAAAAAAACACTTAGTTATTAAAATACTTCTAAAACACATAAGGCTCAAAATACTATTTAACATATTTTTAAAGATTTGAAAACAACTAACAAAAGAATTGTTTATGATTTTAATTAAGATTTATAATTTTAATTAATGAAAACAGTCTGAAGCTAGATAAGATTATTTCAGTATTTTGAACCTTCCCATTTTTGTTGTTGTTACATTTCCATACCTTAATTAAATACACATATATAAAAATACATTCACAATTATATAAGGAAATGTTTAATTTTCAGCAATAAATATTAATAAAATTATTGCTTCGTTCATATATATATATATATATATATATATGCATCATGCAAACTACTGTTTCACCTTACAAAATATAACTAATTTCACTAATTTCTCTAATCATTATGCATACAGTGTGTGGGTGAATGGCAATATATATATATATATATATATATATATATATATATATATATATATATATATATATATATATATATATATATGGTTGAGGTCTGAATTGCAGGCCCCACAGGAAGTTAGTGTAGATGGTGAAGCATGAAGCTTGATGATGATTAGACATCGACTGCTTCAATATATATATATATATATGGATGTGTGGGGTGTGTGTGAGTGTGTGTTTGCATTTGTAAGTTGATGATCTGGACTGAGTGATAGTGTTGGTTCATCATGAAATATGTAGATTGGAAATCATTTATTTTTTACACATAAGTGTGATCATGTGCATTGTCTATATAAGATGGAGTGAATAACTAAAGGAAGCTTAAATTTATGTGCTCAACTATCTTCTTATTACATCTATAGTTCAGTATACACATTATACTTGTATTCAGATATTAGAGATTTAGTCTGAATTCTGACCATCTCTCTTTTGAATGTTTAAATGGATGCATTACAGTCCTATATATTAGGGATTAGAGTGACTTAAAGTCAACATGGACATGACAACAATATTAGCAATAAAAAGGGCTTTAAGCAATTCATCATCGCAATTTCAATAATACGGATGGCTAAAGGAATGAAGAGTGAACAGATTAAAGTCTTCAACTGAAGTTTGATTTGCTATCTTAATGTAAACTGAGCACTGAATATATATATATATATATATATATATATATATATATGTGTGTGTGTGTGTGTGTGATTTGGATGAACTGAGGAGTGCTCTGGTTCTGCACAAAATATGTATATTGGAGATACTTTATCTTTTTCATGTGTATGTCATCATAATGTATTGGTTATATAAGATGGAGTAGATAGCTGAAGGGAGCCTGAAAGTCTGTGTTCAAATTCCATCTATACTAACTTCTAAATTTTAGCATATATTTGTATTTATATATTACATATTTACTTTGAATTCTGCCCACCTATCTTCTATGTATTTAAAAGTATATAATAACATTATATATGTGAGGGATCACTGTGACTTATAGTTAACATGGAATATTGAAATCAAGAGCATATTGTCGTCAGGTGTTTAATAATATGGATGGCTGAAGAGTTAGAGGGAGGAAAAGATTAGAGTCTGTCCATTAAAGTTTGAATATTTGGTGTCTTAATATAAACTGAGCACTGTTTTATATATATATATATATATATATATATATATATATATATATATATATATATATTCTAACAGTGTCTTTGTGCATCTTCACTTCAGAATAGTATATGATATAAATAAAATGGGTTCTAGCTCAGTTAATAATTAATAAATAAAATATTCAGCATTAATATTAAATATTTCACTAGCTCAAACTTAAAATACGAATAAGGTTCAGTTTATAAAAATAAATTAAATAAATACTTAATATTTTCATGAGACTTGAAGTGAAAATACAGGTGACAAGATAGATTACATTGAGCCAATATCCCACAGGATACTACCTCAATGGCATAAGAACACTACCCCCCCCCTTACTACTAATTCAAATAACAAATTTATAGTATTCTTACGACTTTAATAACTTCTACTCACTAAGATTAAGCTAATAATTACATCTTAATCTTCTATTTATAATAATTTAGCTTTATAAAATCTCAGGTTCATAAATTTATTCTAAGTTAATTTAAAATTACAGTAGTAAAATATGAGAAGGGAATTTTATGTCATAATCTACTACACTGAAACTAATAATAATAAAATAATAATAATATTCTTCATTGTATAACTAATTCTGTATATCTTTTCTTTTTCCTTATATTTTTATTACCATAATAAAATAATCAAATAATATAATATAATCTTTATCTTCATGTAATAATATAACAACTACATGGTAGCATTTGATAATCTGACAAACAAAAGTATGTGGGGCAACTGATAGCATATAATTTAATATACTATTGTGATAACTGATTTATGCCCAATAAAACAATGTAAAAGTATGATTATTTAATCAAAAGAATACCAATAAAATATTTAAATTCTTAAAATAATTCTCTATTTATTTTTTTGTGCAAAATTATATGTTTGTTTCAATTATTATGAATATATCATGATTTCATGCAATGAAGTAGAGAAATAAACAATTCAGACACAAATTCTTTGAAAAACAAATTTTAACAAAATGTATTAATAACAATAAAATAAAATAAACAATTTATGTACATTATTTACGATGGATATCCTTATTTTATACTTTACATTTTTATGTACTGGGTTATAAAATAATTTATACTTATTTTATATCTTTATTTAGACTTGAGATAACAACAATAAAATGATACCATTTGGTTTCTCTTTATGGTTAAATTAATACAAATATATTTATTTATTTTATTTAAAAAAATATTCCATCCTTAATATTATTTAACTATATTTTTCTTTAAAACACATTCGTAGAAAAAAAAAAAAACATTCTACAGAAAACAAAAAAATTAACGTTATAATGAGTATGGATTTCTTAAAATATTAAAACAAATTTTCATCTTGCAATGTCAAAGTTGTTACATAAAATATTTATCCAAATTTCATTACTAGATTTTAATGGATATCATTTATCACACGATGTTTACTAATCGTAATATATTCTTATTTAGGCTTACTTTAGTATGATATAAATGTAATCATCGATATATTCCTATTATTCAATAAATAAAACTATATTATGCCTATTTTTTATAACATTTATTGTATATTATTGTACTTTAAAATATGCAATACTTATTTTTCTAAACAATAACATAATAAACATTCCAAAATTATTAACATTTAAAAAAAAAAAAATCTTTGTTTAGATATTTCATTTTAAAAATTTATATGTCATTTCCGAAATAAATTCAAAATATATTCTATGATTCTTTTCTTTTCTTTAGGATTCATTGGACCTTCAATTTCAAGTTGCAAAATTCTATTCCTTCTAAGCAAATAAACCAATCTTATACAAAACGATAGCATAACCTAAGCTCTAAATTATTTACCATTTCCTTTCAAAATATATTACTGAATGATGCAGTTACATGAAATAAAGATAGTGAAATAGATGCATAGGATGTAAAGAAGAAAGCTAGAGTATCACTCATAACATATCTCAAAATCATGGCACAGTGCATTAACAAGATATAGAGGTATGACATTTACCTATCTAATATCCTCTAGTACATGAACGATGTTAAAGCTATTTCTTCAGCTTTGTTAGAACATCAAATATTTAAAGAAATATAAACACTGTCCAAATAAATGTGTACCAGTCACAGGGCTTTGTTAACTATGCTGATATCTACACAAAGACTATAAGTATTATTCACATTCCTTATAACATCCCATTTTTTTTTAAAAAAAAACATCATCTTGGTTTTGTGTCTACCCAAGTACTTCCAAGCCACTATCTCACTATTATTTCTCGAGATTTTCCACATCTTACATCGATAAATAACTATCCACATTTACAAAAACAATAAATAAAATTCACTGATAGTTAAAAAAACAATCTCACTGTTCCACAAGAAAAGTTTGCTTATTTCATTATTCTGTATGTTTAATCATATACAATCTAATCAGATAATATTTGAATATCCAGTAACATGAAAAGTTTTAAAAGAATCACATAAATATTTGTTGCTATGTTGGATTATATCACTAATATAAAAATCATTGTATGCATATCTTCAAATCAATCCTATCTCATAATGTTTTTAAAATGTTGTATGAAAAATATGTTTACATTTATAATTAAAACATTTATACCCCATTCTCACTATTCATAGATAATCTAAAGAAAACAAAAATATACACTATAAATTATTAATCTTCATTATCATTACCAAATAATCTTTATCTGGTCATCATTTCAGTAGGCTTCCTTCATCCACTAGATATAGAACATTGCATACATAAAAAAATATACATCCATACCCTTTATCTAAAAATATTCTTATCTAAACTATTATATTATTATATTATAAAATTATATGTTATTAACAAATTAACGTTCTATGTTCTCCTAATCTTATATAAACAAAATTTTACATTTAAACTAAGTTAATAAAATACAAATCAAAACTATAATTACTTATTTCTTCCATTAACTTTTTCTTGACAAAGAGTTCATGATAAAGTTTGAAAAATGTTTATTACTTTCTCTAGAGTTAAAGTTTAAAAATAAAAAATAATTATTAATCCATTTTAGTAAAGTTTATAGAAAATAATCCTGGGTCTTTACTGTTCAGAATGATAATTATTAAACTGTAATATTAAAAAATTATTCCCACGGAACTTCTTAAATATTCTCTGCCAACGTATCTGATGCACCTCTCCGTTCAATTTAACTTAAGTTATCCAGTAAACTTTTACATATTATATTTGTATTTTCATGGATCCATCTTCTATTCATCTACTATTTGTTCATTTTTTTTTACATAGGTTTTATTTCTTAATAAAGTTCTTTAAAACAAATACTTCTAAAGATGCGTTTTTTTAAAGTACTTCTGAGACAAGAAGTTTTATATATCACAACGCTTAAGTAAAATCTTCTCTGTAAGCTCTTTCTTTAATTCTTTCAAAAAAATATTTTTTTAAAAAAATGTTTTTTTCAAAAAGGACTAAACATTTTATTTCTTTCATTATGATATTCTATAAATAATTCATAAAATATAAGTATCTTATTCTTTTTAAAAAAAAAAAAAAACTCTTGGATAAGCTTATAAACAATAATGCGTCTCATTTTTTTTTTTTTAGATGACAAATAGCTTTCCACTGCATCAGTATAATGTCCGTACTGTGGTTTTTATGTACTAAAACAGTTCTCTGGTGAAGCATTAATAAAATAGTATCAATAAACATTCTATACATTTTATATTATTATAATTTATATACATTTTATTTCATAGTAAATCCATTTTTCATTGCAAAATTTTAGGTTAAACTTAAATAAAATACTCCTGGCAAGCAAACTGTTAAAATTTAGCAAATCATTTTTATGAAGTTTCTAAAATATATTATATTTTAAACTCTCTTTTGCAAAATACTTTTTTAAAAATATCAATTAGTTTTTGCAAATAAAACTATAAAAAAGTACTAAAAATTGATTAAAATAAAAATTTAAAAGTACTATCTCTTTGATAGCTACTGATATACCTTTCTCTGGTTTCAATCCATTATTAATCTCCTCTGATACATCAGTTACAACAATATTTATACCTTGCAAGAATACCTTATCCTATTGGTTAATTCTAACTTTTAGTTTGAGATCAAATTTACATATTTTGCAAACTTGCAGAATTAAATTTTTAAAATAAAAATTTATGACGTAATAAACCTTAGAAATATTATTTATAATACTACTTTTAAATCAATTATTACTTTATCAAAATTATTTGAACATTTAAAATAACTTTTAAAATAATTTTAATAACCTATTCCATTTTTAATATTCAATTTATCTATTTTTATTTAAACAAAAATATGAACTTTTTAATTAACTGTACTCATCTTTATTGCATTGTTTAAACATGTTATAATGACAGTTAACTTAATATTTGCTTTTATGATAGGCAATAATTCTATTTAATTCTATAATATAACTTTTTAAAATATTTCAAACTTTGTTATTAATTCAAAAAAGCGTGTGTGAGAAACTATGTATTAAAAGTCACATGATTAATATAAAATTGAGACAGATGATTTTCAAACTATTTCTCTGTCTTGATTAATAAAATTACAACACTTTATTATATTTCATAATATAATTATAAAAATTTGGAAAAATAATTTGGAAAATATAGAATCAAATACAATTTCACTATCATAAAGCTTTTTTAAAATATAGGATATTAATTTTGACTATTAAAGATGATTTATAAATTTAAAAATAACATTTATTAACTATAAGTTTTAAACTATTAAAATTTAACATTTAAATATACTTTTAAATATTTATAGCTGTGTTATTTTATATGGCCAGCTTTTGCAACTATATGCAACAATATTTAAAGCTTTACATAACTATTTTTAAATGATTCGTTATAATTTTTTATACTAAGTATTTTCTTTAGCTTCAAATTGTACTCTATAATATAATTGACAACCTATAATTAACATATTAAAAGAACATATTCTAAAATTTAAAATCTTTAGTAATTTGCTATAATTGACTATTTCTGATCTATAGAAAAGGGCAATATATATATATATATATATATATAAATGCAAAACCATAAAATATATAGAAATTATATATATATATATATATATATATATAAATGCAAAACCATAAAACAATACAATACTAGATTAAATTTTAAAAATTTTACCAAAATCCTTACACAACCATGGTTTCATCTACTACAAATAGACCTTCTCAAGTGAAAATCAATCTAAAGGAAAACATATATATATATATATATATATACAAACAAACCTTCCCATAATTCACTACAAATTCCACCTTCCCTTAGGGTTAAGGTTCATATAAGTAGGGTTAAACATAGGTATCTTAACTCATCTTTATATATTCATGAATTGAATACAGGTCATAGAATATTGTTTTACAATGCTTCGGTTATTTTTTATGAAAAGAATGAGTTGAAAAGAAGAATAAAGGAGACTTTGATGATTCTGAGGCTATCAATCTTATGAAGACTTCTTTTGATATTAAGGGAAGGTGGAATTTGTAGTAAATTATGGGAAGGTTTGTTTGTTTATTTATATATATATATATATATATATATATATATATATATATATATATATATATATATATATATATATATATATATATATATATATATATATTCCTTTAGATTGATTTTCACTTGAGAAGGTCTATTTGTAGTAGATGAAACCATGGTTGTGTAAGGATTTTGGTAAAATTTTTAAAATTTAATCTGGTATTGTATTGTTTTATGGTTTTGCATTTTTATTTTTGCTAGTATAGTGTTAGACAGTTTTGGTTATATATATATATATACAAATCAATATATATATCAAAATACAGTACAATTTATATAAATTATATTCTTTTAGAAGTACTTTCGACTATACACTTTGTAGTCTTTATCAACTATATAACGTTGAATAATCAAAATGAGACAACCCTTAACAATACCCATAGTTCAATTCAGATTTCCCACAATTCTGTTATCTTAACATTTAATGACTGGCGATTCATTAACATTTGACGATTTCTTGAAAGCAACATAGCCTCTTTTATTTTACGTTTTATTTATTACATATATATATATATATATATTGTAACTGATGAAATTTGATCAATGCTGGTGATGGTTAGGATGATCAATCTGATCTGAACAAAAATCAAAAAAATCTAATTTAATCTAATATAGTCTAACTTAATCGAGTCACCATTATGTACTAAACCATCATAAAGCACAAATAATCTCTACTAAAGTCTAATTTGTTTAAGCTATATGTGAAACAAAAGAATAATGAGATTATCTGTTCCAGACAACAACAAATCTATCACAATTACAAAGTAAACTGCAATGAACAGTGAAATCGTATATCATTGCCCTAAACAATAATATATGATTAGGCTAACTATTTGATTAGCAATCTAATGAAAATCAGATTCAATTAATAACTAAAGCAAATTCCAATATACTTTATTAATCTATTATTATTGTAGTAATTTAAATCTACTTTAAATATTTAATGATACTGCATTTTATCTAAACAGATGAACCTTTAAATAACTATAATTGCATTTTTTTTTTACAAAACGTTTTTAAATATAGACGCTATTTTAAATATTAAAACAAAATAATATTTGACTCAAATGTATATCTAGTTTTAATCAAACGCTAAATACACTGCATAAACATTTCACTCATATCTCTCAATAAAGAGATACATAATTATTGCTTCATTCATATGTTAAAACAGAACACACCACAAGAATTTATTATCAACAATCTATTAGCTAATTTCTAACTCTATAATGACCAATCACATTTTATAAAAAGATATATTAAGTTTCCATTGGATATTTATTCACCTATGATTATTAATATTATTTATTTGAATGTTTACACAATTGAATATAATTGACTTTTATTTCAATTTAAAGATAATATTCAATTAAACCAATCAATGAAATTTGTACTCTTTATTTTATAAAAGTTTAAAAAAAAAATCTAAAATGAGTTATTCTGAACCAATGATAAAGTACGTTCTATTTAGACCTTTATGATGGATGGGATGAGACAAACAAAGAAAGGATCGATTCTAAGCTAATGATATTACTTGTAATATTAACTAAAATAAAGTATAATATATAATATTTGAATGCCCAGATAAATATAATATTTATATGGGAATAAAATAAATTATGCCAATATGCAAAACATACCATATCTTATATTCTAGTTCACTTATCAAGCTGAGTTTGAATCTTGCACTGAATTTACACAGCATAATTACCTTATGTAATCCAAATAAAATAATTAATGGAGTATTTGTATTTAAATCAACTCAATTTATTGAATTATATATACAAAAATCGGTATGATTAACCACAAAATATCTGTATTTTTGATTGATTGAATAATAAAAAAAAATAATGACAAAATTCCTGTCGATAAATCTAAAATATGTTACAAAAACAATAATGACACATAAAAAATGAATGAATGGAGAGATTTTTGGATACCTTACTGAAAATTTTTATTAACAGATATCAAATATATGTAATTGAATAAGATTGAAGCCTATTTATTCATTAAAATAATAATTGGCAAATAAATATGAAATAATATGATATATTTAAACCACTTGTCTGATTGATGTTTTAAACTAAATTTTATACATGCAAGAAATCAAATTGGATATTTAAAAAAAAACATTGGGTTGTGTTAATATATATTCAGACAATATTTCAAATAATTAGTAAAGAAATTTCTCCGATCATTTCATTGCCTATATTCTGTTACACCTAAAGATGATTCGAATAAGATACAAATCTTTTTAAAATAAAATAAAATTAATATGCACACATATTTATAAAAAAAAATCATACCCTAGGTAAAAGTTTGTCAATTTTCATTATTCACTGATTAATCGTAGTTTATTTATCCTCAGTCCTTATGATGTAGAGAGAAGTTTATTTCAAAGAAAAGTCAAGACAAACTTTAAATGTTTCCTTTCAATGGCAATAATGTTAACATAGAATAATCCAGTGAATTTTAATAACACCCCCTTTCCTTCTTTTTCCCTTTTAAAGAGGAGAGTGCAATTTAACTAGCCTTTTTATGGTATAAATTAATCCAGTTGATTCCGAATGTTTTCTTAGCTTAGAACATGATATTTATCCAATGCAATGGTAGTTATATTCCAATTTCTAAACCAGAAATCTCTTTGTTTTTAAAATAGCCTATTTTACACAACACATTTTTAAATAGGTTTCCCTTCTCACATTTTGTAGCCATCTTTTTTGGAACTTTTTCACAAACTGCCATTTAAATGAATGAATCGGCAGCTAATTTAAGTTTATTCTTCCATATATTTATAGTTTAACAAAAAAAATATTGAAGAAATTTTATTTAAATGAATATAGAAACACTTCTGTTCCTGGCAATGACAAAAATATGATAGCCCCTTCTTACCGTCCTTTCTGGCTATTTATATTATCTCTTTCTGACATTATGGATGTCATAACAACTATTAGAAATTACTCAAATGAAGCTCAATGCAAACAATATTTCAGAACATTTTTTTCTCGGTTTGTAATGTAAGTTGGGAGAAAAATGGATACATGGAAATGAAATCTAAATTCAATTTGATTTTCCCTATTATTTTTAAACCAAAATACAGAATTGATATTACAACCTTTATTCACTTTATAAATACAAATAATTTACATATATATTTTTTAATAATAATAATAATTTTTAATTAATTTATAAACAAATATACATGACACAAAACATTGAATTATATGTAATAATATTAATTTATATGAATTTGAAAAGAATGGTGAAGTGAGGAGGTGTTTATTATATATATAAATATATTACTTACAGGACAGAGAAAGGTGAATAACTCCATGTGTGTAAATTTAAAAATCAGATATATTAAACTTTATCTGAGGCTTAAAGTTTATATATGTGCTAGAAATAATCTCTAGTTTTGAAAATGATTAGTAATAATTATTAGTATATTTATCTGAAATGGATGGCGTCAAAGTTGTGAGTGGAGGGAGTTTGATAATGGTAAATGAAAATGTAACAATTTACTCTAGATAAATAATTTGCATATAATAAAGATATATTTGAGAGATAGTGACCTGGGCCAACTGATGATTGTTGATTCAGCAAGAAATGCATCTTGATGGTCATTTGTCTTTTATTATATCTTTATTTATATGAATTTGAAAAGAATGAGGAAGTGTGGAGGTGTTTATTACAGCTGAAGAAAGCATGAAAATTTGTGTTCATATCTTCTCTAATTATAACAACAATTTATTTCCTATTTTTTTCTGTGAGCATTCAACTCTGATTATATCTCAATATTGTCAATATAGTAAAAATTAATTTTTCATTCTCAGATACTAATTAAAATAAATTCTCACTGTTCTGTATTTTTATTTTAATTAAGTTGTATTTAAATAGAATAAAATCATAAGTAGTTTCATATATTTAAAATATAGTTATAATTTTTGGAAGATTAATAACTAATAACATTTATTTTTTATATAATAATAATAATAATAATAATAATAATAATAATAATAATAATAATAATAATAATAATAATATTTTCAAAGATATATTATTAAAGTATGAAATTACTATGTACAGCATACGTCTCTGTACACAATTACTCATGCGCTAATGTTGAATAATATTTATTTTAGTAATTAAGATGTCCACTTCTATTTAATGATAACTTTAATTGCTTCATAGAATATATCTTTTATTCTATAATTAATCAAATTATTTTATTTATCATCACTTATTATATATATATAATACATTAAACGATCAAAGAAAACCAATTATATAAATTGAACTTTTGAAATAAAATTAAATATTTGAATGATTTTTTTTTCATCTAATAAATATAATAAGATAAAGCATTATGAAAAAATAAATTTCTTATAGTTTTTTTCTAAATAAAAGCCTTTTGATAAACTAAAAACACAATCTCAAATTAGAGATGCATTTTTTTTTCAGTGATATTTTAAACAGTGATATAGAGTCATGTAAAAACTATAAAAAAAATTACAATTTTTAAAGTGCTTCTTTCACGTGATATTGACAAACATTTTCAGGTTATTGAAAAATTTTTGAATATAGTATAAACAAATTAAATATAAACTTGTTACTATTTTAAAAAACTGGGATTATGTTGTAGATTTATTTGTAATATACATATATACTAAGAAGACATGTGATTAAATTTTTAAAAGACATAATAGAAATTTATAGTCATTGATTTATGACTTCTGTTTTAATCAGTTAATATTTTAAGTACTACTTGATTTTCAACATTGTGTAACTTCACAATGATGTTGAATCAAATGCAAAATAAGGCTTCTATAAACAAGTTTTTCCTCAATAGCTAACTTCTTGGAAATATATTCATAAAAAATAAGTTTTACACAAGTAACTTGGAAAGAGTCACTAACAATATACTTTACATTTTTTTTCTTATTTTATTAGCCTTAGTAGCAAATCAAAACTACTTTATATTGTTTTTATTTTTCATATGCATTTCTTGCACTAACTCTGAAATATTTTTAAAATACATATAATTTTGTTTTAATTTTTACAATGAGAGATGACACGAATGTTATTTGTTCAAAAAAATATTTAGGAGAAAATTCAAATTTGCAATAAACATATCTATATATTTTTTTAAAAACTGATACTTTTTTAAAATGTTTACTTGCAGAATTAAATATCGCTGTATTAAGACTTTAATTATTATCATTTTGGGTATGTTGTTTAAAATCACACTTTTTGATCCAGAAATAGTAATTTTTCATTAAATTAGCAAAAAATAAGATAGTTCTTAACAAAATAGTCTTTAATTCACATCCTAAAACATATTTATTTAATTTTTTTAGTCTTTTAATTTGTCTTTTAATTACCAAGGATTTATTTTTAAGAAAGTTTAGTAGTTCATTCATTTAGTAATAATTAGTTAAACATTTAATTCATTGACATTAAAATACACATTCTCTCAATGGAATATTTAGTAAACCTAATAGGGATTTATTTACTTGACTATGTATTTTATTTTGGATGTTATTTGGTATAAATTTGTTTATATTTTTAATTTTATATATATTAATTTTAATATTTTCACGGATAAAACCACACACACAAACATACACACACACATATATATATATTAATTCTAATATTTTCACGGATAAAAGATGTCATATTATTATTACTATTTGCGGGATATTCCGTGTAGTGAAAAGCTAAATGCTGACGTTTCAGTACAATATGAAGTACCTTCCTCAGAGCGTCCTCTTTTTCAAATCATAAGAATGTGTGTGAGATTTAAAATCGTCTTTATCATTTTCTTTCTCCTCCTATTTAAATTCTATTGGTTGAGAAGTTTTAAAATTTATTTTCTCTTCCAATAGCTTCTTCCAAATGTTGTTAATCTTCTTTAACTCACACCTTTCATTTATGCTCTTGGGCCTTTTAAAAATCTCTATAGCTTCTCTTAGCAATCTTTGGTCATATTGTTCAATTTTTGCTAAAATATTTGTTTTTTCAAAATTGATATCATGATTTGTTAATTTTATATGAGAATAAATAGCTGATAAATTGGATTTTTCTCTCACTGCCAGAATGTGTTCTTCCTTTCTAATATTTATTCTATAATTAGTCTGTCCAATATATGTTTGTGGACAGACCCTACATGGAATTTCATATACACCATGACACTCCAAACCAATGTTACCTTTAGGAAGTGGAAATATTTCATATTTTTTTATAAGTAGTGTAAACTGTGTGAATATTATTATTTTTTAAAATGTTACCAATTCTATCAGTCACTCCTTTTAAATATGGCAAAATAGTCTTAATTTTTGATGTACCAAAATCTTTTTATATGTATAATCCCTATTAATAATGTAATTAAAACCATTATAAAGAAGCTTTTTATTAGTAGCAAAAAGGTCTCGGTGAAAATGACTATCATCAGAAAGTCTTTTTGTTCTATCCAATAATGTCTTTGCCACTGAAAATAGTTGTGCAGAATGGTTGAGAGAAGAAAAATGCAGATACTTCCCAGTGTGTGTTGGTTTTTTATATATACCATGAGATAAAGAACCATCTTCCCTTCTTTCAATCAAAAGATCTAAAAAAGGTAATTGATTATTATTTTCTATTTCCATAGTAAATTTAATATTGTTGTGAAAAGAGTTTAAAAAAATAAAAAAAGTCATCAAGAGCATACTTACCATGAGGCCAAATCATACCTGAAAAATTTAGTATAGCTTCTTTTATTGCCATTATATTTTATCATGGACCAATTGAGTAGCATATGCAACATTGTTTCTCCTCATATCAGAAGCTACCTATTGTGAGTTGTCAATAATCTCCAAAGGTTCAATACCTTTTGATGACTACCACCAGTCCTTCATGGAGGCATAAAGATGATTGTTAGTAATCACCAAATTTTTGTTCTTGCTAAGTACACTCAAAACAAATAGTTTTTCCAATGTTCTAAGATATTCAATGAGCTTCTTATTACATTTTCCTTTAAAAACATCAACATTGATGAATCGTGAAGTATTTGAGGTCATATGGTAATCATTAATGTTTTGAGTTAATTTTCCTTAATTACATTTGTCAATGTTCATCACAATACTACCACCATGGAGTTGACCAAATATAAAATTGGGATTTTTCTTATTTTTCTGTTACATTGAGAGGATATTATTCCCAAGATGTCTCTTTCTTTCTACTACATGTCTACTCTTAGTTTGCTCTATCTACAATTTAAAATTTTCCATTTGCTTTTCCAAAGTTATAATGTGGTCACTTTTTTATACAACCCTTTATTTTTTTCCAAGTATATCTACTCATTACATTTTCCTGTATTTTGTATCTACACTTATCCAGAATATTCATGTTATCTAGTTTTGTACATTCATAAATTTCCTTAATTTTAAACTAAAATCTTCTAACTTAATACCAATCTCCTTAGTGTGGTTCAACATTGTGCTAAAGTAATAATATCAACTTGTTCAGAACCTTATGTACCTTCTCATCATTAAATTTTTGGACTACCTTTTTACAATATTCTTGATTAAATTGGAATAATTCTTTCCAATAAAGGTCATCATCATTTTACTCCAACCTTAATTTCTATATATGTGATTTAGATATAGACTCCATGTCCCATTTAAAATTTTGAAACTTACTCTTTAAAGTCTTGTCTAATCAACCGTTTATATATGCAAACTTTAGCATTTATTTGCAACCTTGCTTCTCTCATTTCTTTTTTGAATTCATTAAATTTTGTCCTTAAATAAATAGCTTCGATTTTTGACTCTTATTGCTTCAGTTTAGACTCCTTCAATTCCTTAGAAATCATAACTATTTTCGTTTTTATATTTTTTAAGCTAGCATCTAGCTTGGCTTGAAGAGCATAAGATGTGTTTTTGAACTAAAGTTATACTTAACATCGAATTCAGCTTTTAAATCTTCAGTATTATCATCTAATTTAGCCAAAATAGTATCTGTCTTAGCATTAAAATATTGGATATAGCACTTATCTAGCATTAAAATACTTAAAAATAGAAACTAACTTAATTCAAATTATGCTTTTAAATCATCTTTCATTACCTTAATCCTCTCATAATATCCAGCAAATTAATATTAGTCCCTCCAAAAATTTTGTCATTAGTACCCACCATAATACTTACTATAAAAGGTTAATATACTATGGGCTGAATCAAATAAAGATATATAAAAATAATTTGTATTTTCAAAGTTTCCTACTTACAAGTAAATTATTCCAAGGTTTGTTACATCCTGCTGATATCTAAGATTGGTTATGTCCTGTTGATATCTTAAAAAGCTCATCTTTCAAAACATACATATGCAATAATAAAAACAAAAAAAAACAGTCATATCCTTAATTTTTTCTATTTATCCCAGGGATTATGTTCTTACCTTCAAGAATGTTAACTCCTTATACATTATTTCAAGACATTTCCAAATATTTTAATAATGATAAAAGGTGGACAAAAAAATATTTCATTGTGAACTGACTTAATATTATGTAAATCACCTATTGGGTCATGAAAAATAAATGATTACATTCCTAGCAATACTAACATCTTTAATTTTGAGGTTCTATGATTGCAAAGTACCAAATTGGAAAGATCATCGTCACTCTCAGTCCATTTAAAATGAAATATTTACAAAAAGTATTTATGAGTAATATTTAAAGATGTAAGAACACGAGATTAGAAAATCTCTGTAAACATTGTGAGATCAGCAGAGCAAATATAAATCCACCAGCATTACAATTTAAAAAATAAGTACAAGTAAATACTTAAGAGAAATAACCATCCATCATCAACATTGATGGGAATAAAATAAATCAGTACAATCAATCAACAGTCCATCTTGTGGCTGGATTTAAACTATAAAAAATATGAATCAACAGTCAACTTTGTGACTGGATTAGAAATGGGTCTTCTATAGACCTGGCTAACTATTGAGCCTTTGCCACCTTGGGTAATTATTTAAACATAACTTGGATGCACCAGCTTAGTGCCCATCCATTAGAATACACAATAATCAGAAATCAAAACCATAATGCTGGGACATTAAAACATGTTGATCATCATCAATGCTCAGGCCACTTGTACTGGCCAATTATAAACTTAACTCCTAATAAGACTAAATTATAAATAAAATATAGTGCATAGGCTTTAAAGAATATTCTCTTTTGCCCCAACCAGAATAATGATTGATCATCACTGGATGCCTCAAAAGCACTAAATATACATCCCCATTCATAAATTCATCCCGTGTATGAATCTAGCTCAGATTACATAAGCTCTATTACTGTATGAGACCAAGAGATGATGGAAACAATTTTTAACAATTAAAAGTTTATTAATAACAATAAAAAATGATATTTAAGGTCTTATAGGATAAGGCTCTGATTTTGAAAAGTATACAAAATTATATACACAACTAAAGTTATTACATTGTTTTACAATATTTACCATTCAAAATTTAAATTGTTACATTAATTTACAGAATTGCAAGTTACAATTCATGTTATTACTATGGTCTACAAATATATGTGCACAGACGTGTGAAAAAAATGAATTGACATTTAATCAAAAAAAAATTAAAATTTTGCATATATGAGTGTGCGTGTATAGGCACACTGACTTTTATCTATTTTAACTTGTTACAATAATATTATATTTTTCATAATTAATTCATTTGGAAATATGCATAAATTATATATATATGTATATACATACATGTGTGTATAAACAAAATATATATACATACATGTGTGTATAAACAAAATATAGATATAATTTAAAATTAGTTTAAATTTATAAGTTCTTCTTTTTTTTTTCTTTAAAAAGGTATAGTCAATTTTTGACAGTTATTTGTTTATTAATTATCAACATTTTTAAATTAAATTATTGAATCATCACTTCTTTACCTTTTTTTTAATATAAATTTTTTAAAATAATGTCCAAGAGGATTATTATTCAAAAACGTCTTTTTTGCCTTTAAAACCAGATGGTCAATGAATTATTCTTGATTTTTAATTCGAGCAAAATTACTTTATATTCTTTTTAAATATAGATTTTTAACTGACTTAAAATAATACTGCTCTCTATATGTCTATTTTTATATGAATTATTTCCAAAATAACTCACCAGCTATATATATGTTTAGGTGTGCTTCTCTACATATATCTGACACAGATTACATGTAATTAATTCTTCAGCAAGCTGGAAGATTTTTCTTGGTGAGTTTATTTTTTAGTGACTGTCATAATCAGGAAAAATGTATAATCCATGTATAATGTTGGTCCATAATTGGTCTCCCATCTGTGTAGAACTGTTCCAGGGAAGCAGATGCCTTCTCCATGTTTAAGGCTATGAATTTTGGCACAAAGAAGTGGGACATTTTCTCCATATGAATTCAAACTCCTGTGATGAAAATATTAGCAGCTCCTAAATACAATGTCCTGCCTTCAGCTATATCAGTTCATGATAGCTATTCTGCCAACCCTATGGTCATCTAAAACCAACTGCTGCAAACTTCAAGAAGCTGCAACAAAATATAACCAACTTTTCAGCTGACCCTTCTTACAAAAAACTATTATCCAGATTGATCTCTTCAAAAATCATTACCCAGACTGGAGCTAATTTTGTTATAAGCCTTTTTATAGGTTCATCTGAGGTGATAACAACACCTTGATTTAAAAAAGAATTTTATTTTTATCTCTCTAATCCTTTTGAAATCATACATGTTTTCACTTAGACAATACAAATTTTCAAATTAATTAAAGATTTCAAAAATAGACATTTTTTTTTAAATTATCAAAAAAAAAACATGCTTATATTTAAATTTCAAAATCAGAATTATAAATAATGTTTATCAGACCTTTTAAAAGTTTAATTTATAAAACAATTTTTATTTTAAATCAGAGTTATTATTTAATCCTTTACTTATTATTATTTTATTTTAGGAAATGTAGAAAAATATCTACAAAATTTTATGTCTGTGTTTATTTCTACTTTTTCTTCACTTTATATACATATGCACACACGCTATATTATTATGGGAGTACCATGTAATCCAACCAGTTACAATATATATATATATATATATATATATATATTGTAAGATTTTCTTACAATATATATATATATATATATATATATATATTGTAAGAAAATCAAAGCATAAATAATGTGATTTAATTTAATAAGATTGTATAACAAGTGTTACATAATGAGCATGCCAGTAGCTCTTAAACTTTTCAGAACATCCCTATCTCCAGACCAGTTTCTAACTCTGGATTGGGTCAGTGAGAGGCTAAGATATTCAAGCATTAAATTTAAAATACCAGGTCAAGAGTAGCACTTTATCTAATGTTTAACTATTGAGTAGAAAATCTGAAAATTTCAGACTTCCTAATGTTTTCAAATCCAGCTACCTAACTTAAATAGACATATGGGACTGAAGTAAGTTCAGATGCACCATATATTAATAGATTTAGCAATATAAAATCACCAAAGCCTTAAGAGCAATAATGATATATGCCTTGATTTCCTTACAATTATTGTTATTGTTCTTAAGACTTTGACAATTTTATATTGCTAAAGTTATTAATAAATGGTGTATCTGAACTTAGTTAAGTGCTATATGGCCATTTAAGTTATATAACTGGATTTAAAGACATATGAATGTCTGAAAATTTCAGAATTTCTACTTAATAGTTAAACATAAGATAAAGTGCTGTGCTTGATCTGGTATTTTAAATCTAATGCTTGAATATTATATTGCCTCACTGATGAAAGCCAGAACTAGAAACTGGGAATAGGGATATTCTGAAAATTTGTTAAGAGCAATTGGCATACTCATTATATAACATAAATTATGTCGTGATATATGTCTTCATTTCCTTGCAATTATTGTTATTGCTCTTAAGGCTTAGTTCAGTCCCATTAGTTGGATTTGAAGACATATGAATGTCTGAAAATTCCACATTTTCTACCCACAATGTCTACAATGTAGCATAGTAATATTTGAGATTACAACTGGTATATCATACTGTTCTTTGACTTTTTTATTAGAATCATTATTCACAACATATATTAAAATGTTTGTATAAAAATTAAAGAAATACTATAGTCATAAAATCTCAAAAATGAACGAATAAAATATTTTTTGTTTAATTGGATTTAGTGCATTATTTTTTTATAATCAGTTATTGCAATAAAATAAATTTGATTTTTATTATAGTTGCCATTAGTTATAATAAATTTTATAAATATAAATGTACTATTATTAAGCACTGAAAATCTGTAATTTTGCCGAAAAAAATAACATCTGATCATTTGCTGTTTGGTAATTATTGCAAATCTCCAAGCACTATAAAGTAAAATCTGTTAATTGAAAACACACACAAAAAAATTTGTAGCTATTTAGATTATAAACAATATGAGATACTTCTAAATCACAAGACAAGGCATAAAATTTAAAATATGTAAATTAAATTCAAGTTAATTTAATTTTTGAAATATAGAGACATACTTAGAAAGGTACTGAGATGAGTGTCTGTTCAATTGAAAGAATAATGTGAAGTTAATGCTTTTAAAAGTTGATAGTAGTATCACATTCCATTTATAGACACTGCAACTAAAAATAAGTAATACATCATATGACTCAATTTAATAAGCTTATAATTGTAAACAAACTAAAGAGCATTCAATAGCTCTAACAAGTACTTTAGTTTTTTTTATAGACATTGCAAGTTTATTAGTGCTATGTATTATAATAATCTAATATAATGGCTGTGTTAATAGTTCTAAACAAGCTTTGGAATACAAGCTTATTAAATTAAGTCACGTGATGTTATGGTTTGATTTTCTTACTATTATTATTACAGTATTAATATGGTGATAAAATTTTACAACTATTATGAAATTCAGAAATAGTGTGATTTGTTTTCACAATCATTTTCAAATGAAAACATTTTAAATTTGAAATAAACACCATTATGTGATATTCAAAGATTTATGATTTTTACATACACACTTTCTCAATTAATTAAATATTTATTTTACTTATCAAAATTGCCTCTTTGTTTTTTCTTTTACCATGATTTCTTTGCTCATGATGAATTTTAATAGTTTTCATGTCAAAACTAAAAATAAAATTACATTTTTTTTCATGATCAAAAGACAAAACAAAACAGATACTGTTGTAAAATCATTATTACTCTTATTATTTAGAGCTTTATATAAAACTTGTTATTCTTTAACTATTTTAAACATGGCACTTGAATTGACCCATGTATGAAGATTTGAATTTTCATAAAATGTGATATTCACTATTACATTTACTTGTTCAATAGGTATTGTATTTCTTTTATATATTCATCAATTTATTAACACAAAGTCAAATATTAGATAATACTCTATATGAACACTTGGAATATATGTAATACATATCTAATTTTTGTCATTAATTTATTTCTTTTTTAAAATGTTATATATATATATATATATATATATATATTATATTTAATTTACTATACTTATATATATATATTTATATATATATATATATATATATATATTAAATTGACATAAAGTATAGTAAATTTGTTAATTATTATACCCATCTTCAATCAGCTCTTCCATGAATTTTTTTAGTATTTTGCGATTTATCATATTTATAACAACTGAATTTTTCATTGTAAAATAAAAAATCTAAAACTTGTCATTTTATGCTCAATTGGTACTTTTGATTATAGTGTACATAACCACTTTCTTATAATGATATGAATCCTAATTTATAATATAAAAACTAACAGAAATTGTATTATTATGCAAGTAATAACTTCCAAAATATTTAAAAATTTACAAAAGAGCTCATTAAATTTGGATATCACAAAGGCAAAACTCTCCATACAGTATCACCATTCACTGAAAGCCAAAGTAATAAATGGAGTCAGGAAGGTTTGTGCATAAAATCCCTATCTAGTGAATACTCATCTAATATTCCCAGACTAGTTTCTAGCTTGTGGTTTTCATCAGTGGGGATCTTTGGATCTGAGAGCATTACATCTAGATCTTAGGATCTAATGCAACTCTCCAGCAACCACCATTTACTTTTTAGTTAATTATAAAGTTTTGAGTCCAAAATGAAAATACAATAATGTTTTCAAATTAAGACCATTAGCTTGTAATTCAGTTCAGCATCCATACTTTTTGGTGTCTTTAGTTCTTTGATAACCACATACACCATAATTCTATTGGGAAGGATTGGTATTAAGCCATCAAACATCACATGATCACTAAAAAGTATGAATGCTGAAATTAGCTTGAAAACATTATTGTATTTTCATTTTGGTCTCAAAGCTTTATAGTTAGCTAAAATGAAAAGGTGACTACTGGAGGATTGCATTAGGTTCTAAGATCTAGGTACAGTGTCCTCAGATCCAAAACTCATCACTGATGAAAGCCACAAGATAGAAACTTGTCTGGGGATATTAAATTTGTAGTCACTAAATAAAGATTTTATGCACAAACCTTCATGCATCCATTGATTACTCTGGATTGCACTGAGTGGTGCTACTGTATGAAGAGTTTTGTCTCTGTGAAAAATAGCTTGTGTCAGCATAATGAATGGTAATCATGTGATGTTTGGATATAATAATAAATAAAAACTACTATACTTTTTCAATTTAAAAAAAAAAAAAATTGCACATAGAGAATTATATAATGTTTTGTTATGTGTTTGATATACTATTAACAGATCAACAAGTAATTAAAAAATATATATTTTTAAAACCAAAAAAATACAATGAATATCAAATTTCATGAAAATGCAAATCTCATATGTAGGTGAGTTGTGGCATAATAACAACATGTGTTTACTTTCAATTTTCAGCTGAAAAATATATTTTTTATGAGGACAAAAAAACATAATAAAGAAAAATTGAAGAATCATTTTTTGATAAATAGAAATTTATGATTCCTGTGATATTTCATAATAATGTTTAATTAGATTAAATTTAAAAGATTTCCAATTGAAAGTGATTATGAAGACAATTGAAACCTCTTGAGCACTTTATAGTAGTTATTTGTAAGATTTATTATCACTATTGATACTTTATTTTTAATTGTTACTGCAATAATTAATCTATAACAGATATTTTATTTGATTTATACATATATGCATTACATGAGGGCAGTTATACATTTTTAGGCTAATAATCTTATTAATAAATATACAGATATAATTTTGAAGTGGCATATAAGATTTAAGAATGGAATGGATTAAGTTCAGTTTTAGTACTAAAGTTTATTTATTATGCATATTCTTTTATATTTTATGAATGTATCTTTCATATAGCTTCATAAAATAAGATGTTATTTATTTCAATATGGATAGTTGGGCTTAATCCTAATATTTCAAATACAATTTTCATTTATAAATTAATTACTTTATGTTCAAGTACTGAAAACAAAGAAATAATATTTGTGAAACCTAAAATATAAATATTAAACTGTCACTGTGGTTTGAAAACCAAATGTTAATAAAACAGGTAAAACTCTCCAGATAATAGGCCAGTCAGTGCAAGCTAGATTAATCAATGGATACCAGAAGGCTTGTGTATAAAATCCCTATCTAGTGCCTATTCATCCAATATCCCATACCAGTTTCTACCCTGTGGTTTTCATCAGTGCGGAGCCTTGGATCTGAGACCCCTGCACCTAGATCTTCTGGCATCCATTGATTACTATGGTTTTGCACTAAGTGGCACTACAGTATGAAGAGTTTTTCCTGCTTTAATAACAGTTATGAGCAGGCATAAGAAATGGTGATCATGTGATGTCTAGTAGTTTAAAACCAAATGTTCAAACATCTTACTCATTTAGTGAAATAAGTTGATACTAATGATGGTTAATAATCTTATACATAAACTTAAACAAAAAATCATGTAACACAACCCAACATAAAGGGTATCTAAACCCATTCTAAAGTGATGTATTGATATTAATAAACAATTTATTTCAGTAAATAAATGATAGCAGTAGGTTAACAACATTTTATTATCTGCACTTAATTGCTTTACAATGATGTCTTTAAAACTTCAAACAAGTATTCTAATCAAGACTTTTTGATTTGCTTTATGCATAGCTTTTGTTTCTTCTTCACCATGAATTATATTTTGCATTTCAAAAATAATTACTAATTGTTGTGTATACATGTGTGTAAAATTTTCCACCCAAAATCAAATTGAAATAATTAAATAGTAAAATATATTAATCAATACTTTTTGATCATTGTCAATGTTTTGAAATCCTGTTAAGATGTTTTGGTAAATGAATTTTAATTTATTTAGCTTTGTATATATTTACAACAACTTAATTATTAACAAAATGTGTAAAAAAAACCTGTAGAAATTCTAACAAAGATACAGGTTCAAAATTTTAATGGAGTCCATTAATTCTTTCAATGTAGCCATGCATTTTATAGTCATTAAATATGTGATTTATGAATTGTGTGTGACCACATCTCTGTAAGTCCGTATATAGAAAATTTGATTTGTGATGAAGGTAAGTAAAATGACTATGGGTTTTCTTAAATATGTTGATGAGATTCCAGTAACCTCTATGATTATCATGTATAATTCACTTTATTGTTGGATTTGAAAGAAGATGTATTTTGGAATCTCATATGTAAACCATTATCTACCACAATTTTTTCAAAATGAGTTAAACATTCAGAGAGATGATCTTGATTTTAGATGAGACATAACAATAAAGATATATATCTTGAGTTAGTGACAAGTATAACTTACTTAAATGTTTTTTGTGAAAAGTATTTCTTCTGATATCTAGTTATGAATATGTGAAAGAACATATAACGACTGTAAAGGAATAAATATAAGTGTTCTCATTATACGTCTCATGATAATATTTAACGAATTATCCGCAAGATTCATGCAGTCACCTTTTCCTAATGGAGGTAGAATATATAATGGTAAAAAGAACTGGTGAAACACAATTGCATCAACTATTCAAAGTAATGCAATCGATTTTCCAAAAAAACGAGTATTCCTAGAAAATATTCTAGATATGATCCTAGATATATAAGAAAAATAAGATAAGCTGTGATCACTGAGGTAGAATTGTGTTTCAATTTATTATGGCTCAAATTACTAGCTATTTTCCTATTATTTACATGAAATCGTAATGTGCCATCTTATAAAATTATAATGCTGAATTATTTTTTCATTCAAGAAATATTTCTATTCTTGATCCTTTGTTCAACATTTAGTGTTTTTAAGTCATAGTCTGGGGAAGGGTGATGTTTAATTTAAAGATAAATAAGCACTGTATAAATAAAAACTAAGTATAAGTTTTTAGTACAAATTAAAATTTGCAGCAACACTCATACACTATTCAAAGAAGAATTTACTTTTAACTATTGAGTAAATACTTTTTCAAAAAAAAATAATTGCAATATTAAAACATGGTAATAAGCGATGCATTGAATCATTTTCATTATTTTATTATTTTTGTTATTAACTTTGCTTCTTAAAAAGAGAGAAAAAAAGTTTATCCACAAAATAATATTATTTACGAATACTGCACTGAGTCGATAAATATGTTAAGGTGTGATTTCTGAATGAGCAAGCGTTTCAGTTTTAAGTTTATTTTATTTTTAAATTATAATATTAAAGTTTTAGAGAAATTCATTTTTAAATGATTTTGAAATGTAAATAATTTCATAACTTTTAAACATATTTGCTCAAAATTTTCTATCTATCTATCTATCTATCTATCTATCTATCTATCTATCTATCTATCTATCTATCTATCTATCTATCTATCTATCTATCTATCTATCTATCTATCTATCTATCTATCTATCTATCTATCTATCTATCTATCTATCTATCTATCTATCTATCTATCTATCTATCTATCTATCTATCTATCTAAAATAAACATTAATAGGCAATTGTTTCTTATTAATAATATGGGAACACTTTACTTACATACTTTTTCATTCAAAATTTAACTTCTATTTGTTATAGTTTTATTGGTCGATTCTCTTAAATACATCAAATAGTATTTGAATAAATCCATAGACATTTTCTCTTTTTCATTCTTTCTCAATAAAAAGAATCTACATATATATATTTAAATATTGTCTTGTTTTTATTTCTTTATATAATTTTATATTGTGTTAACTATTACATACAGACAGACATATCTATATAATCCAAACTAAACTTGCTTAATTATCGGAGTTATAAAAAATGCTTTTTAATTAAATTGTATATGAATATTTTATCTTCACTTATCATTTTTTATGTGAATAAAATAGAAGAATATAAAATTTGTACTTTGTTTTAGTACCAAAAAAATATTTACAACTATTGACACCTCAAATATTATTGTGGTTGTATAATGCAATGTTTACCGCCAAGTTATGACATCTAGTGGCAACAAGAGAGTTTAGACTTTAATAACTAATAAATCCGGTTTATCAAAAAATATCAGTAACTAATAATAATAAAAATGATGTATTGCAAAATCCAATCATACTTATATTAAAAATAGGTTACTGACTTTGATAAAAATTTTTATCAACAAATTATACGAATTAAAAAAGAAATATTGTTTTAGATATCAATGATAATGGATATGTTAAATAGACTTATATCTATATAATCTATTTTTCCAAAATAAATAAATAAACAAACCTTAATAATAGATAAACAATTGAATAATATGCTGCCCGAGAGTTTGTATATAAAATAAATACCCGAAGCTATAAAACTGAAACGTGAGCCATATATTTCGAGATTATAATCCGCCACACTACTATTGCCCAAGCACACAGACCATTATCAGTTCAATATATTAAAAGAGAAACAAAAATAATTGTAAATAAAATAAGCATTAATGGTAATTATATTTAAACAAGGAGACAACAAAATTAAAAAATAATATTCTAAAGCAATGATTATGTAAGAAATAAATTGATAATCGGATCCGTAATGTTCTTCAAGGCAACGTTAAACAAAGAAAGTTTAATTACTAATACTAAATAAAATCTTTCATTCAATTAGGGAACAATTTAACTTAATCAAATAGTTAATACTAGAGATTTAGGCAATAAATGACAAATACGAGAATACATAAAAATGATCTAATATAAATTTATTAAATGATAAAGTATGGTAATTTTTGATTATAAATAAAACAAAGTAGGTGCGCAAGTCTATACAATGATTATACATGTGATTATGATTTATTTACAGTCACACATTCCAGTGGATTCATTAAATAGGCCATTCAGGAAATTACAGAAAAACTAAAATATTTGTATTGTTACATAATATTGGTTAGTGCAATTACTACATATATAAAACAAGAGTGGCTCGTGCAGATAATCATACATGGAGAATGGTGTGGTTAATATGCCAAGGATATGGAATAATTTGATTAGATAATCGATAATATATTGTAGCTTAACTCTCATTTAAAAAATTACAGATTAACACTAATGAGTTTTATTAGTCATTATTTATATATAAGTAAGAGATTATGATGTGTGACTTGAAAAGCATGCAAGATTGTATTTCAATAAGATTCAGGAGATTATTCAGATGTGTGGGGGTAAGATAGTTCAGCTTAAAAGAAGCTGTAATTATATAGTCTGACCCAAAGAGTTAAATAGGATGAATGGGGAACAACAAGCGATTATGGCCACTGACAGAGACGATTGCAGGTTTATAAACAAATTGATAATACTAAATGTGATATTACATGATCATTTACAATTATATATAGGAAGGGGGTCACTTAAGACACTCTTGGTTGGCTTTGTCATATTTGTACAATAGGAGCATCACTGCATGATGTCCAAGTTCATATCTGTGAAGAATAGTGGCAGAAGTTGCATGTTGGGGGGGGGGAGGTATCCATATATTTAACATACACTTGTTCATTGGAGGTGCCTGAAGAAGATCCATAGTAGTGGGATTGGTCATTCCAAAAATTCTGAATACATGGCAAAGCAAGAACATTATAAATAACAATTGCTACAATACCTTTATAATGCCTAAAACATATAAATAGTTTGTATCAATAATGACCACAATAAATTAATGAACACCTGATTATTATAGGGTTCTCTCCTGTGTAATGGAATGTTTAAACACAAACTATCCTGAGCACTTAACTAATAATTAATAAAATGCACAAAAGGGGTCAGAGTCTAAAAATAAAAGGAAATAAATTGCTTTCTCCCACATTTCTAAAATATCTCGTTACATTTCTACAAGCAATCATTGCACATATAACTTAACACATTAATTTACAAAATAAATGATATATGCACATGATAGATTACATATTAAATTCACATTTGGTGAGATTTAATTAGGTAAATTGGTAAAACGATTTTAATGATTAGATGAGAGTTAATTTTCAGTTAGAGAGAACAATTAAACATAAACATTAAAATATTCCAATCATTGAAAGAGTAAAATTATTATAAAATAATTGATATAAAACCCAAGTGAGTTTGTAACAATTAACTTTAAAAGAAATTTACATTTTTATAGCTTAATAGGGGAAAACTATTGGTGGTGATTTAAATTCACCTGCTGGTTTGTATATATTCATGGCATATTAAAATAAATTAGAATCACAAACTAGAATAAATAAATTATAAATTGCCACACCCAAAACATAAGAACTTAGACAGCTTTAGAATAAATTGTATAGACATTAGTAACATTTATATAATAGCTTTTAAGAATTAAATAAAAAAAGGAAAGGCTTACAATATAGTTTAGAAGTATAACAATCCATTATTTAAGAGTTCATTAGCTGATAACAATGTAGATGTTACTTTGGGCTTGAGGACACAATGTAGGTAATTGGTGGATCATGATTGTAAATTGGTTTGGGTTGGAAACAAGCACTGGTAGAGATTCAAAGTTTACTTCAGACAAGTATATCACTGAACACTCCACATATTCAGTTTAGATGTTCCATGCTTCAACATAATGAGCTAGATGAACTCCCCAGAAGTATGGAAAAGCAAAAAGTCTTCTACTTTACCCCGACCTGATTTATTTCACAATGTAAACTTGTGTAAAGTATATTAACTCTCCAATATCCAAAATAGAACAAGAAAAATCATTAGTATGGTAGCCAATATTTAGCTATTTATATACAAGCAAATATTTACAAAATGCTGCCTTGAGGCAAGATATTCCCTCATTTCACACATACCTGAAAACAAGATGTGATCTTTTGTTTCCCTTACATTTCTTTTTAGATATAATCTGATAAAATTCCTGATGGCCATTGTTTCAACATCTATACACTTGGTTGAGATTTGAAGTCGATCTACATTTCCATATATGGTAATGAAAAACGGATCATTTGGCCAAATGAAATTTAACCAAATTGACCTATATCTCCATATATGGTAATGAATAAGACCAATCAGTAGTCAAGTTAATTTAATTAAAGAATCTCTGGTATTTATAACATTTCATACATTTTTTTTAGAATGATACAATGGCCCACAAAATTTTAAGATCCACTGATTACAATGTTTGACTATTAATGGTCAATTTATTTTTATACACATTATTAGTAATAAAATTACAAAATATTATAATATTACAAAATATTGTAAATCAGATACATTTATACATTGGTTAGTCTTGCATATAAATAATTAGTAAAGTTATTGAAATACAAAATATTATAAAATGACAAAATTTTATAACTTCTAAATATTAATTTTCATATGCACATATGTGTATGTGAGTTGAATAGGTAGACAAAACTAAATGTTTTTAATAATTTATCAAATTAATGTCTATTAAATTTATTACAATATTTAACTTTTGGTATAGATCCATTTAAAGTTGTGTATCCATACATCTCTATATATACTACCACCTATTGTTCAAGATGGGTGTCCATTACATATATAATTTGGGTTCATACCAGTTCTAGTGCTTATATAATAGCACTAGATGAAGTGCAAATCTGTAGAAAAGATTTACAGCTTTATTAGTAAGAAATGAATTAATATGCAATTGAAATTGAGTAATACCATCAAGTTTATGAAATGTTTGTTTACACCAGATCTTAAAAAGAGAAGTTCAGTAGTTGGTTGTTAGCCTGCTAAAATTACAGTTTGGGTTTGCATTTATATTGTAAAGTCAATTTAAGAAAATCTGCATTTAATAGTTAAAAGAATTTAAGAAAAATTCAATATTGGTACATGTAGTACTTCTATGTCTAAATTAAAATAAACAAAATTTGTAATGATTTAAGAAACATACACACTACATATTTGTATATTATAGGCATGTGGCTACATTGCTGTGTTAAAATTAAATAGCTAATTGACAATTTGCTCCTTTAATTTAGAATAATCTAATTCGTGGAAGAAATAATATTTAATTTTCCCACATGTGTGTTTAATAATAATAATAACCATTCAATTAATTTAAATATTTTGTGTACTGCAATGATAGTATGAGAATTTTCATAGATTTTAAATATAATTTTAATATTTGAAATATGTTATAATTTATAAATATTTGTAAAAGAGAGAGGTAATTATAAAAAAAATCAGATAAATAGTTTCTTTTGTTTTTTCTTAAATAATTTTGTCTACTTACCAGTATATATTTTAGTTTAAAAAAAATGTAGTGAGAGAAAAAAGGGTTTCTCTTAAGTTAATTGTTTGGCAATTTTTAAATTTAATATTTAAGAGAGATAAATCAGATAAATCTTTATTATTAGTAATATTTGCAAAAGAAAAGAAAGAAAACATAATTTTAACATTTTGTTAAAATTTTATTTTAATTAATCATTTTTTTCTTTCTTTATTCTTTATCTATTTCCAAAAGAAAAGTCAGTGTAATTAATCTGATTATCTTATTTGCTTTTGGCAAAAAAATAATTAAAAAAGAATGCCAAAAAACTATAATTATGAATTCAGGTTTTGACTTGTTTTCTAATCTTAATGTTAAAAGAGGAAATAGCTAAACAAATTGTTTTTGTCAAAATTAGTTTATTATTAAATTTTGTCATGAAGAAAACAGAATTGTTATTGGTTGATGAAAGGTTGTTCCAAAAATAGGGTTGTTGGGCAATCAGTTGACTTCAGTGACTTTTAAGAAGCAAGCATTTCTGATACAGCTGTTAAAAAGATAATCATATGTAAGCAAGCTGCTGATAATAGCAGTAAATCTTAACTGAGATATTAAGGAGGGCAATCAAACTTTACCCAGCTATTAAAAAAAAAAGCAGAAATTTAACTGTAATTTTTTAAAATGAAGACAGCCATGTACTATGTTCAACTAAAAGCTAAACATCACCTTCCTCCAAGCAACCTGCATAATAAAATAATGTAAAACAATAAGAAGGTACCTTTGAAGTAATTTGCAACCATAGTCTCCAACCAAGAGAATGAACAGCTCTATGTATTAGCCTAACCAAGAAATTTTACTTGAAAGAAAATGGAGAAATTATTGTTGTTTGTTAATCTAAAATCTTCTATTGCTAAGTAGAAAGAACTGTGTATTTTAATCTGAAAGTGAGAAGCCTTCAAGAAGAAAATCTACATGGAAACACTAAAAATTATAAATGCAAAGAAGGAATCCCAAGAAAATTAAAACCATGGAAGTTTTTTTAGAGATAAAAAAATTATAGGACATTAATTGATAATAATAAATAATTTTAATAGGGCAACATTTTCTTTTGAAACATTTTCTTATTCATGTGATTTATTCTTAACAAAATTATAGAGATTATTAAGTAATTTACTTTTTATTAAATTTGATATGCTTTTACTTATTGACCAGTGGCATCTGAAGATAAAAGAAGAATAATAACCATTAACTCTTTGAGATATATTTTAACTTTTATCCTATTGTTAACAGTTAAATATATAATGAAAAGTTCAAATAATGTTTGATATTTTTAAAAAACATATAACAATTAATTCTAGGTGATCGAAATAATTCAACAAACAATTATGCTTCACTCATATATGAACATGTTTGCTTGCATGTATAATGTCAATATGAACTTTAATTCTAAATTTAAGTAGATTTGCAAATAATGAGTTTACTATTTATTTAGAGGTCAGTATGAATGGACTACATAGGTCTGCATTTGAAAAGAAAATATTCTTCCCTGATTTAACCTTAGGCAACAAATTTCGCAATCAACTGGCGCCAATCCATCTGATACATTCATGTATTCAATGTAGCATGATACGACAACACAAAATACTATATTGTCAGGAATGGTACATCTGAACAATAAGTAGAAATAGAGAAGACATTGACTCTCCACCACAGGAATGTGACATCTGTTGGCAAGTAGATCAATAAACAAAAACTCCATAGGAATGGACTGCGGTCTTCTGCCGACTTACAAACCCATCCATAGGCAAACAGAGGGTGTGTGGCGTATATCTATAATCCTGCCCGTAGCGGACCTCATACTACATCTACTAATTTTACAAATATATCCAATCCATTGATCCAATTCAACTACGAAATGAATAACCTAAGATTACCCTCCCTTAATACAACTTTACAAAACTATATAGCCATTCACGCCCGACTTAATTTTAACATTTAAATGCGTTCGCACAGATTTGTTTAAAAATGTTGGGTATAGATTGATTACATAGATTCCACGGTCAAAAACATTTCAAAATAAACATAAACGATCAAAATACAAAATTATTGATACCGACAATCGCAGAGGGAAACTTATAAGTAACCCAATAGTATTCACCATAAGATACTTGCGTTGTCACCAATAACTTAAAAGACATCCGAACAAATACATTTTAGATACTCACCATAAGGTATCATTATTTATCGAATGTCTATATATTTTGATCAAATATGAAAACCAAAATATAATTAACCACAAACGAATCCATGCAAGCGTCTATAAACAACTTAAATTTCATACATTTAAATAATCTTTACAATAAGAAAAAAAAAAATGGAAATGATGTTTATCAATCGGACAACATATAAAATTAAACATTATTAATTTGATTTAAAAACTTACAAAAGTCAGATAAGAGTCCATTTTAACATTTCAGTTGGCTTTTAAAACTTGACGAACGTTCTTAATTGATTTTAACAATTGTTTATTTCATATAGCTTATGGCCTCTGCTTTCAATTCCCGCGATGCCTCCATTGGAAGGTAATGTTCTGGAGATGGCAATAGCTGGTTCAAGGTATCACAGTCTTTTCATTTTTTTTTTATAGAGAGTGTGGTATGTGCATCATACCACATCTCTCAAACACACAACGCTGGAACTGTCCGAAAAAACTGTATTTCCCTTTTTATATTATCCACATGGATTCAATGAACAAAACGTCACTAATTTATCACTTTCGTTAGGGTCCGAGCCAAGGCTTAGTGCTTCCATTGGTCAAGCTAAAATTTCTTTCTTCTCTTATCTAACTTTTCATCTGACTTTTTAATTACACAGCTTTTAGATAATTAATAAACAATCATTTCCATTTACAGATTACAGGAATTAATTAATACTTGTTTTTACTTTAACTTACGTTATTTTTTTATTAAAATATTTTTATATTTCAATCTGGTATTTTTTTATTAAAAAAAATACGTTCAAATACTTTTTTATTTTTTTATTTATGAAAACAATATTTTTAAAGTTTAGCATCTGTGCGAATATATATATGTTTAACAAACATTTTAATTTTAGCGTTTAGTTTTTTCTTTTTATTTGCGAACTTTTAAGTTTTTATTTTAAATAAATGTAACGACATATTTATATATCGTTACATATCAGTAAACTTCCTCAAAAAACAAAAAACATTAAAAAAAAAAAAAAAAGAATTTACTTAGTGTTAGTAATTACGTTACACAAATTGATTATATATGAAAATTTCAAAAGGACAAAACTTTTTTTTTTTTTACAAGACAAAACTAATTACACACAAATATAATGATTAAAAAAAAAATGTTGACTGTTGATTCCCTATTACCAGCTAAATTTCTGCCCCCTCCCTTCCAAGTTTCTTTTCTTCTGCGCTTTAACTATTGTTTAAGAGCCAAGTTAAACGATTAGATTTTAACCAAGACTTTTTTAAAAAAAATTGCGGTTTATATTTATTAATTACGTTTTATTTATTACTTTTTATTCCTCGAATTTATCTCTACATATGCGCCAATTTTTAGGCTGGCAGAACCTTTGCTAGATAAAATTTCCAAAGTGTAACTCCACGTCAATACAACAAATCTATTTATGCTATTTCAGAAAAAAAAATTTACGGGCATGATTCACTTTTAAAATTCTCAGGGCACTCGTGTTTTATTAAGGATCGGCCAAAGTTGGGTATGCCAGTTTGTACCAATCCGGATGAAAGTGAAGATCGGATCTAACATAAGAGCAATATCTGCACTACAAGGGCGCCATCTAGGCATTTGAACCTAGAAAAATTTATAAAGTAGGCAGATACGCTGTTAAGATTCCACTTTATTTAAATCTTCCGATTAAGGTATAGCCCAAGTCACTAGCTCAGTGGAGATGCAGAGACAAAAATCTATAAATTTTATATCTTAAATATAAAAGAATAAAAGCCACTGCCAGAAATTAACACATAAAAATATTTATTTACGCACATATAAAATAATATTTAAATTTTGAGGAATAAATTTAACGTTTATAATTTTATATTGATCTTTAATTCTAAATTTAAAAGTAGATTTGTAAAATAATGAGTTTACTATTTATTTAAGAGGGTCGAGTATGAATGGACTACATAGGTCTGCATTTGGAAAGAAAATATTCTTCCCTGATTTAACCTTAGGCAGCAAATTTACGCAATCAACTGATGCCAATCCATCTGATACATTCATGTATTCAATGTAGCATGATACGACAACACAAAATACTATATTGTCAGGAATGTACATCTGAACAATAAGTAAAAATAGAGAAGACATTGACTCTCCACCACAGGAATGTGACATCTGTTGGCAAGTATATCAATAAACAAAAAACTCCATAGGAATGGACTGCGGTCTTCTGCCGACTTACAAACCCATCCATAGGCAAACAGAGGGTGTGTGGCATATATCTATAATCCTGCCTGTAGTGGACCTCATACTACATCTACTAATTACACAAATATATCCAATCCATTGAACCAATTCAACTACGAAATGAATAACCTAAGATTACCCTCCCTTAATACAACTTTACAAAACTATATAGCCATTCACGCCCGACTTAATTTTAACATTTAAATACGTTCGCACTTAGATTTGTTTAAAAATGTTGGGTATAGATCGATTACATAGATTCCACGGTCAAAAACATTTCAAAATAAACATAAGCGATCAAATACAAAATTATTGATTCCAACAATCGCAGAGGGAAACTTATAAGTAACTTAATAGTATTCACCCATAAGATACTTGCGTTGTCACCAATAACCTTAAAGACATCCGAACAAATACATGTTAGATACTCACCGTAAGGTATCATTATTTATTGAATGTCTATATATTTTGATCAAATATGAAAACCAAAATATAATTAAACGCAAACGAATCCATGCAAGCGTCTATAAACAACTTAAATTTCATACATTTAAATAATCTTTACAATAAGAAAAAAAAAAATGGAAATGATGTTTATCAATCGGACAACATATAAAATTAAACATTATTAATTTGATTTAAAAACTTACAAAAGTCAGATAAGAGTCCGTTTTAACATTTCAGTTGGCTTGTAAAACTTGACGAACATTCTTAATTGATTTTAACAATTGTTCATTTCATATAGCTTATGGCCTCTGCTTTCAATTCCCGCGATGCCTCCATTGGAAGGTAATGTTCTGGAGATGGCAATAGCTGGTTCAAGGTATCACAGTCTTTTCATTTTTTTTTATAGAGAGTTTGGTATGTGCGTCATACCACATCTCTCAAACACACAACGCTGGAACTGTCCGAAAAAACTGTATTTCCCTTTTTATATTATCCACATGGATTCAATGAACAAAACGTCACTAGTCTATCACTTTCGTTAGGGTCCAGAGACCAAGGCTTAGTGCTTTCATTGGTCAAGCTAAAATTTCTTTCTTCTCTTATCTAACTTTTCATCTGACTTTTTAATTACACAGCTTTTAGATAATTAATAAACGTATTTCCATTTACAGATTACAGGAATTAATTAATACCTGTTTTTACTTTAACTTACGTTATTTTTTTATTAAAATATTTTTATATTTCAATCTGGTATTTTTATTAAAAAAAATACGTTCAAATACTTTTTATTTTTATTTATGAA
>JAQFVV010012561.1:974287-1018885 GCA_028023455.1 Epiperipatus broadwayi | reverse complement strand
TTACAGCTTGCACATACAATAAAAGTGAAAATAAAACATATAACATAAAATGAAAATATAAATGTATACATAATAAAGTAAAATTTAAAAGACAAAATCAAACTTCACATTTCAGTTTAACAAGTTTACAAAATTTCTTATAATCAATGTCACACAGATTAAGGTCACTCCCAATTTGATTATATAAAGAGGGTAACCTAAATAAAGGAGAAAATTTAAGAATATTAGAACGGCATGTTTGAATCTGATATACACAAGTAGACCTAGTATCATAACTCAAAGACCTAATAATAATAATAATAATAATAATAATAATAATAATAATAATAATAATAATAATAATAATAATAATAATAATAATAATAATAATAATAATAATAATAATAATAATAATAATAATAATAATAATAATAATAATAATAATAATAATAATAATAATAATAATAATAATAATAATAATAATAATAATAATAATAATAATAATAATAATAATAATAATAATAATAATAATAATAATAATAATAATAATAATAATAATAATAATAATAATAATAAAAACAACAACAACAATAATAATCAACAGAACATTTTTTATTATTTATCAATAGGTTACATAATCAGAAAATTATTAAAATATTTTTTTTTTTTGCTGTTTTTCTTTCCAGAATTAAACCATTATATCAATCTTACATTTCTTGTATTTTTAATATTATGTCAAAAAATATTGATAAATCAATAAGAAAGAGAAAAAAATACTATATAACTTTGATTTTTTTGTACTGAATAATAATTTAAAAACATGGCAGAAAATCAATCTAAAAGTTCCAATTTTTTTGATATAGAAAATAAAAAATATTTTGTCATCTTTGTACTAAACTACAAAAAAATAAAACAGTTTTATAAATTTATTAAACGATAATATTATTTTTTGTTTTGCACACTAATAATAATAATAATAATAATAATAATAATAATAATAATAATAATAATAATAATAATGATGATGATGATGATGATGATGATGATGATGATGATGATAATAGTAATAATAATTAATAATAATAATACTAAATATTTTTTTTACATTACAGAAGAATGTTCAGGTCAGTTGATCCATTCTGTGACCTTTGCCATATGGCTGAGGAGACTTTACAGCATATAATTTTCAACTGCAAGGCGTTGGAGCAGACAAGATGCATTCTGCAGGGCAAATACAGAAAAAAAATACTACAATGATGCAAATTATGTCAAATTGCAAAGGTAGGTCTATACCAGCCATAAGGGCCTCAATGTTTGTCCTATATGCACTTTGGTGCACTAGGTGTGTGTTCAAATTAAGTAATAACCCCAGAAGGCATTCAGCCACATTTGTGAATAAGTTGAATAAAATTCAAGTTAGAGACAAGCAGATCACCAGCCCGAATATTTATGCAGCTACTTGGTACCTGCTCAGACAAACAGCAAAGCTATAAAGAACAAAAAATTAAAAAAGCATGGTCCAGATTATGCTCCTATTGGACAATAATGTGATTAATTAACATTGCTAAAGTCTATAGAATCATGTAAAATTATCCGTATAGATATGTACTTTAAAAAAAATGAATATTGTAGCACTTGAAATTGAACTGACAATAATAAGATTCAACATGTATCATGCTATGGCATTGTAATACTATGTAACTAAAAGGAGCAATAAAGTTTACTATTGCTGAAACTTAATAATAATAATAATAATAATAATAATAATAATAATAATAATAATAATAATAATAATAATAATAATAATAATAATAATAATAATGATGATGATGATGATGATGATGATGATGATAATGATGATGATGATGATGATAATAATAATTCAATTCAATTCATTTATTTAAGTGCTAAGCAACAGCATAAAGCCAATTACAGTTTGCACATACAATAAAAGTAAAAATAAAACATGTAGCATAAAATGAAAATATAAATGTATACATAATAAAGTAAAATTTAAAAGACAAAATCAAACATAACATTTCAGTTTAATAAGATTACAAAATTTCTTATAATCAATGTCACACAGATTAAGGTTACTCCCAATTTGATTATATAAAGAGGGTAACCTAAATAAAGGAGAAAATTTAAAAATATTAGAACGACATGTTTGAATCTGATATACACAAGTAGACCTAGTATCATAACTCAAAGACCTAATTGAGATAGTTGAAACTATATCTGATAATAATAATAATAATAATAATAATAATAATAATAATAATAATAATAATAATAATAATAATAATAATAATAATAATAATAATAATAATAATAATAATAATAATAATAATAATAATAATAACAACAACAACAACAATAATAATAATGAAAATGGGAAAAAATATAAACAAATAGTTTTTAACTCATACTTAAATATTTAAAATCAAAAGACTATTTATATATTAGTAGCTTAGAGATTTGTTAACTTAATTTTCTATCAAATAAATATTCAGCTCAAAATTAACTCTCCACGACAATGATTTTAAAAGTTCTCTGTATGATTTAGTGCTGTATTGGAATTACAGACTCTGGAGCTCAAACTTTTTAAATTGGAACCCTCTTTTGTCAATTATCGTCATTATTAATTGATTTTAAAGTTTATATCTATACTGAGAATGATATGATAATCTTTAACCTAATAAATAATTAGTAATACTTATTAATATATGTATCTAAAGTGAGTTATGTCAAACATGAACTTGTTCAAACACATACATGTATATATATAAATAATAATAAATATAGCCATTTATATTCCCAAAAAAAAAAACTCTAAAAGTGAGTTTTGTGATGATTTTACAAACCAATTTGTGAATCACAAATGTACTAACACCCAAAACTTGTTAAACTATTTTTTCTGTTTAATTAATACTTTATGATATTATCTCCTCATTTCTTTAGCAGAAAATATTCTTACTTCAACATTATGTCTAATTATAACTCTACAACGTATTCTATGGTCTTACATCTCTTTGAATAAAAACAATTAGCATTGCACAAGTTTACAATGTCTGTGAAATACTTCATAGAATGTAGATGGGGATTATTTCTCCTATGAATACAATTGTCAAACTTCCTATAAAACACCATTTTATAATTTCTTGTATTGTTCATTTGTTTTACATGTTCAATCCAATGAAGGTATTATTTTAAAATATTGGATTCTGTAGATCATTTTCAGCAAGTGAAAAACATAGTCATTGGATTTATGATCTTGCCATTACACTTTTTTAATTTTATAGAACATTTTTAAATGAACATTTTTAAATGGTACTATAATGCACCAATAGAGTATCCAAGTATCACCACCAAATAATAAATTAGGTAAAATCATAGCTGCTGAATTAATTGCAGTCATTTTTCCAGCAATAAAATACGCTGTCTTTTAATTTGTTTGAAATAGTATCAGCAATTGGATTCTGTGTTGTATGTTAAAATCAGTATCTTTATTAGTGCTTTAAAATCCCAAGATATTTCAAGGAGTTTAGAGTGCAAAGTGATAATAGTCCGAAGTAAATGAAGCAAAGGATTTTTCATCCATCACTGGCTGATAAAGGATTACATTTTCTGAACATTAATTACGATAGAATGACAGCCTGTTAAGCCAATTGTGCAGACGCTGTGAGAATGTTATTAATAAATGAATACCTTCGAACAACCACATTCCTTTTTACTCTTATATAAATACTATATCATGTGGTTGTTCGAAGGTATTCATTTATTAATAACATTCTCACAGCGTCTGCGCAATTAGCTTAACAGGCTGTCATTCTATCGTAATTATAATCGCACGCAAGACGTTATAAAATAAATGCTTATGAACATTAATTAATAAATCAAAATTTTATATGTCACATTTAAAAATATTAAATATATTTTGTAAATCATCTTTTCATCTGGCAAAAATAGCACAATCATCAGATTATTGTAATGGAGTTCATATATTCTGATAATAATTCATTCAAATTAAAAATGTCAATTAAAAATCTGTATTGTATTTTTGGTTCCTGTTTGATTAAGCTTCCAATAGTTAATTTTTAAGACAACTGTCACAAAAAATTCAAAGAATATTGGAGAAGTACATATCTTTATTTAACCTAAGTTTATATTTTAAATGTTTGAGGATTTCCATCTGTATTAATAACACTTCCTCTCATTCTATCATGTAAATGCTGTATAAAGTAAATGAAATTAAGTTGATCATCACCTAATTTCAAATAATTTCATAGATCTTCTCTGTTAATTGAATCAAATGCCTTGACAAAATCAAAAACAGTAATATATATATATATATGAAAAACAAAACAAGTTTTATATACGTAAAAACCTGCTATCGCCTGTATTAATGATCAATAGATGGAGCTTTACCAATGCCTCCAAACAAACGTATTTGTTTACATAAACGTGAGAGTCAATATTCACTGTCTCTTTCATTTTGCTCCACCCTCAGATCAGCTGATTTCAAGCTGATTTGCTCTCATCAGTGAAGGGATAGGAGTTAGAAACTAGACAGAAATATTAACTCCAAGCGTTTATGCAAAACATTTCTATCAGTTTGCAAGCATGGATTTTTTAGACACCTAAATGTCTTCAAACTCAGCCTATAAAACTATATAGCTATATGGGTCTGATATCAGTTCAGTTTCTCCACATAGTCAAAGCTTCTGCAATCTATATCATTGCAAGAAAACTTTAAAGGTACATTTATGAAAAACAAAACAAGTTTTATATATGTAAAAACCTGCTATCGCTTGTATTAATGATCAATAGATGGAGCTTTACTAAGACCTCCAAACAAACATATTTGTTTACATAAATGTCAGAGCCAATATTCACTGTTTCTTTCATTTTGCTCCACCCTCAGATCAGCTGATTTCAAGCTGATTTGCTCTCATCAGTGAAGGGATAGAAGTTAGAATCTAGACCTAAATATTAACGCCAAGCATTTATGCAAAACGTTTCTATCAGTTTGCAAGCATAAATTTTTTAGACACCTAAATGCCTTCAAACTCAGCCTATCAAACTAGATCATTAATACAAGCGATAGCAGGTTTTTACGTATATAAAACTTGTTTTGTTTTTTTAAATGTACCTTTAAAGTTTTCTTGCAATGATATAGATTGCAGAAGCTTTGACTATGTGGAGAAACTGAACTGATATCAGACCCATATAGCTATCTAGTTTGATAGGCTGAGTTTGAAGACATTTAGGTATCTAAAAAATTCATGCTTGCAAACTGATAGAAACGTTTTGCATAAACGCTTGGAGTTAATATTTAGGTCTAGTTTCTAACTCCTATCCCTTCACTGATGAGAGCAAATCAGCTTGAAATCAGCTGATCTGAGGGTGGAGCAAAATGAAAGAGACAGTGAATATTGACTCTGACATTTATGTAAACAAATACACTTGTTTGGAGGTCTTGGCAAAGCTCCATCTATTGATCATATATATATAGTACCGGTCAAAAATGTACGTCTATCCAGTGAGATTTAGAATCTGAGCAAAAGTACCCTGAGTCCAAACATGTCCAATATACACAGGTCAGGATCAATCATGAATTCTAACCTATTTGCCCATTCCCTAATTCTGTAACACTAAGGACAACACCTATGGTGATACTACATAAATTCCTTCTATCCCAGCCTGGTGTTACAACATTTTACATGAGAACTCAACTGATGTTGATGATGATAGACTGAGTGAACACAAGATGCAAATAAAAAAAAAACATAAAATAAATATATTAAGGAGATTCAAACAACTGGATTAAAGTTTAAAATATAAATATTTATTTGGGCAAAATTCAAGATGAGTTATATATACATATATATAAACAACTTCACACCTTTAAAACTTTATTTTCATTATAAACATTTAAAAAACTTGCTACAATTATTTTTATTTTAACAAATATTAATTTAGTGCAGCAGTTACAATACTGAACATATATTTAAAAATAGGATTTTATTCAATGGTACAAAAATAGATTTATCTGGATGATTCGGTGGACATTTTATACATTTAAAAAATATATTTATAAAGATACAATAGAGTTTAGCTGATTATAAAATTTTAGTAGGATGCCCTTAGCATTTGATACATAAGTTTATTTTCATTTAAAGACTTTATTTATAACAATTAAAAAAAAGATACATTTTGATCAGTAAGTAGTCTAAAAACATTATTTATTTTATATTTTTGACATTTACGATAGAATATTGTGAAACTATAAATATGGAATGGCTTATTTCAATAAAGGGAAAGGCAGCTTCATGAGAATTTGGATCTAAATTCCAATGAAAAATATTACAAAGAGAAAAATGTTTTATTATCATAGATCATTATGATTTATTTTACTAAACAGGCTAGAAAACTAACTATAAGAAATTTCGGTGTTAGCATATTGTCAGTGAGAGAGGAAATGGCACATTAGCCAAGACAAGGTCATTCTCCAATTTTTTTAAAGGTGGTATGCATCAGCTTCATGCTAGAGGGGTACTGAAAGAAAAAGGTAGGCAGAAAGTTTCTATGGGATGGATCATGGTGTAGCCATACAGAGCTTTATCTTCACTAACTTGCATGTTCTAGAAGTAGACTTAGAATTCTATTATGAATGAGAACATTAAAAGATGGGTGGCATTGAATCCTCGGCATGAGAGAATCAAAGCAGTATATAAATATATACTTGGGGAAGAATGATGAACAAAGACGATCATAACTCCCTGGAATGAGGTACAGGTGAATCAGACCAAAGCCTTATATGGTTTATTAATAATTTGACATATGTCAGCAATCATAAGAATATAAAGTCACTGAATTTAAATATTAAAGTAAAATCTTAATTGGTTCAACAAATATGTAATGTTATGCTAAAATAATGACCCATGTAAGATAAAGTCATTTCTCATAAGTTAAACTATAATTAATGAAGCATGCATTGCTTCCTCTTCTTCAATCAATATTTGGTTTAACATATCAAAAAAGTAAAATTAATGCACTTAAAAGTGCAAATAGCAAAATAGATTTAATTCACCAGCCATTTTAGTGATGATGATCAATAAAGAACTTTACAAAATTAATGGACACCAATATCCACCCCAGATTGCAAAGTATTTATACCTTTAGTATAAATTTACCATAACACATTTATTTAAAAGAATGTATTTATTTAAAATACAAACCCAATCTTAAGAGATATTTAGAAATAAATAACAAGAACTCATTAATACATCCCCCCTTTTATTCCACAGTAGCATATAGAAGTTTTTAAGACTAGGTTTGATTGGCATTTACAAAAAAAAATTAAGTGAAAAATATAAAAAAATTATTTAAAATAAATTATAACAGCACTAAATTATAAAAATAGTAAGAAGCGGGAGTTAGATGAAAAGTTTTGTATTAACATTAATTTGGATAGTAGAGAATTGATACAAAAAGATTAACATCCTAGGTGATTAGTGAGTTTTTAAAAAAAAATAAACATAAAAAAAAAACATTTATTTTACAGAGTTACAAATTAGAATTGGCTAATTCGATTATACTGTTTTGGGCTGGTTACCTCAGGATTCTATGAAGTACTGACAAATCTTTTGTGGCAGGCAGCATTCTTTGATGGCATGGGAACTCTTGAGTGGTAAAAGCTACATCTTTAAATGACAATGTGTGGAGCTGAAGATAGAGAGGAAGGTGGCTTAGGCCCCTCAAAAATTAAACAGACATGGAGTCAGATAACAACGATTGACCAAACTCTCTGACACAATAGATTTCTAGCCCTATTTATGTCAGTTTTTAGCCATTCGAAGAATGTTTGTTTTAATTAAACTTCTTGACTCTAATAGATCCTTAATTTACAAAAATCTTTTCTCTATTGTTAATAGAGATGTAGTCATGACAAAACTGTCCAAAATAAATTCAAAGCAATTTCCAGATTGGAAATGGATTTGATAAAAATGTTAGTTGCTAACTAAAATCATTTAGATTTTACTTTCCTTAACTTTAATTTACAAATTCTTTTTAAAATCATGAAACAAACTAATGTTTCCACCCCTTTAATTATTCCTGGGCAGTTAATGACTGCACTTTCCAGCTTGAATTTTTATGTAGTTTTATGAGAAAAAAGTAATTACAAAGTATTAAAATAAAAGTAAAAAAAAAAAAAAAACTTTTAAAAGACACAAAATTATTTAGCATTTATAATTATATATAAATAATCATGCTCCTGAAATATATGTATATATCTGAGTGCATCTATGAAAGTTAATATTTAAAATAATTAAAGAAAATTTTTAATTCAGATTTATATTTATAAATCTCATAGACACTTCTCAGAAATATACTGTAATGGGATATATAAATATAAAAATAAATAAATAATATATATAAATAATAATAATATATATATATAATATATATATATATATATATGTGTGTGTGTGTGTGTGTTACATTTAAATTTTAATACTTAACTTTTTTGTAAATATCTAATACTGAATTAAAATCACAAACATTCAAAATGCACGAATAACAAATTATTAATTTATTAATATGTTTGATTTAAATATTAAAATAAGATAAGCTTTAAAAAAATTATTATAAAATTCAAGCAAAGATTCTAATCTTTAAACAAAATATAGTAAAAACTTTTTGATTTTAAAAATATCGAAGAGAGTTTTTAACCTTAAAAATAAAAATTACAAACAGATCCTTAGGGCAAAATGACCATTGAAAAGAAAATGATTACAAAATAGATAAGAGTTGAGAAGTAGAAACAAAAGACTTGCTTTTCTCAACCCAAAGATATAGACACAGACCTCAGTGGAAAAATTCACTTAGCCACAAACCCCAAATCTACTTAGCCACAAACTCAATGAACCAATGAAATACAGATATGGAATATGTTTGATGGATCCATGCATTCCAGAGATGAGGTGCCTGAGGTCTATAAAAAGAAAAATCCAAAAGAAATTCGTTCAAGATTAGAAAAATCAAATTTTTGAATTCATTCATCTTTGTTAAAAGTAAAAAAAAATTAAAAAAGCTATTGTCACTGTCACCAAGAATGTAATCAACTTCATTGGGCTTCCTTTAGTTCAGCCAGCTGAAGGCAGCTTTCATCTTCATGGATCCCAGGATTGAACCACTAGTGCCATATGCAGAAATCCTCATCAAACTTCCTAAATCATCATCATCCACAAAAAAGGCCCTCATATAAATTAGATCTTCATCACGAAAAAACAAGCACAGACAAAGGAAGGTATAGATTTATAAATGATAAAATGAAATATAAACTTTCTTAAATTTACAATCTTTGAATTCTATTTGTCTTTAAAATGAACTATAGACTTTCTCTCTGGAGCAAACCTGAACTTCGTTTCTTATTTTTTTTTAAATTTTGCAATATTAAAAGTAATAGCTAAAGTTTAAAATGTAATTTCTTAAAATATGTATTGTATTTTTTTAGTTTTATTCATGCTTAATAATATCTGTGTGTAAAAGGGCAGGAATTTGTGATAGCAAATGAATTTAAAAATAGAAACACATATCATTATTTGTGCATTATTGAATTTAAAAGAAAGAGAAAAATAGGTCAAATAGTATTCATGGTAAAATAAGTTAAATACAATGTGTCATTTTAAAATGATTTAAAACATTAAACTAAAGATTTCTTGTTAAAGAATTAAATTAATAAATTGACTTAAATGTAAGTTGAGTGTGGGTAGCCACTTAGCCTCATTTAAATATATGTTAGTTTTAAAGGGTTTTGATTTCAGATTATTTGTTTCATAGTTGTGTCAATGCTGGTGGAGAGATATATTGACGTTTACATCAATGTAATGTGAAGTGTGTTCGCACATAAGGGCAAGGTGCCCAACTGAATGCATGACCCCAAAGAAGAAGTCATACCATTGAAAGGGACATAGACGTATTTCCTGTGCCATTGACCCATTCCAGCTCTATAGATTGGGAGGATAAGCATGGCAAGATAGACCACTCTCCCATCGATATGAAGCGTTATTCTTTTATTATATTACATGCATGATTCCTTCACCAGACAGATGTACATTCCTGTACTGGATGAAGGTCATGTTTCTTCACATAATATCACACTGTTCAGATGCACATTCCTGCCAGTGTGGTTTGATGCTAACATGTTCACATTGATTGGTTGTGGATATATATCTGGAAGTGAGCATTGGTGTGGATGCAGACATCTGTCCTGGAATCAAATGTTTTGAAATCTTGTAAATGCATCATCTGGGTGTACTACCTATGCTCAACATGCTAAAATTAAAAATTAAAGTTAAACACAAATAAAATAATAATAATGAAACAACATAAAGCATAAACAGTGAGGATTGCCAATTCCTCTACAAGCTTTATGATAAATGCTTAGCCAGAGCCAGCACTTAAAATATCTCAGTCAGGAAACACTCCCCAAATCCCTGACCATGGTTTTGTGCTTTGGCACTCCTCAGAGAGGTGTCAGGGTAGGTTCAAACACTAGATCTAAAAATACCAACCCAAAGCCAACATAAAGCATATTTTTTTCTTTTATAATAATTATTTTTCTTTAAGTTTGTGTTATATATATATATATATATATATATATATATATATATATATATATATATATATATATATATATATATATATATATATATATATATATATATATATATATACGTAAATAAAATCTTTTGTTTTATTAGTACTGGTAGTGATCTAGTGATTGTTTTTATTATTCTTAATAAAAAATATATTTTAATAAATATTTTAAGTTTCTGCACCTCTTTGAGCTAGTGGCAAGGGCTGACAGTCAATATAAAATAAAAATTGAATCTTTAACAGCCCATATTTCCCTACTCTATAAATTTTCTAGGTTCAAGTAGCCTAGTGGCGCCCTGTAGCGCAAATACAGTAAGACTAGATTGATCTCTAATCTGTTGACCATTATAATACATATAATTTATATACATTTTACAAAAAAAGGAGCAGGATGAAATGTGGGCTGTGGTAGAATAGTGAAACTCGATCTTAAACTAAGGTCAACTGTTTATATATATATACCATTCTTGCTATTAAAAGGTGTGAAGGTTGCCTTGACAGCAGTTAGAAATATTGGTTGCTATATTTACTGTGAATGTTTAGGTGTTTACTGGTTGGAAACTAATTATATATATATATATATATATAAGCGTTTAGTTTTGTAAAGTTTTTTTAAGCTGTTATAGATTAAGTCACACCATGGTCAGTGGTTATAGCGCATCAATTTCTCTGAATATTCTCCAGGAAGAATGAGTTTGGAATTCCCACAGTACTTATAGAATGCTATGCCATTAAAGTTCTTGTCTATATTTGATGATCAAATTTGCTAACATACCATGCTGTTAGCATCGAGAGGCAGCCCATCAGTATATAATGACAATGATCATTAGAAGAATCTAAGTGACCTGTCTGGCAATAGCAAAGCACTATTATAGAAAAACAATGAGCACTACCATGAAATTTAGTGTAGTGTTTTATCATCTATCCAAATCTTTCATAAATGTTTGTTAAAATAGTGATTTTATTTTAATGTTATAAAATCTCAATTTCCCAGTAACCAATTCTAATATCTTTATCATTCCACTTTCTTTACTTGGGATAATTATTCATTAATTATCTTTCAAATATGTTTTCTTATTGTATTATAATGCACGCTTAATTATTTAGACATATAAACAGGCAAACCCTTTATACAATTGTACCACTCAATGCAAGTCAGAGTAATCTATGGATGCCTAAAGGCCTGTGAATAAAACCCTATCTAGTACTTACTCATCCAGTATCTCCAAACCATTTTTTAGCTTGTGGATTTGGTCTGTAGAGGAGCTTTGGAACTGAAAGCCCTGCATCTAGATATAGGCATCTAATACAATCCTACACCAGCCATCATTTATCTCTACTTAACTACAAAATTATGAGTCTGAAACCAAAATTACAATAATATTTTCAATCCAAGCTTATTGGATTATATAGTTATATAGATCTGAAGTCAATTTAGTACCCATACATGTTGGTGTCTTTGGTTCTTTAATAACCATAACCACCATCTATCCCATTAGGCATGATTGGTGTTAAACCATTAAACATCACATAGTAACTATTTCTTATGCTTGCTCATAACTGTTATTAAATCCACAAGCTAGAAACTAGTCTGGGGATATTGGATGAGCAAGTACTAGATAAGGATTTTATGCACAAACCTTTGGACAACCATTGATTACTCTGGCTTGCACTGAGTGGCACTACTGTATGGAGAGTTCTGACCATTTTAGTAACAGTTATAAACACACATAAAAACTGTGTTTGTAAGATGTTTAGTGGATTAATACCAATCCTGCCTAATAGGATAGTGGTGGCTATGGCTATTAAAAACCAAAGCACAAAAATATATGGGTAGTGAACTGAGTTCTGATCTATATGACTATATAAGCTCTTCCGATCTCTTGGATTGAAAATATTATTGTTTTCAATTTTAGACTCATAGCTTTGTATTTAAGTAGAAATAAAAGGTGGCTGCTGGAGGGTTGCATTAGATCCTAAGATCTAGGTGAAGTTCTCTCAGATCCAAAGCTCCTCACTGTCAAAACCCACAAACTAGAAACTAGTCTGGGGATATTGGATAGGTAGGCACTAGATAGGGATCTTATGCACAAACCTGTCATCAATTGATTACTCTCACTTGCACTGAATGGCACTACTGTAGGGAGAGTTTTGCCTGTTTTAATAACAGTTATGAGTAAGAATAAGAAATGGTGATCATTTGATGTTTAGTTAGACGTATTAAGAGGGATCCACTATTATAATTATCAATTATTCTTAAACATGCTAGACATATCCGTTAATAATCAGATGAAGGAGGTACATTTAGTAAATATATTTCAGTGACTAAATATTTTGATGTATCTAAAAGTCAGTTCAGTAATTCTATCAAAACAAGTATTCAAATCCTTCCTCTTATTGATTCTAATTTGTTTTTTAATTCTATTTGTTATTACAAATTAGCTATTTAAAAGCTGTTATTATCAAATTTGTAATCTGGTCATTAACAAAGTTACTAATGGTTTATAAACAACTTTCAATTTTAAGTAAAATTAAGTTTTTTATTTATAAAAGGGTCAATATATGTATGTATACTGCAGATAAGATATTTTCATTCCATAAGACTTGGTAATATAATTAATGAAATATATATGTATACTTTAGGTACACTATTTTAATTCCATAAAACTTATGATATAATTAATGAAATATAAATATATATAAGCAAGTTATGAAATTTATGACTTGTTTTAATTATATATATTATTTGATGTCTGTATTTTAAAGCAATATACATAATTTTTTTTAAGTGTCATAGCATCGGCCAGGATGTGAACCCGCAACCTGGGCAACTGCCTGCAAGTACAAGATAGTCGTGCTGACCTCTCAACCACCAACTGAATATTTGTAAATACAGTAACTAAATAATTAAAATTTTTATCCACTTAAGAGCACTTTCGATTATCTCTGTACTCTGTGTCAATTAAAGCTTTGAAATGCTAACTTTCCCACAATTCTGTGATCTTAACGTTTGCTGCTTGCCTGTTAATTAAGTCATGATTATATTTTTATATTAGCATAGCTTCCTTTATTTTTCTTTTATTGTTATTTTTTTCAATTTGCAATATTTTTACACTGTTAAAATTGAAAACAAAACCATAACTACACGATTTATTATGGTCATAAAAAACAGATGCTGAAATATTATTATCCACTATGCAATTTTGTTTCAATTTCTGAACTCATTTTAATACTAGCAAGTGTTCTTTAGTTCTTTTTTCCAATGTACATCTAGATTCACACACACACATACACACTCACACACACACATACACATACACACACACACACACACACACACATATATATATATATATATATATATATATATATATATATATATATATATATATCTCCACTGCCACACCTACATATCTATTTATAAATGACATAATTTTTATTTATAAATGAGGTTTCATCATTGGAGTTATTTATTAATTTGTTTAATGTAGGAGGTGTATAAAATGCAATATCACATATTCCTTTATTAATTTTCATTATAAAATTTACTTGATCATTTGAAACATATAAGTAATATCCATATTTTTTATTAGCAGGAGAATCAATATTATTAAAATTTTTATTTTTATATTTTGTATTAAAATCTCTAATAACATTATATATATATATATATATATATATATATATATATATATATATATATATATATATATATGTTTGTTTTTAATGTTTTTGTTTTTTGAGGAAGTTTACTGATATGTAACGATATATAAATATGTCATTGCATTTATTTAAAATAAAAACTTGACGAAAGTTCTTAATTGATTTTAACAATTGTTCATTTCTATAGCTTATGGTGAGAAGAGTCCAGGCCTCTGCTTTCAATTCCCGCGATGCCTCCATTGAAGGTAATGTTCTGAGATGGCAATAGCTGGTTCAAGGCATCACAGTCTTTTCATTTTTTTTTTTTATAGAGAGTGTGGTATGTGCGTCATACCACATCTCTCAAACACACAACGCTGGAACTGTCAGAAAAAATGGTATTTCCCTTTTTATATTATCCACAAGGATTCAATGAACAAAACGTCACTAATCTATCACTTTCGTTAGGGTCCGAGCCAAGGCTTAGTGCTTCCATTGGTCAAGCTAAAATCTCTTTCTTCTCTTATCTAACTTTTCATCTGACTTTTTAATTACACAGCTTTTAGATAATTAATAAACAATCATTTCCATTTACAGATTACAGGAATTAATTAATAACTGTTTTTATTTTAACTTACGTTATTTTTTTGTTAAAATATTTTTATATTTTCAATCTTGTATTTTTTTATTTAAAAAAATACGTTCAAATACTTTTTTTTCTTGTTTATGAAAAAAATATTTTTAAAGTTTAGCATCCGTGCAAATATATATATGTTTAACAAACATTTTAATTTTAGCGTTTAGTTTTTTTCCTCTTTATTTGTGAACTTTTAAGTTTTTATTTTAAATAATGTAACGACATATTTATATATCGTTACAATATATATATATGGTTATAACTTTAGCTAACATTTAACAATTCATTCGAATATACTTCAACATTTTTTGCCCTTATCCAATGAATAGTTTTTTATAAAAGACTATTAATTCCAAATAGAAGGCCGTTAAACCTGCCATTTGGGAGACATTGGAGCTTTCGATTTATATGGAATATAATTTCTTTTTACTATTGGTTTAATGGCCTAAAATGGATAAAAATAGATGAAGGTTTAATGTGCATAAGTTTCCTTGATCTTAAAATAACTAGAAATCAATGCATTGCTGGATTACTGTATGGACCATTAAACCAATAGTAAAAAGAAGTTATATTCCATATAAATCAAAAGTACCAATGTCACACAAAATGGCAGGTTTGAAGTCCTTCTTATTTAGAAATAATAGTCTTTGCAAATATTCTTCAGATAAAGGTAAAAATATTGAAATATATTAGAATGAATTGTTAAATGTTCCTACAATTACAATCGTATGTATAATGTTATTAGAGATTTTAATACAAAATATAAAAATAAAAAATTAATAATATTGATTCTCCTGCTAATAAAAAAAAATATGGATATCAATCCCATATATTTCAAATGATCAAGTAAATTTTATAAGGAAAATTTATAAAGGAATATGTGATATTGCATTTTACACACATCCTACATTAAACAAATTAATAAATAGCTCCAAAGATAAAACCTCATATATAAATAAATTTTGTGTCATTTATAAATAAATATGTAGGTGTGACAGTGGATATATAAGTGAATCTAGATGTATGTTGGAAAAAAGAACTAAAGAACACTTGCTATTATTAAAGTGAGTTCAGAAATCGAAACAAAATTGCATAGTGGATAATATTTCAGCATCTGTTTTTTACAACCATAATAAATCATGTATTTGACACAGATTGCTTAGATAATTGAGTGCTCCTAAGTGGATAAAATTTTTAAGCATTTAGTTACTGCATTTTCAAATATTCGTTTTTTTATGTATATATATATATATATATATATATATATATATATATATATATATATATATATATATATATATATATATATATATATATATATATACAATAACGATAGTTAATCAATCTTTCTCACTGCTTATAAAGAAACCCTCTCACCTTTTAATAGCAAGAATTGAAATCCACTCTTACTAATGATCCACCGAATATATATGGACACTTAAAGATTGCAACTTGATTACAGAGTATGAAATAGTTATATAATGAAGTTTAAATAAACCTCTTTAAACATGAAATAAACATGTCACTGTAATGCAGACTAATAAATAGTCAATTATAACATTACAAACTGCAATATTTTTAAATTGCATTATTTCACTTATTATTTAAAGAATACATGAACAATTTGAAAATATTGCAGTTTGTAATGTTATAATTGACTATTTATTAGTCTGCATTACAGTGACATGTTTATTTAATGTTTAAAGAGGTTTGTTTAAACTTCATTGTATCGATATTTCATACTCTGTAGCCAAGTTGCAATCTTTAAATGTCCATATTATAACAATCAGATGAATAGAGTCTTACTGTATCTGCACTACAGGGCGCCACTAGGTATTTGAACCTAGAAAATTTATATAGTAGGCAGATACGTAAGTTAAAAAATTATATTATTTTTATTTTATATTGGTTGATTCCACCCATTAGCCCATTGTCACTAGCTCATCAGAGTAGCAGAGATTAATAATAATGTATATATATATATATATATATATATATATATATATATATATATATATATATATATATATATATATATTATAGTAACTTACAGTTGTTAATATTGGTCTAACATGTTTTATCTCTTAGGAAATTATTTATAAATATATTTTTTTATTTGACTATTTTATTATATATATATATATATATATATATATATATTATTTATATATACATTTGAGTTTTAAATAATACATACCTTAAGCTTTTGAGTAAAATGCCAGATTTGAAGTTAAGAATAAATACTTATATATTTTTTTTATTTTATTATTAAATCTTAATGTCAATGTAACAATTGATAGTTGAGTTAAGCATGAACTTGTACTAACACACGAGCAGATTGATTCGTTCTTTTGTTTTTTAAGGAGAAGAAAAGAAAATCATTTCTCTTTAAATAACTTTTTCTTTTATCAATACTACCGTTCAATGATTGGAATTTAAATATTAACTTTTCCAAATTAATATAATCTGTGGATTAAAAGTCTGCAAGGAAAATATTTAAATTTTCTATTAAGTCTTAAAGGAATAGCAATATAAAAGAAAAGAACGTCTATTTAAGTTTTTTGGAAACTACGTTGTTTTAATACTTCCGTGATTTTTCGGATATATATAAATTTAAGATAATTATATATATATATATATAGGATAAAACAATGTGTTTTGAGTAAAACAGCTTTGTATTGTAAAGGTTTTGAAACCAACCTTGCATGCTATTTTAAAATATTTTGAAATATTGAACGTCTAATGATAATAGAAAAATGAAGATTAAGAACATCTACATTCGAAGAATATTTATTTTATTTCACATTAATCAAATCATTGGATATTATTAACAGTTTATCATTTAAGGATAAATAAAATCATCATTATACCAATGGATTAATAATATACTTCGTAAAAGATCTTCATTAGGATGATGAACTATAGACTTCAATATCTACTCTCAACTCTATTATAAATAAGTTTTCTTTATTATTTATTTATATATATATTCTAATAATGCTTATATTATTTTAATATGTTTATTATTATTATTATTTTTATTTCAAATTTGGTATGCATCATTATATCTTAATAGGAAAATTATATTTATTATTAAATATAATTAATTGAAAGCTTGACATAATTCATCAAATTAGATGAGGGATATAAATAATAGTTATTATTTGACAGATATCTTAAACAAGATTATATTATATTTACTTCGTAATATTGTAAAAGTTTAATGTACTTTATTTATCAAAAATACATATAATATATAAGTTATACAATTGCAAATAGTACTTATATATTGGTAATTATGAAACATATAAATAAGAACGGTAAATAAATTAATAAGTTACATAAATTATTAATTTTTGAACCCAGATATTGTTTTTATATATCTGTTAATTTAAACTATTTTCTTTAATTTTTGAAAATTTATTATAGTATTGAGTTTTATCATAGGGTATAAAATAAAAATATTATTTATTAATATTTTTAAAATGATAAAATTCATCGTATTTGTTTATTAATATTTTATTATCTATTATATTATATTTTTTATTATTTATTAAATATTGATTTATTAACTTGATCTCTTTGTCTAATCATTATTAAATTATATTATATATATGCTAGTATTATAAATATCATATGAATATCAACTGTAATTAATGCTTATATAAAGGCATATAAATAATAACTTGTTTTGGATTTTCCCTGAAGAGAGCTAATTGCAAATTCTCCATGAGCTTGAATATCGTGGCATAATGGTGACTGAAAGAGGGATGAGGGATGGATGAACTAGTCTAAATTATATTAAAACTTATTTAAAGATTATTGAGCTAGCATAAAAAAGGTAGATATAATCATGGACTTAGTATTTCATTGATTCATTTCTAGCATTCTACCTGAAGACCTAAAGTCTGATTGTAGTGAAATGCATATCCTCTTTCTAGGGAATTTAATCATCCCCATATATACAACTTAGATTTTAAATATAATCCAATTTGTTATATTTGGTGAACCTAACTATGAAGCATTAAGTTAATGATTTCTAAGCATTAAATATAATCGATTCTATTATATTTGGTATATCAACTGGGTTGATTAAATGCCATTCCATTATATTTGGTGCCTCAACTAAGGCTATCAAATAGGTCATCCCATTATAATATATATATATATATATATATATATATATATATATATCAAAAACAATTACTTTTATGAGATATGTATTTCATCACCAATTCTCAATAATCAGGCATTTTAGAGATTTATAAATGTCTGTTATATACTTATTTTAATAAATAATAATAATAAATATAATGGTAATAATTTATTATGAAAAGTATTATAAATTTATTTAAACACACATTGATTACGTGAGTAATATTTACTAAGGCTGTAAACCTTTATATAATATGTGCATGAAAATGCGAAGGTAGGGACCTTTACATGTCTTAACCACAAGCTTTTCTTTTTTTCCAAAGCATAAGCTTGTGGTTAAGATCTGTAGAGGTTCATACTTTCGCACTTATAATCCATAGCAATAATTTCAGTTAATTACTTATCCTTCTTCAACTGTCATTTCTATCCAAATATGATATAAATAAACATCATCAAGTCATGTCTCATGATTCATGAATATTAATATTAATTGATTATCAATTAATTTTAGACATTCCATATCTATTTATGAAAATTACCTTTTTAATTTATCTTTTCTTATGGTTATCCTTATAAAGAAACTGATACTGAAAATGTTAACATTCTTCATGAGGAAAGAAACTGTAATAAAAGAAAAAAATGAGACAAATTTTATAAATTGATATAAAATGTCTATAATTAGTGAAGAATATGCTAATATTAAAATTCAGGAATCACAAGAGTTTTTCTAGATGTTATTTATTTCAGTTATGTTCTAATGAAAATGACAGTTAAAGAAGATTAAGTGAATAACTGAATGTAATTGTTTAGATTATAATACTTTATATAATAAATTATTAACATTATTTATGTGTAATGAATTAAGAAACAAATTAAACTTAGTGTAAGTTAGATGACATGATTAAAAGAGTTCGTCACTAATCTGAAAAGAGTTATTATATGAAAATATTTTCAGGACTAATAGAAAATATATAACTGAAATATTGTATGAATGTATTTGAATATTTCTTCACCTACCACACAAACTATATTTATAATCTTGCAAAACTTATGCATTTATCTGTCACTTAAACACAACAAGTCTTAATTTATCAAAAATGCCAAATGCATTAATAGAAGACATGTTTAGTCAATCTTAATTATGAATGCAAAATTTTAACCCTGTCGAATCAAGACATTTTCTATTGGTACACCTAATTGAATCGAAATATTTTCTATTGTTACTTCTGATGAAATTATTTAAAAAGCTTGACCTTTTATTTACTGTATAAAATTTTTATTTTATACTAAATCTCAATAAATTTAAAAATTGATTTTTTTTAAAATTTAACTTTACAAATGAAATAACTTTGTAAATATTTAAAAAAATGAGTTGTAAATAGGAACAAATAATATTAAAAAATATACAATGATGTGAAAGTAATCAATCTGGAGAAAAAAGAAATATTTTCATAATAAATTCTTTTATTTTCATATTTTTTAATGTGAACAAATGATATAAATTTGTGATAAAGCTATTATGGTTGCAAGTCATGGATAAAAATGTGATGATTTGATGCTGCTTTCGACCCTTCAAATCCCATCACTTTTAATGCTACGGTTAAGATTTTACCTTCATTTGAAAAATTATAAACAGTTCCGTAAGATGCTGCCCTCTCTTGAATTATTTTACAAGTTAAAAAAAATCAATAAAACTGTCATAGGAAATCTAACTAAAGAAGTAGGCAGTCTCTTCTTGAATCTTATTGGCTGTTACATTTCGACAACAAAGAAAATGGTTGTCAATAACTGAAAAGTTATGATTCCTTTTTGTTTCATTTTGAAAATACTAAATGATTGTTTTAGACCATTTTAAAAGTATTTTTTGACAAATTATAAATTATTTTAATAAAATATGCTAATAATAAAATTATTTTAGAAAAATAGTTAAAGACTTTAACAAAAATTATTTACTTCTTCTGCAATGTAAAATTGGCAAAGAAATCACTGACATCACAAAACACTTTGGTTGGTGAATAATATTCATTTTACATTTTCCACTATCAAATATTTTTATAATTATAAATAAAAATTTATTTTTGAAAAAACTTTTGTTCACTTTCATAACATGACAAATTATTAATATACTTTTTACAAATGATGAATATATTTTGTTGCTTGAGTTTGTGAATTGCCACTTGAATTTGTGAATTGACCAATTAAAAGTTTAGACTTTTACCTCATTCAGCCAATAAAATAATCAGCAAAAAAGAGGTTAAATTCTTCTTTAAATTAAATATTTGCATTATAATTATTATAGTATTTTAAAAAGGCTAACATCACATCATTTCTAACAGGTAAATAATGAGCATGTCAAACCTTGTTGTAATTTTCTTTGTTATCTATTATTCTCAAGTTTATTTTTTTTTTAATTAAGGATATTCTCAAGTTTATTATTTTCTATTTTTAAAAAGAACATATAAAATAAAAGTGGGTATGTGTGTATTATTTTTGTTTTAAATAATTATGAAACAAGTTACAATATAAAAATAATCAGAAATCTTTTATAAACAAGTAAAAAACATATTTTTATTTCAAAAACTTTGCATGAAAATGAGATTACACTGAAGACAGTGGTCTTTTTGTCAACATTCCAGTGGAAATTTTAGAAGCTAGTTTATTGCCTGTAACATATGGATTTGCTAAGATTTTGTTTTAAATCAAGAAATTAATAAAAGCAGATTCACAGAAACTACTTTTTTTTAAAAAAAAATCTTTCTTACTTATGATAATGGTAAAAGTGTAATCTAAAGCCACAGAAGTATCATGCTGTTTCTGAAGTAAACAAGCCAAGAAAAAAAAAAAAGAAGAAGAAAAATAAGTGTTCAAAAATTAATTAATATAAATGTAAATAAAACATTTTTGGAATTGATCTAAAGTAATATTCCCAAGGCAAAGTTAATAAATATTTATTTTAGCAATTTTCAAAGTGTCCAATGTCTTCATAATATGTATTATTAGGAAATACATGGTCTGAAAAATTCTGTAAATGTGTTAATAGCAAGATTTTTACAACCAAATAAATAAATGTTACACTCACAGAAACACATTATTAAAATGAATATTTAAGAATTCTTGAGCTAATTTTAATGAAACTTTTTTTGCAACTAGAAAATATACAATTTTATTCTTGCAGCATATATCTACTGTATATTTTTTATTTAGGCTATGTGAGAACCATTTGTTTGAATGAAGGTTAGACATGAATATCTGATAGATTTTTATTGTGTTTGTGCAGTAGAAAAATAAATATTCACTCTCAATATATTTACATATTTTATACTGTATATGTTTTAATATAACAAGGACTTTGAATATTTACAATGTTATTAGAATGAATCCGTAAGGATTTTCAGAAATGTTAATGAGCGCTATTTTCAATGAGACATCATTTACTGTAATAAAATCTTATTTTCGTAATTTTTTTAGTTAGAGTTGAATAAACTCATCTTCAATATAATTTATTAGAATTTCAGGCAAATTAAGATTCATTTTGTTTGAATGATTATAAATGTTTTTTTTGATGTTGCCTGAATGGAATTTACAGAAATCTTTTCTCTCAATATATTTAAAGAATATTATATGTGTTTTTTTTTTTAATATTACATATCCCTCATCCCCAAGTGAACATTTGCAAAATTATTAAAGCTTATAATTAATTGTAATGCCTTAGAGACAATAATTTACACAATTTTCAATAAGACTGTCAACAATGAATAGAATTTATTTTCCATTTAATTTTACTTAAATACTTTTTCAAAAACTTCTTGGGACTTTGAAAACTATATATATATATATATATTGATGAATAGTTAAACACATGAATTTGTTCAAGGTTTGAAAAACTTTTGCTCTCCATACATATACACACACGCACACGCGTTCACACTCAGCATATAATAAATAAATTCTGACTATATAAACCTTCTGGAAACGTACTACAACAGGTATATATAAAAAAAGAAAGAATATGAACAAAAGTACCCATTATGAAACTATTTTTCTTTTTTAAAAGTCGCAAATAGTTCTTAATTCATATCGGTCAAAATCGTGTGTTCATTCAACAAGACCTAGAATCCAAGCAAAAGTACATCAATCTAGTATGTGCAAGATACGTAAGTAAGGAACAATACTAAACATTAACCTATTTGCCTGTGCTCCAGGGTCTATGATTATACGATCACCGTTTTTGAGGATACTATAAGTTTTCCATTCACTTCGGTTCCAACAGAGTGAGAACAGAGACTTGGAAATCAATAATATATTCAACTGTTTAACTAATAATTTCTACAGAATATAACAATTAAAGAAGGTTACAGACTATAGAATTAATATGAATTAATGATCAGAGCCATAATAATATTTAAGGCAACATTAAAAAAGGGGTTTAATTAATAATCTAAAGAAAATCTCATTCAATTAGGGAACAATATAACTCAATCAAATAATTAATATTAGAGATTCGGGCAATGAATGACAAATACTATAATATAAATTTATTAAATGATTAAATAGTAGTTTAATGATTATAAGTGAAACAAAATATATGAGTATAATGTCTATACAATATTATTACAAGTTAAACAAATGCACATACATATTTGGATTATACATTACAATGCAGTTAATATATAAATTTGATTTGTGTGATTAATATATAAAATTGGTTTGTGTGGTTAATATATAAATATAAAACCACACCAAACGATTTTAGTAATTTCTAAATTTCTAAAATTGGTTGGTGTGGTTAATATATAAATATAAAATTCGTTGGTGTGGTTAGTATGCGAAGGTTATTGAATAAATTAATTAAATAATCAATAATATATTGTAGCTTAATTTTAAATTTAAAATATTACAAATTTACACTAATGAATTTTATTATAACCTTATACATGTAAGTAAGAGTTTACAATGAGTGATTTTAAGGTCGTGCAAGGTCACATGTCTCTTATATTTGAAAGATCACTCAAATGTGTGGGAGTAGGATGGTTCAGCCTAAAAAAATCTGAAACTACATAGTCTGACCTAGATAATTAAATAGAATGGGTGGAGAACAACATGCAATTATGGCTGGCAAAAAGTATTGCAGGTTTGTAAACAAATCAATAATAATAAAGGTGGTATTACCTTATAATTTACAATTGCATACAGGACTGATGTGACTTAAGATGCTCTTGGGTGGCTTTGTCATATTTGCAGAAGAGAGTATGCCTGCACAATGACTGGCCAAGGTCATATCTTTGAAGAATAGTAGCAGAAAAGTGAGAATATGTCTGCATGATGGCCAAAAAACATATCTCTGAAGACTAGTGGCACAAGCCAGCATGTTGGGATGGTTTATCCATATTTTTCAATTGTCTGGAATCGATCCCAGTAGGAACACCATCTACTTAGAGGGAATAATGAGGAGCGGCATTCTGAAGATCCCGAGGAGCATGGCAAAGCAAGTAAATTAATAAATTAAACAATTGTAATGATACCTTTATAATGACTACAGTATAGATAGTTTAAGTCACTAATGAGCATGATAAATTAATTAATACCTGTTTAAAATAGTATGCTCTCTGGCATAATGGAATGCCTAAACACAAACTATCCCTCAGCAATTAACTAATGTGTAATAAAATATACAATGAGTCAGAGACTAAAAGTAAAATGTAATAAATGGTTTTCTCCCATACTCCTAAAATATCGTCTTATATTTTTATAAGTGATCATGCACATATAATTTGACATAATTACAAAATATAGTCATAGATCACACATGACAGATGATACATTAAATGTTAAATTCACTTCCGGTGAGATTTAATTAAATAAATTAGGAAAACATATTTCAATGGTTAGGAAAAGATTTAATTTATAAATTAATGAGGGCAGCTAAGTACAAACATCAAAACTTCACCTGCCAATTAAATAGTAAATAATATTATTATATGAAATAATTGATATAAAACAAGTGAGTTTACACTCATTAACTTTAAAGAAATTTACCTCTCCAATTATTGGGCAGTGGGGTTTAATGTTACTAACTGGATTGGATACCAACTTGGCATATTAAATAAATAAAAATAAAAAATTAAGAGAAAATAAAATTTAATGTAAATTGCTGCACCAAATTGAAAGAACTTAACACAAATTTAAAAGAAATTGCATAAACATTATTTAACATTTTACAAAACAGATTTTAAGAATTAAATAAAAGAAATGTCTTACAATATAGTTATTATATATAAGGTATATGAGCACAGACTTTCACACCACCCACCATTCTCCACTATATCTCATAACACTGATAGACTTGAACACATATATGTCAAAAAGATAAATAATCACCAATATACATATTTCATGCTAAACCAGCAATCATCAGTTGGTCCAGATTATCATCTCTGCACATATATACTATAAGTTCTCAGATATATATTAAGATAGCAAATCTTCATACTTTAATGGACAGGCTTCAATCTACTCCTCACTCCAAATCTTTAACCATCCATCCAATTGAAAATCTGATGATGGAATGCTCAAAGACCACCTGAGGCCAATAAAATATATATTAAATAAGAGTTCATTAGTTGATCACAATGTAGACATTTTACCTTGGTCAACTTGCTGACATTACACAGGTGGTTGATGGATCATGATCATATACTGGTTTGGCTGGAAACAGGAATCAGAAGAGATTTTATGTTCACTTTCAGGCAAGTATCTTTTTTAACCAGTTCATCAATTTGTCACAGATGTTTTGGAATTGGTATTGGGAGTGGAAGATAAAGAGTTCTAGAGGTATGGGAAAGCAGACAGTCACTTCTTTTACCCCAACATTACTTATTTCACCAATTAAACAGATGTGAAGTTAGATATAGCACTCTAAGATAAGACTTACAACAAGTATATCAATGGCCCAAAGATGTAGTTATTTATACATAATGTGACTATTTAAAGAATGCTGCCTTGACACAAGATATTTTATTCATTTCATACATATCTAAAAACAGGACATAATCATTTGTTTCCATTGCATTTCTGTTTAGATTTTAATCTGATCAAATTCTGGCAGCCATTGTTTCAAACTCAGCATACATCATTGTATCTTAATTTGACCTACATTTCCATATATTGTATGGAAAGACTGATCAATAACCAAGTGAAGTTTAACTAAATTGACCTACATTTCCATATATGGTATGAAAATACTGATCAATTAACAAAGCAAAATTTAATTAAAGAAACTTTGATATTTTTAACATTTTCTACTTTTTTAGAATAATACAATGACTCATCAAGATTGCAAGATTTAATAATTACATTGTGTGACTCTTAAATTTCGATTTTATTTTATACAAATTATTAGTAAACATTGTATTTACAATGTATATAAGATTATTTATTTATCCTACATATACAAACATACATACATACATACACGTATTAAATGGGCATAAAGAAAATTAAATTTTTCTTGCCAAATTATAAAAAAAAAATGTTTTTTTCATAATTAATTTTCTATAAAATATTTAAATTTAGTAAAGATTAATTTAAATTCGTATATATATATATGCTATCACCTGTTGCTAGATACTGGTATTAATTATATATAAATTGGGTTCAAACCCATGTTAGTAAATATATAATTAGCAACAGGTGAAGCACAAATATGTAGAACCATATTTACAGCTTCAATATATATATAATATAAAACCATAAAACAATACAATACTAGATAAAAAACAAACTTTACCAAAATCCTTACATGACCATGGTTTCATCTACTAAACAAATAGACCTTCTCAAGTGAAAATCAAATTAAAGAAGCAACATATATATACAAAACAAACAAACCTTCCCATAATTCATTTCAAAAACCAACTTCCTTTTATATCAAAATATGTTTTCATAAGGTTAATAGTCTCAGATTGAAAAAAAAGATATCGTTAAAGTTTCCTTTACTCTTCTCTTTAATTATTTTTTTTCATAAAAAATAACCATTCCATTGCCAAATAAAGGAAACTTTAATGATAAAACTTCTTGAATCTGAGGGTATCAATCTTATTAAGACAACTTTTAATATAGAGCAAAGTTGGTTTTGAAATGAATTATGGAAAGATTTGTTATTTTGTATATATGTGTTGTTTCTTTAGTTAGAGTTTCACTTGAAGGTCTATTTGTTTAGTAGATAAACCCATGGTCATATAAGGATTTTGGTAAAGTTTGGATTTTTATCTAGTATTATATTGTTTTATGGTTTTGTATTTTATTTATTACTAATATAGTGTTAGGCTGTTTTGAATTATATATACATATAATTAAAAAAATATTTAACACAGTATTGAAAATTAAATAATATATTCTTTACCAGAAGTACTTTCGATTGTTTCATTGACAATCTTTATCAACCATTAATACAAATGTACAGAAAATAAAAACTTGCATTATTCATCATTCAATCCATTCAAATTTCCCACAATTCTGTTGTTTTTATATTAGCTGATTGTCTGTCCATTAAACTATCTTTATTCCTAGATATTATCATTGCCTCCTTAATTTTTCATTTTTCATTACATCTTTCAATTTGAATAATTTTTACATCTCTATTATTAAATTTAAAACCATAAGTACATACTTTTTTATGATCAAAAATAATTGATGGAGTAATCATATTTACTGTAGATACATTTTTTTCTGTACATGTTTATATAATGTCTTATGATCATCTTTATTATGATAAAAAATAATTGATGGAGTATTCATATTTACTGAATATACATTTTCTTTCTGTACATGTTTATATAATGTCTTATGATCATTATATGTTTTTTGTATGATCATAAGACATTATATAAATGTGGACAGAAAGAAAATGTATCTTCAGTAAATATGAAAACTCCATCAATTATTTTTGATCATAATAAAGCATGTAATTATGGTTTTAAATTTAATAATAGAAATGTAAAAACTATTCAAATTGAAAGATGTAATAAAAAACAAAAAATTAAGGAGGCAATGTTGATATCTAGGAATAGAGATGGTTTAATGAATAGACAATCAGCTAATATAACAACAACAGAATTGTGTGAAATTTGAATGGATTGAATGGTGGGTAATGTTAGTTTTTATTTGTGTACATTTGTATTAATGGTTGATAAAGATTGTCAATGAAACAATCGAAAGTATTTCTGGTAAAGAATATATTATTTCATTTTGAATACTGTGTTAAATAATTTTTTTTGAATTATTATTATATAATTTACAAATACAGACATTTAATGATTATATATATATATATATATATATATATATATATATATATATATATATATATATATATATATATATATATATATATATATATATATATATATATATTGTGAGTGTTCAAATTGATGATCCAGGTATATATATATATATATATATATATATATATATATATAAAAAGGGGAAATATATATACATATAGGTAAACCATTCAGCATAATATAAATTTAACTAAATCGGATTGATATTATTTTATACTTTTCAGATATGAATGCAGACACCATAGTAACATTATTAAATACAGTTTAATGTTTACATATATGTTGTGTACATTTTATTTATAGATTTTTTTATAAAAATATTATTATTAAAGGGAAGTATATAGATAGGTATAAATCATTGATGTGTATCAATAATTTAAAAGGTTATTATATCAATTTTGCATTTTGGTTTATAAAATAATATTAAAAAAAAAAATTGTAATCGAATTTGGATTTAATCTTCACGTATCTTCTTATCTATAACCGTGTGTGGTCGCCAGGATAAGACAACGCCAGAAAGAGAACATATAAAAATGACGTTTCAGAAGATAACAGGACACACAAGCTTTATCATTTTGCAACAGTAAAGGACAGATTTATTTTCCGTGTTTTTTTTAAAAAAAAAAAAAAAAAAATGAATTTTTTTTTTTTAATATTTTGGATGTAAAACTATAAAACATGAAAAAATAAAGGAATTGTCTGCCCGTTCAATCATTCAGCGGGCAGTGAAAAGGGAGTCTCGGAAGGCGGCAACAATGTAAAAAAAAAAAAAAAATAAGAAGAAACCTATGAAGTAAAAAAAAAAAAAAAAAATGGATTTGCATAAACATCGGAACAGGAACCCAATGGATCACTTCACCTCATAATGGGAATAGTTAAAGGGCACTCACATCCTCAGGAGAGAAGAGAAAGGGAAAAAAGAAAAAAATGGAAAAGGAAACTTTTTAATGAAGTATTGCAGGGTTTACGATTACCATTTCTGACGGAGAAACTTTTCTATACCCTATGATTGAGGTCGATCGATAGACCAGTAAACAGTGAACGAACTGATTTATAAAAATATGGTATGATTTTTTTTTATATAAAATGTACGTGTGTTATATATTTTTTTATGTAGTAAAAATATGATGATTTTTTTTATTGTCTAAAAGTAGTATAAGTTATTAGATGAAAATGATCGGAGAGGCTCAAAATATTCTTTATTTCATATTCATTTATCCGTAATTATTTTGATAAACAAATAGATTTTGATATCCTCCTATTTCACATTTTGGTATAGGTTATATGTATATTTTATTTTAGTAAAATATCTAGGGGCCTTTCCCGTCATTTATTCATTGATTTTTTTTTGTTTGTGTCGTTATTGTTATTGCAACACGTATATAGAGAAACACATAGCAATATGATCATTTTATTTAATCAACCCATCTAAAATATAAAGTCATTTTGGATGTATTCTATCATGAATATTGTCAATTTTCTTTTTTATAATCTAATAAATTGAGTTAATTTGAATATCAAGACTAGTTTAATTATTTTGTCTTATTTGGATTGCGTAAGACGGCGTAGCTATTTAAGTAGCGGAATTCAGGCTCAGCTTGGTAAGCAAATTGGAATATAAGATAAGGTATGTTTAGCTTACTAGTAAATTTATTTTGTTTCTATATAATTTTCATATTTATATTTGCATGCGAATATTATACATACATATTATCATTTATCTTAGTTAATAGTACAAAGTCAATCATTTCATGTTTGTCTGATTCCGTCACAAAGATCTAAATTATACTTTATCGTTTAGTTTGGAATAATTTGTCTTGGATATTTTCTTAAACTCTTATAACATGAAGAGAATAAATTTCATTGACCGATTCAATTGAATATTATTTCAATCTATATAAATATCAAATATAATCATATGTTTTAATTGTTATCAATCAATTTTACTCAATTGTTTAAAATTTTCAAACAAGGTGTATTAAGGCTCACAGTTTAATAAACATCCAATAGAAGCTCTATATGTCTTTTATATAATGTGATTGGACATGATAAAGTTAGAAATGAGCTAATAGAGTGTTTATCTGTCTATTTAGCGTTTGCTAAAATAGATATATGCATATTTGGGTTCAAGCATTATTTTGTTTTGTTATTTAAATAATGTCTGTTTGCAAAACAAATGTTTTGTAAAGTGCTATTACAGGTACTTAGAAGCTTTTCCATTGATTTATAAAAGCAACATCTTTAAATAATAAAGTAGAGTTAAATTACTATAATAATTAACAGGCTAATAAAATATATATGTGTGTTGGAGTCTATGTTAGTTATTAATGGTATTTGGTTTTGATTAGATTGCCAATCAAGTAATTAACCTAATCCTATATTATTGTTTAGGGCAATAGTAGTTGGTTTCACTGCTCTATACAATTTATATTGTAATTGTGACGGATTTGTTGATGTCTGGAGCAGATGGTCACATTATCTCTTCATTTTACATATAGCTTAGGTAAATGAAACTTTAAAAGAGATTATTCGTGCTTTGTGATGGTTTATTATATAATGGTGACCCGATTGAGCTAGACCAGATTAATTTATATTGGATTTTTAGATTTTTATCAGATCAGATTGATCATTTTAACCATCACCTTCATCCATCAATTCAGTCAGTTACAAATTGGCACCAACGTTTTGGGCCTTTCTTTCTTCAATTGAAGTGGAAAACAGCATTCGACAATTCTGACGGTTACAAAATGGCGCATCAACTCGGGCCGAAATAACCAATTAAAGACCCAAGTTTGAGTCTCATATGGATGCTAAAACATAGTATTATTTTTATATGCATTGGTGGAGTTATATAGTTGATTATATTATATCATGGGTTTAAATAAGATATTAAAATATTTGTTGTTGTCGTTCTTTGGGGATTTTGTTAGCAGCCGCAGGATTGAACGGATAGATATGTTTTATGTAAGAATAAATAAAAGTAAAATATTTCGCAATTTATTTAAAATAGAGATTATTATATTTGACAGAAATAGAAAATAAAAATGGAAAGCCATAAGAAAGAAAAATTATCAAAACCTGAAGGAAATTTGTATCCAATTCTAAAAGAATTAATGGAAAATATGAATGATATGAAAAGTGATATGAATAATAAATTTGAAGGTATAAATGATAAATTTGGTGATATGAGCAGAGATAATAATAAGTTAAGAGAAGATATAAGTAGTGAAATAAATGATAAATTTAGTGATATGAGTAGAGATAATCAAATGTTAAGAGAAGACATGAATAATAAACTGGGTGATATGATTAAAGAAAACAAAGAATTTAGAGAGGAGGTAAATATTACAATTGGCTTATGCAAAATAGAGCTAAATGCTACTAATGCAAAGTTTGAGGAATTAAAATATGACTTAGATGCTCAATTAAAAAAATCTGATAGTAAATGTGATAGCAGATTTAATGAGTTAAGGGACCAGTTAAATAAATCACAAGAAAGATTAGAAAATAGATTTGAAAACTTGAATGAGGAAGTTAAAAATTGTAAAGTTGGGTACAAAGAATTAGAGAAAAAGTACACAAAATTTGAGAAAGCTTACAAGGATGGTCAAGAGGCTTCAAAAGTAGAAGTAAACAATCTTAAGCTAGAAGTTAAGGATCTTCAAAGCCAGATGAAAGTTGAATATAAAGAGGTGTGCAAGAAACATAATAAGGCTGATAATGAAATAAAGAAATTACAGAAAGTGTATACAGAATCGCAGAATAGTCTACTAGGTGAACCAATTAGTCAAGCATAAATGGAATGAACGAATTCCACATTTCTTCTATAGGAATAAGATATTTTAGATTTTTTTTTACTAACATTTCAAATGATATTAAAAATCAAGGCCAATGGAAGTGATAGATGTTTCTCTGTGCAGAGATTAAGACATTTAATGATTTTAGAGAGGGAAGGAAAAAGGCGTCGTTGTTATTTTTTTTTTTTTTTTCTGTAGAGGGGAGATGTTGTCAGTGTTCAAATTGATGATCCAGGTATATATATATAAAAAAAAAAGGGGGAAATATATATACGTATAGGTAAACCATTCAGCATAATATAAATTTAACTAAATCGGATTGATATTATTTTATACTTTTCAGATATGAATGCAGACACCATAGTAACATTATTACATACAGTTTAATGTTTACATATATGTTGTGTACATTTTATTTATAGATTTTTTTATAAAAATATTATTATTAAAGGGAAGTATATATATATAGGTATAAATCATTGATGTGTATCAATAATTTAAAAGGTTATTATATCAATTTTGTATTTTGGTTTATAAAATAATATTAAAAAAAAAAAAAAAATTGTAATCGAATTTGGATTTAATCTTCACGTATCTTCTTATCTATAACCGTGTGTGGTCGCCAGGATAAGACAACGCCAGAAAGAGAACATATAAAAATGACGTTTCAGAAGATAACAGGACACACAAGCTTTATCATTTTGCAACAGTAAAGGACAGATTTATTTTCCATGTTTTTTTTTTAAAAAAAAAAAAATGAATTTTTTTTTTAATATTTTGGATGTAAAACTATAAAACATGAAAAAATAAAGGAATTGTCTGCCCGTTCAATCATTCAGCGGGCAGTGAAAAGGGAGTCTCGGAAGGCGGCAACAATGTAAAAAAAAAAAAAAAAATAAGAAGAAACATATGAAGTAAAAATAAAATAAAAAAAAATGGATTTGCATAAACATCGGAACAGGAACCCAATGGATCACTTCACCTCATAATGGGAATAGTTAAAGGGCACTCACATCCTCAGGAGAGAAGAAAAAAAAGAAAAAAAGAAAAAAAGGGAAAAGGAAACTTTTTAATGAAGTATTGCAGGGTTTACGATTACCATTTCTGACGGAGAAACTTTTCTATACCCTATGATTGAGGTCGATCGATAGACCAGTAAACAGTGAACGAACTGATTTATAAAAATATGGTATGATTTTTTTTTATATAAAATGTACATGTGTTATATATTTTTTTATGTAGTAAAAATATGATGATTTTTTTTTATTGTCTAAAAGTAGTATAAGTTATTAGATGAAAATGATCGGAGAGGCTCAAAATATTCTTTATTTCATATTCATTTATCCGTAATTATTTTGATAAACAAATAGATTTTGATATCCTCCTATTTCACATTTTGGTATAGGTTATATGTATATTTTATTTTAGTAAAATATCTAGGGGCCTTTCCCGTCATTTATTCATTGATTTTTTGTTTGTTTGTGTCGTTATTGTTATTGCAACACGTATATAGAGAAACACATAGCAATATGATCATTTTATTTAATCAACCCATCTAAAATATAAAGTCATTTTGGATGTATTCTATCATGAATATTGTCAATTTTCTTTTTTATAATCTAATAAATTGAGTTAATTTGAATATCAAGACTAGTTTAATTATTTTGTCTTATTTGGATTGCGTAAGACGGCGTAGCTATTTAAGTAGCGGAATTCAGGCTCAGCTTGGTAAGCAAATTGGAATATAAGATAAGGTATGTTTAGCTTACTAGTAAATTTATTTTGTTTCTATATAATTTTCATATTTATATTTGCATGCGAATATTATACATACATATTATCATTTATCTTAGTTAATAGTACAAAGTCAATCATTTCATGTTTGTCTGATTCCGTTATAAAGATCTAAATTATACTTTATCGTTTAGTTTGGAATAATTTGTCTTGGATATTTTCTTGGACTCTTATAATATGAAGAGAATAAATTTCATTGACCGATTCAATTGAATATTATTTCAATCTCAAATATAATCATATGTTTTAATTGTTATCAATCAATTTTACTCAATTGTTTAAAATTTTCAAACAAGGTGTATTAAGGCTCACAGTTTAATAAACATCCAATAGAAGCTCTATATGTCTTTTATATAATGTGATTGGACATGATAAAGTTAGAAATGAGCTAATAGAGTGTTTATCTGTCTATTTAGCGTTTGCTAAAATAGATATATGCATATTTGGGTTCAAGCATTATTTTGTTTTGTTATTTAAATAATGTCTGTTTGCAAAACAAATGTTTTGTAAAGTGCTATTACAGGTACTTAGAAGCTTTTCCATTGATTTATAAAAGCAACATCTTTAAATAATAAAGTAGAGTTAAATTACTATAATAATTAACAGGCTAATAAAATATATATATGTGTTGGAGTCTATGTTAGTTATTAATGGGATTTGGTTTTGATTAGATTGCCAATCAAGTAATTAACCTAATCCTATATTATTGTTTAGGGCAATAGTAGTTGGTTTCACTGCTCTATACAATTTATATTGTAATTGTGACGGATTTGTTGATGTCTGGAGCAGATGGTCGCATTATCTCTTCATTTTACATATAGCTTAGGTAAATGAAACTTTAAAAGAGATTATTCGTGCTTTGTGATGGTTTATTATATAATGGTGACCCGATTGAGCTAGACCAGATTAATTTATATTGAATTTTTAGATTTTTATCAGATCAGATTGATCATCCTAACCATCACCTTCATCCATCAATTCAATCAGTTACAAATTGGCACCAACGTTTTGGGCCTTTCTTTCTTCAATTGAAGTGGAAAACAGCATTCGACAATTCCGACGGTTACAATATATATAAAGGTACACAGAATTGCTGTATGTGAACTTGAATAACATTGGTAAATAACAAATTGTTATAGATGTCAGTTTTGTTATTTTTTTATTTTGTGAGAGAGTTTCCTTGTTTTTACATGCTGTAGTATCATTATAGTCAAAGACTTTTGAATTATCTCACTCAATAGTATTTTCATTTCTTTAAGAAGCAGCTAATTTGAAAAACATTTACTGCAACTAATATAGAACTGGTTACTAAACTATGTAACCTCCTGCAACATTTAATACATTATTCCTGCATTCACCAACAATCATGAACCCAAACAACCAATACCTGTCACTTTTTACACAAATTTTTCAGTTTATTCATGTTGAATACATAATCTAGTTATGTCATCATTATTCATGTTGAATACATAATCTAGTTATGTCATCATTCTATTTGGAAAAAAACTAAAAAAAAGTACATCAAATAAAGCCTTAAACATTTTCAATAAAACTGTCTTATAGATCAAAATTTCAAAAGGGTTGAAATCTATTTTTTATTGGTTATAAGAAAAAATCTGAATTCTGATAATGTTGTAATTTTATTTAGAATAAATGATTTTTATAAAAAATTGTAGTAAAATTCAAATTAATATTATTTTTTTTGAATAATTTTAACATTTTTTTTTCTTTAAATATATATTTATAATTTTTTTCTTTAAATATGTAATTTTTTAATGTAATTTTTTGGAGTGCTAGAGCAAGTGGAATGTGGAACTAGTTTTTTATTTAGTGATTAGTACTTAATATTTATTATTACTTGCATACATCTGTTTTTATATGATTTATGTTATTGCAATCTTTATTTGTATAATTAAAGTTGTAATTGAATAATATTAATAATTATATGATTGTTTTCTATTGGATGTAGGAATACTGAAGCTCATAAGTTGAATTTAGTATAATAAAATTAATTTTCTCTAATGTGAGTATATAGCCATCTAAACATTTATATATAATTATATGTTGTAGATTCATCCTAAGTATCATATAATAAGTATATATATATAATTTTAAGTCTAGCTGTCCATTTTTTTATCCTAAAGCTATTTAAATATATCACATGATCACCATTTCTATACTAGCACATAGTTTTGTAAACAAAGGCAAAACGCGCCATAGAGTAGTGCCACCCTGTGCCAAACAGAGTAATCAATGGAAGTCAGAAGGCTTGTGCATAAAATCCATATCTAGTGCCTACTCATCCAATATCCCCAGATTAGTTTCTGGCTTGTGGCCATCATCAGTGAGGAGCCTTAGATCTGAGAGCACTGCACCTAGATCTTAGGATGTAATGCAACCCTCCAGCAGGCACCATTTAACTCTACTTTACTACAAAACTATGAGAATGAAATTGAAAACACAATAATATTTTCAATCTAAGCTCAATAGCTTATATAGTCATATGGGTCTGAACTCAATTCAGCACCCATACATTTTGGTGTATTTGGCTCTTAAACAACCATAGCCACAGGGTGGCACTACTGTATAGAGAGTTTTGCCTTTGTTTACAACAATTATGTGCCAGTGTAGAGATAGTGGTCATATGATGTTTAATGGTTTAACACCAATCCTTCCTAATAGGATAGTGGTGGCTATGGTTGTTTAAGAGCCAAAGACACCAAAATGTATGGGTGCTGAATTGAGTTCAGACCCATATGACTATATAAGCTATTGAGCTTAGATTGAAAATATTATTGTGTTTTCCAATTTTATTCTCATAGTTTTGTTGGAAAGTTGAGTTAAATAGTGGCTGCTGGAGGGTTGCATTAGATCATAAGATCTAGGTGCAATGCTCTCAGATCCAAGGCTCCCCACTGATGATGGCCACAAACCAGAAACTAGTCTGGGGATATTGGATGAGTAGGCACTATTTTATGCACAAGCCTTCTTGCATCCACTGATTACTCTGTTATGGCACAGGGTGGCACTACTGTATGGAGAGTTTTGCCGTTATTTAAATATAGCTATAACATACATTCTGTGATGCATTGCCATGTTTTTTTTTTCTGAGCATGTATTGAATGACTGGAAGAGTAACATTTAAAATGCTGAAGAGGGATTTTAACCTGACATATATTCAATCTGATCATCATGAGTTAAGATATTTTGTTCAAAGATAGTCAATGTGATTATAATTAACAAACATTAACCCCATAACTGAACATTCTATTATATAATGGTATAAATCTAAAAATAAAAAATAAAAACTTAGGCCTACTTCATTTTTCATTCTTAAATGTGAGCTTCAATAAATATGACTTGATAAGATTTAAGAGCTATGATAAACTGTTCATGTACTGCCCCTAAATATGAGACTTCGATAAATTTAATAAAGTTATTAAATACAACTACACACACGCACATATATATATATATGTAAATATATTATAATGGTGATAATAAATTTTACAAATAAACAAAATAAACTGCTGAAATATTTCCAGTTAATTCCTTAGTATTCTTCAACTGAAAAACATGTAAATTTGAATTTAAATATCTTGATTTGTATGTTACAAAAGACAATGGTTTATTAATTTATAAATTGGTATTCAACTCTTTATAAGGATATATATATATATATATATATATATATATATATATATATATATATATATATATATATATATATATATATATATATATATATATATATATATATATATGAAAAACGAAACCAAGTTATTCACATAACTTGCTATCACTTGTTATTTATGCTCAACAGATAGCGTTTTACCCAAACCACCGGACAAGTCTAAAATTTGTTTACATAAACGAAAAAAGAGTCAGAATTAACTACCTCTTTCATTTGCTCACCCCCAGATCAGCTGAATTCAAGCTGGTTTCTACTCTCATCAGTGAGGGATAGAGTATAGAAACTAGATCTAAACACTGACTCTCAAGTGTTTATGCAAAACGTTTCTATCAGTTTGCAAGCGTGAAGTTTTCAGACCGGTAAAGTCTTCAAACTTAGCCTAGCAAGCCAGATATTTATATGGGTCTGATCTCAGTTCAGTATCACCACATAATCAAAGTCTCTGCAATATATATCATTGCAAGAAAACTTTAAAGGTACATTTATGAAAAACAAAAACAAGTTATTCACGTAACTTGCTATCACTTGTTATTTATGTTCAACAGATGGTGTTTTACCAAAACCACCGAACAAGTGTAAAATTTGTTTACATAAACGAAAAAAGAGTCAGAATTAACTACCTCTTTCATTTGCTCACCCCCAGATCAGCTGATTTCAAACTGGTTTGCTCTCATCAGTGAGGGATAGAGTATAGAAACTAGATCTAAACACTGACTCTCAAGTGTTTATGAAAAACGTTTCTATCAGTTTGCAAGCATGAATTTTTCAGACCGGTAAAGTCTTCAAACTCAGCCTAGCAAGCCAGATATTTATATAGGTCTGATCTCAGTTCAGTATCACCACATAACCAAAGTCTCTGCAATATATATCATTGCAAAAAAACTTTAAAAGTACATTTATGAAAAACAAAACCAAGTTATTCACGTAACTTGCTATGACTTGTTATTTATGTTCAACAGATGGCGTTTTACCAAAACCACTGAACAAGTGTAAAATTTGTTTACATAAACGAAAAAAGAGTCAGAATTAACTACCTCTTTCATTTGCTCACCCCCAGATCAGCTGATTTCAAGCTGGTTTGCTCTCATCAGTGAGGGATAGAGTATAGAAACTAGATCTAAACACTGACTCTCAAGTGTTTATGCAAAACGTTTCTATCAGTTTGCAAGCGTGAATTTTTCAGACCGGTAAAGTCTTCAAACTCAGCCTAGCAAGCCAGATATTTATATGGGTCTGATCTCAGTTCAGTATCACCACATAATCAAAGTCTCTGCAATATATATCATTGCAAGAAAACTTTAAAGGTACATTTATGAAAAACAAAAACAAGTTATTCACATAACTTGCTATCACTTGTTATTTATGTTCAACAGATGGCGTTTTACCAAAACCACCGAACAAGTGTAAAATTTGTTTACATAAACGAAAAAAGAGTCAGAATTAACTACCTCTTTCATTTGCTCACCCCCAGATCAGCTGATTTCAAGCTGGTTTGCTCTCATCAGTGAGGGATAGAGTATAGAAACTAGATCTAAACACTGACTCTCAAGTGTTTATGCAAAACGTTTCTATCAGTTTGCAAGCGTGAATTTTTCAGACCGGTAAAGTCTTCAAACTCAGCCTAGCAAGCCAGATATTTATATGGGTCTGATCTCAGTTCAGTATCACCACATAATCAAAGTCTCTGCAATATATATCATTGCAAGAAAACTTTAAAGGTACATTTATGAAAAACAAAAACAAGTTATTCACATAACTTGCTATCACTTGTTATTTATGTTCAACAGATGGCGTTTTACCAAAACCACCGAACAAGTGTAAAATTTGTTTACATAAACGAAAAAAGAGTCAGAATTAACTACCTCTTTCATTTGCTCACCCCCAGATCAGCTGATTTCAAGCTGGTTTGCTCTCATCAGTGAGGGATAGAGTATAGAAACTAGATCTAAACACTGACTCTCAAGTGTTTATGCAAAACGTTTCTATCAGTTTGCAAGCGTGAATTTTTCAGACTGGTAAAGTCTTCAAACTCAGCCTAGCAAGCCAGATATTTATATGGGTCTGATCTCAGTTCAGTATCACCACATAATCAAAGTCTCTGCAATATATATCATTGCAAGAAAACTTTAAAGGTACATTTATGAAAAACAAAAACAAGTTATTCACGTAACTTGCTATCACTTGTTATTTATGTTCAACAGATGGCGTTTTACCAAAACCACCGAACAAGTGTAAAATTTGTTTACATAAACGAAAAAAGAGTCAGAATTAACTACCTCTTTCATTTGCTCACCCCCAGATCAGCTGATTTCAAGCTGGTTTGCTCTCATCAGTGAGGGATAGAGTATAGAAACTAGATCTAAACACTGACTCTCAAGTGTTTATGCAAAACGTTTCTATCAGTTTGCAAGCGTGAATTTTTCAGACCGGTAAAGTCTTCAAACTCAGCCTAGCAAGCCAGATATTTATATGGGTCTGATCTCAGTTCTGTATCACCACATAATCAAAGTGTCTGCAATATATATCATTGCAAGAAAACTTTAAAGGTACATTTATGAAAAACAAAACCAAGTTATTCACGTAACTTGCTATCACTTGTTATTTATGTTCAACAGATGGCGTTTTACCAAAACCACTGAACAAGTGTAAAATTTGTTTACATAAACGAAAAAAGAGTCAGAATTAACTACCTCTTTCATTTGCTCACCCCAGATCAGCTGATTTCAAGCTGGTTTGCTCGCATCAGTGTGGGATAGAGTATAGAAACTAGATGTAAACACTGACTCTCAAGTGTTTATGAAAAACGTTTCTATCAGTTTGCAAGCGTGAACTTTTCAGACCGGTAAAGTCTTCAAACTCAGCCTAGCAAGCCAGATATTTATATGGGTCTGATCTCAGTTCAGTATCACCACATAATCAAAGTCTTTGCAATATATATCATTGCAAGAAAACTTTAAAGGTACATTTATGAAAAACAAAAACAAGTTATTCACGTAACTTGCTATCACTTGTTATTTATGTTCAACAGATGGCATTTACCAAAACCACTGAACAAGTGTAAAATTTGTTTACATAAACGAAAAAAGAGTCAGAATTAACTACCACTTTCATTTGCTCACCCCCAGATCAGCTGATTTCAAGCTGGTTTGCTCACATCAGTGAGGGATAGAGTATAGAAGCTAGATCTAAACACTGACTCTCAAGTGTTTATGCAAAACGTTTCTATCGTTTTGCAAGCGTGAATTTTTCAGACCGGTAAAGTCTTCAAACTCAGCCTAGCAAGCCAGATATTTATATGGGTCTGATCTCAGTTCTGTATCACCACATAATCAAAGTGTCTGCAATATATATCATTGCAAGAAAACTTTAAAGGTACATTTATGAAAAACAAAACCAAGTTATTCACGTAACTTGCTATGACTTGTTATTTATGTTCAACAGATGGCGTTTTACCAAAACCACTGAACAAGTGTAAAATTTGTTTACATAAACGAAAAAAGAGTCAGAATTAACTACCTCTTTCATTTGCTCACCCCCAGATCAGCTGATTTCAAGCTGGTTTGCTCGCATCAGTGTGGGATAGAGTATAGAAACTAGATCTAAACACTGACTCTCAAGTGTTTATGCAAAACGTTTCTATCAGTTTGCAAGCATGAATTTTTCAGACCGGTAAAGTCTTCAAACTCAGCTTAGCAAGCCAGATATTTATATGGGTCTGATCTCAGTTCAGTATCACCACATAATCAAAGTCTCTGCAATATATATCATTGCAAGAAAACTTTAAAGGTACATTTATGAAAAACAAAAACAAGTTATTCACGTAACTTGCTATCACTTGTTATTTATGTTCAACAGATGGCATTTTACCAAAACCACCGAACAAGTGTAAAATTTGTTTACATAAACGAAAAAAGAGTCAGAATTAACTACCTCTTTCATTTGCTCACCCCCAGATCAGCTGATTTCAAGCTGGTTTGCTCTCATCAGTGAGGGATAGAGTATAGAAACTAGATCTAAACACTGACTCTCAAGTGTTTATGCAAAACGTTTCTATCAGTTTGCAAGCGTGAATTTTTCAGACCGGTAAAGTCTTCAAACTCAGCCTAGCAAGCCAGATATTTATATGGGTCTGATCTCAGTTCAGTATCACCACATAATCAAAGTCTCTGCAATATATATCATTGCAAGAAAACTTTAAAGGTACATTTATGAAAAACAAAAACAAGTTATTCACGTAACTTGCTATCACTTGTTATTTATGTTCAACAGATGGCATTTTACCAAAACCACCGAACAAGTGTAAAATTTGTTTACATAAATGAAAAAAGAGTCAGAATTAACTACCTCTTTCATTTGCTCACCCCCAGATCAGCTGATTTCAAGCTGGTTTGCTCTCATCAGTGAGGGATAGAGTATAGAAACTAGATCTAAACACTGACTCTCAAGTGTTTATGCAAAACATTTCTATCAGTTTGCAAGCATGAATTTTTCAGACCGGTAAAGTCTTCAAACTCAGCCTAGCAAGCCAGATATTTATATGGGTCTGATCTCAGTTCAGTATCACCACATAATCAAAGTCTCTGCAATATGTATCATTGCAAGAAAACTTTAAAGGTACATTTATGAAAAACAAAAACAAGTTATTCACGTAACTTGCTATCACTTGTTATTTATGTTCAACAGATGGTGTTTTACCAAAACCACCAAACAAGTGTAAAATTTGTTTACATAAATGAAAAAAGAGTCAGAATTAACTACCTCTTTCATTTGCTCACCCCAGATCAGCTGATTTCAAGCTGGTTTGCTCTCATCAGTGAGGGATAGAGTATAGAAACTAGATCTAAACACTGACTCTCAAGTGTTTATGCAAAACGTTTCTATCAGTTTGCAAGCGTGAATTTTTCAGACCAGTAAAGTCTTCAAACTCAGCCTAGCAAGCCAGCAAGCCACGCTTGCAAACTGATAGAAACGTTTTGCATAAACACTTGAGAGTCAGTGTTTAGATCTAGTTTCTATACTATATCTCTCACTGATGAGAGCAAACCAGCTTGAAATCAGCTGGACTGGGGGTGAGCATATGAAAGAGGTAGTTAATTCTGACTCATTTTTTGTTTATATAAACAAATTTTACACTTGTTCAGTGGTTTTGGTAAAATGCCATCTGTTGAACATAAATAACAAGTGATAGCAAGTTACGTGAATAACTTGTTTTTGTTTTTCATAAATGTACCTTTAAAGTTTTCTTGCATTGATATATATTGCAGAGACTTTGATTATGTGGTGATACTGAACTGACCCATATAAATATCTGGCTTGCTAGGCTGAGTTTGAAGACTTTACCAGTCTGAAAAATTCACGCTTGCAAACTGATAGAAACGTTTTGTATAAACACGTGAGAGTCAGTGTTTAGATCTAGTTTCTATACTCTATCTCTCACTGATGAGAGCAAACCAGCTTGAAATCAGATGATCTGGGGGTGAGCAAAAGAAAAAGGTAGTTAATTCTGACTCTTTTTTCGTTTATGTAAACAAAGTTTACACTTGTTCGGTGGTTTTGGTAAAACACCATCTGTTGAACATATATATATATATATATATATATATATATATATATATATATATATATACTGTAAAATAAAAAAGTATTAATTATGCATAGGATGGCACGTCTTTTTTTTAATTTTGCAATGAAAAATTACTTGTTATTTCTGAAAGTGATAAGTCATAAAATATTGAAACATTTTCAAGAGTTGAATGAAGTTTGATATAATATTAAATAAATTTATTGTTCTTTATGTTAATTTAAAATAAATATATTACTTTAAAGGAGCAAAATATTAATGATAAAACTGATATATTTCAAATGTACAAGATATTTTTTTTTTAAAACAAACATGTCAAAAGATTTATACAACATTTCATTTTTGATAAACAATTCAAAAAATATAATTTGTAAAATAAAAAATAATATTTTTTATCAAATTTGATGTAAATGCAAATCTTTATACATAGATTAATCAAGTTGAAAATCTCACACTTTTCACTGCTAATAATATATGATTATTATTTATTGGAATATAATAAATTTACTTCATTTTATATGTATATTGTCTTAAAAATGAAGTAAATTATAAAAAGAAATCATATTTGATTGTTTTTTTTAATATTAAAAAAATATACTGTGACCAAAAGAAAAAAATGATATTTTATTTTCAACTATTATGGAGAATTAGATTTTTATTAAAAACAAACAAAATCTTCCTTACATGATATTTTTTAAAAAAATATGATTGAAAAAATATTAATATCTAATATCTATGAATTTATCCTTTCGATGTTTATATTTTTTTATACAGTTTTGCAATATTTTGTAATAGATTGTCTCTAATTATATATTAGCAGATAACTTGTAAACCATTTTTTCTCCAATTTGACTTGTTCAAAAAGGTAACATTCTATATTTAACAATGTTAGAGACTGGCAAGAGAAATCTATGTCATACAGTATGGTTTTCAAGTGATTAAACTTGCTGAATATTCAGACATTTTGATATCTATAGATTTTTTGGAATTAAAATATGAATAAAATAAATAATAAAATGCTGATATTTTTTAAACAATTGTTACTATTTTCTCTCAATAGATGGTTAATCGAAACTCATATAAATGGCTTTAAGAATAGCATTAGTATGATAAAAAGAATTAATTGTTATTATAAATATATAAAAAAATACGAAAAACAATGATTTCATCATAAAAAACATAGTAGTTTACTTTCAATTTTGAGCTGGAAAATATTAGCATTCTTTATAAGAAGCTAAACCATTTAAAAGAAAAAATTGAGAAAATAATTCTGACAAATAAAAAACAGAATATATTTGATTAATAGACAAAGT